>JAYEPQ010000007.1:3290000-3875000 GCA_036321105.1 Dracaena cambodiana
ATCCGATCCGTTAAGCAATAAAACGGGTCGAAAGGGGGAAAATTTTTATTTTCTTTCGCGTTTTCTCTCTCTTTCTCTCCCGGCGATCCGAGCTCTCTCTCTCCGCGACAAAACCCTAATCCCAAATACCCACAAATCAGCCCCAAATCTTCTCCGATTCTTCTTCTTCCACTCTCTGGCTCTCTCTCTCTCGTTCTTTCCCCGCGTTCGTCGGCCGATCGAGCCGAACGGAGCGAACCCGAACCCTAATTTCCCAATCCATCAAAAAATCTCTCTCGTTTTCTTTCTATCTTTCTTCTCCGCTCTCCGATAGCTCTTCTCCTACTCTGCGAGTCTTCGAAGAGTGCTCGCCGTTCTCCAGTGGGGTAGTCGCCGCCGGCCAGGTAAGGTTAGTTTGCTTTTTTATGTTAATTTGATTTAGAGTTACAAATTTCGTCAATTTCTTTTATAATTGTGCTATTTAGGTTTAATTGATTGCGATTTATGTTGGATTTTTTTTTGGGTGTAATTTGAGGGGAATTGCTAAGTTGACGCACTGTTTATTGGCGGGTAGTCTACAGTGAGTAATTGAATCACTGATTCACACTGAATCAGTGATTCGATTCACTGATTCAGTGTGAATCAGTGAACCGAATCACTGATTCAGTGTGAAGTCACTGATTCACACTGAATCAGTGATTCGGTTCACTGATTCACACTGAATCAGTGAATCGAATCACTGATTCAGTGTGAATCAGTGATTCAAGAAGTAATTTTGTGTGTATGAGTTTCATACTAGTTAAAATTTGTTAATTTGAGTATTTACTATTTATAGATTCACTACTTTTTAGGTTTACTGTTGCAGGTTTATTGTGTATGATTCACTGTTGCAGATTTACTGTTTCATGCAACAGAATCTTGTCATTATTCTAATTGTTGTTGCAGATTTACTGTTTTATGTATGAGTTTCATGCTAGATTTATTGTTGTTGTGCATGTGGACTGTATACATATATGTTTTTTTGTGGATGTGTTGTTGAAAAAAAAAACAAAATTTGATAAAGAAAATCCACTAGTTAGCATGATGACTTACTAGTTTGCAAAAAATTGAGTTTTCTGTTAATTTTATTCACCAAGTCCCATACCCACCATCTTATTCTTCTTTCATTTTACTAAACAACAACATCAACTTATTTTTCTTTATTTTATGATTGTATTTCGCTCTGTCTCTGTGCATATGCGAACGTTCTAAACGATATCTGCAAATTCGTAAGTTGAATGTAAATAAGCCAATGTAAGTGCTATAAACTCATTTTATGCGTTTTATTATGTTCTATATAGCCAATTATATAATTATTTTTTAACTGGTATGACACCGATATGACACTCCGGTATTTAGGGTCATATCGCGATATCCCACCCGGTATCCGGTAACCGGTATGTAATTTGGCTGACCGGTACGAGACCGGTATCCGATATTTAGAACACTGTTTCCAATAGGTTTGGTTAAATGGTGGTTGATATGGGAAGTTTATCTAGCAACAAATGGAGTTATATCCAAAAAGTATCTTTCAACTTGCATGTGTAGTGCATGCACCACATTAGATGCCATCTGTCAGTACGCACGGCGGTACATCTGGCTACATTCAATGTCCCTTTTTTAATCACCTTGATTTTTGTATGACTTTCCTCTTTTATACTCCTCTTCTCTCTTAATGTCCTATATTTGAATAGTAAAACCATTTAGTATGTGGCCTAATCTTAATCGTAAGCCCACTGCTCATCATAGTTTAATCCCAATAGGCTTGTTTAAATAGAGGTTGATGTGGTAGGTTTATCGACTAACAAAAGGACCTATACCTTAAAAGTATCTTCCAGTTTGCACGTGCAGTACATTCACCACATTAGATGTCATTTGTCAGTACGTACGGGGATACATCACGGACCACATTCCTTGCCTCCTTTTTTAAATCACCTTCAACTTGTATTACTTTCCTCGTTTATACGCATCTTCTCTTATGATGTCCTATGTCTAAATAATAAATCCATTTAGTATATAACTTAATCTTAATCATAAGCCTATTGCTTCAATACTTGTGAGGAAGAAGATGGGAAAGGTTTCTTTCTTTTAGTCAATAGCTAGTTTTCATAAATCTCTTTGTATAAATTGTTATTTTTTTCATGAATGAATCAATTCTACTTCAGATTGGATTTTCAAGCAACATTCCATGTTGGTTGGACTCAGTCTTTCTTGTAGAATTCGCCGATCTTTGCATCCCTCATCTACAATTGAAACAAAATGAGAACATATTTTGCTTAGATTGTTGTCATAGTTTTTGCAGCAATTGTTCTCCACGACACTTTGGTCATCGAGTTCTACAAGTATCCAACCCTTTTCCTTAAGATCATCAATTAGTACTGATATGGAAAACTAGTTTAGTCTTTCCTCATTTTATTTCTTAACTTTTTTTTTTTAACAGATTCGGAAGTACGATGGTCTTAGAGTTGTCAGAACTGAAGATATGGAAAACTCATCAACTGTTCTTCAGTCGCTTTAAACTTAAATTCAAGTAGAGCATGTCTCGGTGAGCATTGATCTTTAATTACAAGTAGAGGATAACTTGAGAAGCTTATGCGTGACACTGGTATCTATTTCTATAATTTTTTGGAATTTGGAGTTTCCTATTTCTTTTTAAATCTTTCGATGGGGAAAATAATTTTATAATTTGTCTTGATTTGTTGAATTTTTATTGCAAAATTGGATGGGTTGGTTCGTTGATTAACAAACTAAGATAATATCTGCTGCCAAAAGTAGAATTTTGTGCCCTGTTGAGGGAACGTTTAGCCTAATACATTGGATTATGGTGAGCATGAAATTTATTATCGAATATAGAATTATATAAATACAATTTGTGAACAATTTATCGAGTACATTGAATAATGCTAAACCACTTAGAAATATGGGGCTGTAATGTGACTCTGTGGGAGTGACATATACCGCACACAATTGACAAGAGATGAGGCTTACATGTTAGTATGTTGTCGTCACTTGTCCAATTAGCATTACTCATATGCATGCCTTGCTATTTTACACCATTCTATTGAGCAAATTTTTACAATATTCAGATATATGTTTCTAGATCGGAATTGTAAATTTTGATTGTGTATAAGTTTAATTAATTTGTCATGTGTTACTGATTTTTAGTTGAATATCAGATCAGTAGTCCTCAAATCACAACGAAGCATGATGGTTGTGTTGCTGAACATAAATGTTAGTTTATGGGATTGCAGTCTAATACTAATATTTAGACCCATAGTTAGATATTTGACTCCACCCCTTTTTAGCAAAATAATGAAATTTAGGAGTGTACTTTAATTATGTGAACAAACAAATTGACATACTGGACTTTACATAAATGTATGTATACACTACATTCATTTGGTGTGTGTAATAATGATCATGCTTTTCTTTTATGGAAATGCTCTTTATAGTTTATTTCCAATAGGTTTGGTTAAATGGTAGTTGATATGATAAGTTTATTTAGCAACAAAAGGAGTTATATCCAAAAAAGTATTTTCCAGCTTGCATGTGTAGTGCATGCGCCATATTATATACCATCTGTCAGTGCACATAGCGATACATCTGGCTACATTCGATGCCTCTTTTTTTTAATCACCTTGACTTTTGTATGACTTTCCTCTTTTATACTCCTCTCTTAATGTCCTATATTTGAATAGTAAAACCATTTAGTATGTGGCCTAATCTTAATCGTAATCCCACTGCTCATCATAGTTTTATCCCAATAGGCTTGTTTAAATAGAGGTTGATGTGGTAGGTTTATCGACCAACAAAAGGACTTGTACCCTTAAAGTATCTTCCAGCTTGTACGTGCAGTGCATTCACCACATTAGCTGCCATTTGTCAGTTCGTACGGGGATACATCTCGGACCACATTCCTTACCTCCTTTTTTAAATCACCTTCCACTTGTATTACTTTCCTCATTTATACTCATCTTCTCTCATGATGTCTTATATCTGAGTAATAAATCCATTTAGTATATAATTTAATCTTAATAATAAGCCTATTGCTTCAATACTTGTGAAGAAGAAGATGGGAAAGGTTTCTTTCTTTTAGTCAATAGCTAGTTTTCATAAATCTCTTTGAATAAATTGTTATTTTTTTCATGAATGATTCAGTTCTACTTCAGATTGGATTTTCAGGCAATCAGTCTTTCATGTAGAATTTTCTATCTTTGCATCCCTCTTCTACAATTGAAACAAAATGAGAAGTAACATATTTTGCTTAGATTGTTGTCATAGCTTTTACAACAATTGTTCTCCACAACACTTTGGTCATTGAGTTCTACAAGTATCCAACCCTTTTCCTTTAAGATCATCAATTAGTACTGATATGGAAAACTAGTTTAGTCTTTCCTCATTTTATTTGGTAACTTTTTTTAACAAATTTGGAAGTATGATGGTCTTAGAGTTATCAGAACTGAAGATATGGAAAAACTCATCAACTGTTTTTTAGTCGCTTTAAACTTAACTTGAAGTAGAGCCTGTCTCGGTGAGCATTGATTTTTAATTACAAGTAGAGGATAGCTTGAGAATCTTATGCATGACACTGGTATCTATTACTATAACTTTTTAGAATTTGGAGTTTCCTATTTCTTTTTAAATCTTGCGATGGGAAAAATAATTTTATAATTTGTCTTGATTTGTTGAATTTTCATTGCAAAATTAGATGGGTTGGTTCGTTGATTAACAAACTAAGATAATAATTGCTGCCAAATGTAGAATTTTGTGCTGTGATGCTGTTTAGGGAACGTTTAACCTAATACATTGGATTATGGTGAACATGAAATTTATTGTCGAATATAGAATTATATAAATACAATTTGTGAACAATTTATCGAGTACATTGAATAATGCTAAACCACTTAGAAATATGGGGTTGTAATGTGACTCCATGAGAGTGACATATACTGCACATAATGACGAGAGATGAGGCTTACATGCTAGTACGTTGTTGTCACTTGTCAGGTTAGCCTATTTTACACCATTCTCCTGAGCAAATTTTTACAATATTCATATACATGTTTCTAGATCGGAATTGTAAATTTTGATTGTGTATAAGTTCAATTAATTTGTCATGCCTTACTGATTTTTAATTGAATATCATATCAGTAGTCCTCAAATCACAACTAAGTATGATGTGTGTGTTGCTGAACATAAATGTTAGTTTATGGGATTGCAGTCTGATACTAATATTTAAACCCATAGTTAGATATTTGGCTCAAACCCCTTTTAGCAAAATAATGAAATTTAGGAGTGTACTTTAATTATGTGAACAAACAAATTGACATACTGGACTTTACATAAATGTATGTATACATTACATTCATTTGGTGTGTGTAATAATGATCATGCTTTTCTTTTATGGAAATACTCTTTATAGTTTATTTCTAATAGGCTTGGTTAAATGGTGGTTGATATGGGAAGTTTATCTAGAAACAAATGGAGTTATATCCAAAAAGTATCTTTCAGCTTGTATGTGTAGTGCATGCACTACATTAGATGCCATCTGTCAGTACGCACGACGGTACATCTGGCTACATTCGATGCCCCTTTTTTAATCACCTTGATTTTTGTATGACTTTCCTCTTTTATACTCTTCTCTCTTAATGTCCTATATTTGAATAGTAAAACCATTTAGTATGTGGCCTAATCTTAATCGTAAGCCCACTGCTCATCATAGTTCAATCCCAATAGGCTTGTTTAAATAGAGGTTGATGTGGTAGGTTTATCGACTAACAAAAAGACCTATACCCTAAAAGTATCTTCCAACTTGCACGTGCAGTGCATTCACCTATTAGATATCATTTGTCAGTACGTACGGGGATACATCCCGGACCACATTCTATGCCTCCTTTTTTAAATCACCTTCAACTTGCATTACTTTCCTCGTTTATACTCTTCTTCTCTCGTGATGTCCTATGTCTGAATAATAAATCCATTTAGTATATAACTTAATTTTAATCATAAGCCCATTGCTTCATTACTTGTGAGGAAGAAGGTGGGCAAGGTTTCTTTCTTTTAATCAATAGCTAGTTTTCATCAATCTCTTTGCGTAAATTGTTATTTTTTTTCATGAATGAATCCATTCTACTTCAGATTGGATTTTCAGGCAACATTGGATGTTGGTTGGACTCAGTCTTCCATGAAAGAATTCTCCGATCTTTGCATCACTCATTTACAACTGAAACAAAATGACAAGAACATATTTTGTTTAGATTGTTTGTCAATTTTCAAAATTTTAATTACATGATCAAATGTGTGTGTGGTCTTAATCATAAGATAACATGATATGTACTGCCAAAAAATACAATAAATGGTGTAAATACAGAATTTGGCACATTGTGTAAATATTTACCTTTGGCATAGAAGTACATTGGGTAAGGTTGAACAAACCATTAATATGGGACTGCAATCTAGCTTACAAACTTAATTTATAGCTCAATCTTCAATTGATGATTATCGCTCAATTGGTTGACCATATTGGAGTTGGGTATGTGATGCTTATTCAGTTCATATTGAGCATGCCCTCATAAACCCACGCATAACGGTAGTATACCCGCTTTTTATTTCCTGAATTATGCTTTGATCTATTTGAGATGATGATTGTAAAATTTCACACTAAGTATAGTTCAATGAATTGATCATGCTTTATACATTTTTCATTGCATGACCAGATGGGCGGATGCCATGAACCACAAACAAACATGAAATTTATTGTCAAATATAGAATTATATAAATACAACTAGTGAACATTTTATCGAGCACATTGAATAATTCTAAATTACTTAGAAATATGGGGTTGTAATATGACTCCATGGGAGTGACATATACTGTATACAATTGATGAGAGATGAGGCTTACATGCTAGTACATTGTCGCTTGTTGTCAAATTAGCATTACTCATATGCATGTCTAGCTATTTTACACCATTCTCCCAAGCAAACTTTTTCAATATTCATATACATGTTTCTTGATGGGAATTGCAAATTTTGATTGTGTGTATGAAAAGTTCATTTGGTTTTTCATGCCTTACTGATTTTTAATTGAATATCAGATTGGTAGTCATCAAATCATAACTAAGCATGATGTGTGTGTTGCTAAACATAAATGTTAGTTTATGGGATTGCAGTTTGATATTAATATTTAGACCCATAGTTAGATATTTGACTCGACCCTCTTTTAGCAAAATAATGAAATTTAGGAGTGTACTTCAGTTATGTGAACAAACAAATTGACATATTGGACTTTACATAAATGTATGTATACATTACATTCATTTGGTGTGTGTAATAATGATCATGCTTTTCTTTTATGGAAATGCTCTTTATAGTTTATTTCCAATAGGCTTGGTTAAATGGTGGTTTATATGGGAAGTTTATCTAGCAACAAATGGAGTTATATCCAAAAAGTATCTTCCAGCTTGCATGTGTAGTACATGCACCATATTATATGACATCTGTCAGTGCACACGGCGATACATCTGGCTACATTCAATGCCTCTTTTTTTTAATCACCTTGACTTTTTGTATGACTTTCCTCTTTTATAATCCTCTTCTCTCTTAATGTCCTATATTTGAATAGTAAAACCATTTAGTATGTGGCCTAATCTTAATCGTAAGCCCACTGCTCATCATAGTTTAATCCCAATAGGCTTGTTTAAATAGAGGTTGATGTGGTAGGTTTATCGATTAGCAAAAGGACCTATACCCTAAAAGTATCTTCCAGCTCGTACGTGCAGTGCATTCACCACATTAGATGCCATTTGTCAGTACGTACGGGGATGCATCTCGGACCACATTCCTTGCCTCCTTTTTTAAATCACCTTCAACTTGTATTACTTTTCTTGTTTATACTCATCTTCTCTCATGATGTCTAATGTCTGAATAATAAATCCATTTAGTATAAAACTTAATCTTAATCATAAACCTATTGCTTCAATACTTGTGAGGAAGAAGATGGGAAAGGGATGAGTGGAGACAAATTAAAAGAGTGAAGGGACGACCAAAAATATAGACGCAGATGATATGAAAAGATATTGTGGCTAGAGGCGTAAATGAACACATATTGCTCGAAAGGGATGAGTGGAGAAGGATCATCCATGTGATCGGTCCGGCGTGACACTTTTTTTGTTTATGTAGCCTATCCCAAGTACTTGGATAAAAGGCTTAATTGTTGTTGTATAGATACTTGTTTCTTTTCTAAATTTCCTGTATTATTTTGCTCCAGAGTTTACTTTTCCATAGTCAATGAGAACGGAATGGTAATATATTTTTATTTTATCTACTTTTATCTATTAATTCGCATGGTAAAATAAGTAGCTTTAGTTTTTGCAGTTCTAAGGCCTTTTTCACTTAAAGCTTTTTCTAATGATCTTTGTAATCTCCCTCAAAAGTATAAGCTAATCCTTTCTATTATCTATTTATATCCATAATACTGCAGACCTCCAATTAGATTATCATAGTATCCTAGAAAATTTTGCAGTTTCCTCTTTTGTAATGCAGATTCCACTTAGTTAAAACTTTTTTTCTCATAATACTGTTATATTCTAACCTCACCAAGGTTATTGGAGTCTATACTTGGATCTCTCGTGTGGTTCTAGTTAAATAATATCTTCCACAGTTCTTTAGTTTTTGTTCATCTTAAATGGGTGTTGCATAGTCTTTGTTTTAAAATATCTCATGTTTCTACCTTTTTTCCTTACCTTATGGTGGCACGCTTGAATTTTTCTCTCTTCTACGGTTTTAAAGTCTACCTTGCTTAACATAGGCCTTATATTTAGCCTGTTCATCACATTCCATATTTTTTCTTCCTATCTACGGGTTCAGGGTTTTCTATATTCCTGATTTGTAACAAATCACTCTCTTAGATGTGCGACTTTACCTTTTGGCTCTATTCTACTTGCAACTGTTTGATTTATTTCACATGTGCGAACCTTATTCTCCCTCTTTCATCATTTTATTCTCAAGTAGTCTCTGTTTTCTTTCTTTTAAACTCCAACATCTGGTTGTTTATGTTATGTTTTTCCTATTTCTTCCCCTTAATTTATAAATACAAGCAAGTTCTATTGTATGCTGTCTGGTTAAGTATTAGATTACATGGCAAGGACTATGTTTGACAATAGAAACTATATGGTGCTGTCATTTTTGCAACACATGCAGGTTGTTCCCTGCTCATACAAGTCATTTCATACGTCACCTGCAGCTATATATGAAACAAATGAATGTAATGTTCTCATTATCTCAAAATGAATGCGCAATCTACTAGCTTTAGGCGAGCATACCATACATGTTTGACTTTTGTGTTCTGCATTTTGTTCCATGCACATAAAAGTCGTTTCTTACAATGTTGTCGCTGAAGTTATATAAAGAAGCAAATGGGCGTTTTGAATTTTCTAGTTATCTCAGGATGAGTGCATGCAGAATACTAACTTTAGTTGAGGATATCATACATTTTGTTTTCTTCTATGAGTCAATGATTCATAGACCCAGACACAGACACTTGGTATCAATTGCGAAAGTTCTCGAAAGTTCTCCCAGACCCAAACATGATGACAGTTATATCCTGCCATGTCAGATATGCTAATTTTTGGTTGGAGAAAGTGTCCTACTTTTCATGCGTTCTCATGTCAAAGTATTAGTAGTGAATAGATCTTTAATTTAGGTGGCTAATATATACTCCTGAAACTAAAATTACTTTTAACATGAGTTTTTTTGCCACATGCATAAATAGTTTTGAATTGATTCTTTTTCTTCTAAATCAGGGATGAGATTTGTAATGAATTAGCTAACACTTAGCCTATGCATACGATACAAACTATCATTTGGAAAAAATGCATATTTTGAATCTGACGGCTGTAGAAAGAACACGTTAGAGGTACTATCCCACGTTCCTTCTAATCAACAGTCCCTCCATCCAGCATAGTTCAACCTAGTGATTTTTCGGCAACTGGCCTTATTGTCGCTGGAGCCCGCATGAGGCCTTTTGTGAGTTTGGTGTTTGGCCACCGCTTTTGATAATAATGCTGAAGCCTAGTTCAAGCAATGTTTGAATCCATGACATCTTGCCCACCACTTGGTGGCATTACCATTATGCTAAAGTGGCACTTGTCGCCTAGCCATGTTTCAAAGGTGCTTAGACAGTGCATAAAGTGATAAAGACGAGGCATCAAAGGTACCTGAATCCTCTTATGTGGGGAGTTATTAGAAATTTTACTTTTTTTTCTTTAGTGTCCACAGGCGGTACCCTTTCTACTTTTGGATATATTTATGATTTTTTATTTCTTTATTATATTTTACCTTTTTTGTTTTTGGTGTTGCGGGAGATATTGGGGGTTAAAATAGGGAAAAATTGAGAATTAAATGAAGTAAATTTTTGGGGATACATGCTGCCACATTATATTATTATCTTCCCTTTCATCTTCCTATTCCTTTTGGTTTTATCCAAGGGCTTATAATGTCGAAAACAATATCAGCTGATCACTTATGATTTTAGACTTGGCAATATCGGTCTTATCATAGCTGCAATATTGGAACTAAGGGCAATATTGGACCAATATATTATATATTATATCGAATATCAGGTGCCTCAAAATTTGATACCCTATCTACTATATATATTGTTATTAGCCTATATTTTAAACCTTGGTTTTATAACCTTGACTTTATTATGTTCAATCTCGTGAATTTTATTGTTTTTGCTCTATGCAAAATTTATTAGATTCTTCTCTTTTGTTTTGATTGCTTAGTGTAATAATTCATGTATATGATTCACTTCATCCATTAGGATTTTAACATCCCATGTCTTGTCTCCTAATTGGCTATGTTAGGAAGAACTACATGCTACTTTTCAATTATTAGTTACTATCTTCTATTGCTTGTTTGTATTCTATAACGTATTAATTTGATATTTTCAATGTTAGTAATGGAAATAAAGCATTTGTTACTCTACAATATGCTTTCTCCCTTCTTGGTAACTCCATACGTAACTTTCTGGGCTACGTCTATATGCATAATTTTTTCTATTGATGTAGTTTTTTCATGCTTTATGTCTTCCCTGCCATCCATCTATCAACTGTCACATTACTTGATTTATCATATTATACTTGTCTATTGTCGTTTTTTCTTAATATTTTGAATACTTAGCATCTTCATACACTCAGGCAAATGCTCTTTGTTTTGTGCAGCTCACCACAGAAGGTAAAAGATTTTGTTGCCTTAGCCTTGCCTTTGCCTTTAAGATCCTGGTTCTCCCGAACATTTGTATTTTCCTTTTCCCCATCCTTGAATCCAACTTGTTTAGGTTGTGCCTGGTCCTTTCTCGATCAATTCACTCTTCTTAAGTGGCACCCAATTGGCCAACACATCAAGCTCCGTTGCTTTTGCCCATACCATCTTAAACCATCCTCCCTAATGTTATTTATTCTCAATTGGAACTTCCTCTAACTTCTTGAGATTGTAGTCATTCCTATCCTGTCATTTGGCAATATTTCATCAGCTGTGTCATGTCAATTACAGTCAGTGTTGACAAGTGTTTGTTGTGTGATCCTAACATACAAAGCCTGTGCTTTTATGTTGATTTATAATATCACTTTTTTTCTGTTTTTGTAATATATATTTATTCCATGATATGGGCAATTTTAAAACCATAATTTTGGGTGTCCATGGGCAATATCTTCGTATGATCATAGCTCCTTTCACTGTGCAAAGTAACTTATACTTTAATAAATAGTTTTCAAAGAAGAGGAGCTACAAGAGAGCTGGTAAGGCCGCGTTCTTGTGATAGGGTGGTCACTGTTCACACGTTCAAGGCTTGCTCTCAGCATCTTTAGAGGTATTTCACCCCTATCCAGGCTGCGAGAGAGAGTTATCCATCTTATTTATCATTCAAAAAATATACCTGAAACAGTATAAGCTAATTCTCCCTGTTGGATGTGCAAACTACGGTTATTATAATCTCACCTCTTTAGTTTTGCTGTGGTAGCATTTTACAATCCTATGTTAAAATTATTTTAGTCCTTTTTCTGAGCTTCTCAGGTAAACGGGTCCTTCATTGTTCTCCAAAGAAAGAATTGTTCATTTATTACTTACGATATTTTTAGTTAATATTCGTGGACTTTTTAATAAGCAAGCTTGTAGTCTGATTCACTACTCTTTGTTTGCTGGATGTAAATGCATTAATGGCTCATTAACTAGTTATGGTGCTTTCAAACTTCTTTTTGGAAATATTCATTATTACCTATAGACCAATGACTAATGATAATAGTCGGCATGCTTATTTTTCTTGCGTTTGCGGACGTACATACGTCACATGCATTTTTTCCCATTTCAAACCATGAACATCTTTACTAACCTCTTTTTCTTTTTCTTCCTTTTTGGTTCCTTTTGCTAGGTTCTAGAATTTCACTCCTAGCCATTTCATAAACTGCTGAAGTCGTCATCATGCTGGAAGTAGCTATTAGGAGAGGTTCAGGTGCTTTTTTAACTTTTGAACATGAAACTAATGCAGATGAACAATATCTAAGTTTTAAAAAGTTTGACATTTGAATCCAGATCCAGTGAGCTTTTTCTTTAGAGCTGTTTACATTGTTGTTCGTTTTTTATTATTATTTTTGGATTGGTTCGATATTGGATGGTTAATTGTTGCATTAAGTCTGCAAAAACTGAATGGTTCAAATGTGCTCTGATCTGGTAAGAGCAAACGTTGACGAATTGAAGTCATGGTACTGAATTATATCATCAGGTATCACAAACTTGCTTATAAATTGTTCTTTAACAGAGCTGGAGTTGTATCAGTTGATCAGTTGATCAGTTGAGGAGACTGTCGCATGCAACTTTATGGAAAGGTTTTATCACGCTCTTGCATGAGATTCCTTGTTTGTCGTATCTAATATCAGTCATCTTTTATTGGCATTATCATTTTGATAAACATGCTTTCTGTGGCAGTCTCTGCTAAAAGAGCTGTGCAGCTTGGTGCAGAGCTAACTTGTACGTATGCGTGCTTTAGATCTACTATGGCTTCGTTTGGAGAGAGCTTTGATCGTGAACACTAAGCAAGTTATGGAGATGGTATTCGGGGTCTAAAAGGTTCGACATTTGAATTCAGTTGGCAACAAGTGGTTTTCTCATCATTGTTCATTTATTATTATTTGTTGGTTTAATTTGGTATACAGTTAATTTTTGTATTATACATGAATACTGCGAAATGTGAATGATTCAAACTTGCTTTGTTTTGGGAGGGGCAAGTTCTCACTAAGTTGAAGTTGTGGCACCAGATTGTGTTACCAGTAGACTCGATCATGAATGTTCAGAGCTTGAGTTATGTGAATTAGCCGCATGGAGATTGCGGCATGCTTTATGGGAAAAAGGGGAGAAAAAAAAAATTATGCATACATAAAATATCACTGATGTTAGGAGAAAAAGGAAAAAAATTCTGCACACGACCAAATGTCACTGGTGTTTCCTTTTTTTTTTTGTGAGTAGTATATGTTTGCTTGTGATCATCTCTGTCTGCTTCTCTAGCTTGAAAAGTTTTGCTGCCTGTTGTACCTCTCAGAAGCTAATTTGCTCGTAGCATCTCTACTGTTGTCATTGTATGTTGCATTAGTTTGCAATGGTGCATTAGGTTCAGTTGAAAGTAAGCTTGTTATAAGCACATCTTCAATGTTAATAATTTTTTGATCTCATGTGTTATTGTGTTGTTGATCTTGCGACTTGTGGATAAGAGATTGTAAATGGTGTGGTCGTTTACTACTATGAATATGGACCTATGTATTCATTTCCAAACATATCCTGCCCGCTTATTGTAAACTAATTGTTGGGCCGCTTTACTAGTGGATCCTGAATATTTCTGTTCTGTTATTTTCTCTTTAATGAAACGCGGAGGGAAAATATCCCGCCGTTTAATGTCAAAAACATATCCTGCCCACCTAGCCAGACTAGCAGGATCTTGGCAGACGTTTTGATCTACTCTCAAAGTAGAGATGGTAATGGATGGGTTCATAGTTTATTTTTGGTTCGTTCTATATAAAATTTTGAATTAGAAAAATATTTTTTTTATTTTTAATTTAAAATTTTGAATAGAACGGATCAAAAATCGATTAATAGATGGATCCATTATCATCTCTATGGTCCAAAACGATGCACGGGTGAGGACATAGCAGCCTGTCATGGGGGTTGCCCAATGAGTAAGTCAGGTTGCCCAATGAGTAAGTCAGGTGGAGGGTCAGAGGATTAGGATTGAAGAGTTCTGAGAAGAGCAGTGAGAAGAGTAGAGATATTATTTTATTTTAGGGTTAATTATACTTAGATTTTTTGTAGTACAGGAGTATATAATTTATCAGTTTAAAACTCTCATTTAGATTTCATGAACAACAAAAAAAACCAACAGAAAAGTTCAAGTCGATATATATATATATATATATATATATATATATATATATATATATATATATATATATATATATATATTTATTTATTTATTTTTTTGGTCCAAATGGTCTAAATGAGAGTTTTAAAATTTAGAGGCGATAAGTTATCTTTATACTATAAAGAGTTTTAGTGTAATTAATTTTTTATTTTATGTAGGATGGACACATGCAATATAAGGATATGAGTGTAATTAACTTTTTATTTTATGTGAGGATGGGCATATGTAGGGAGACTTATATCGTGACGTGTGCATTTGCTATCGCAATTGTGATGTGCATTTGCTATCGCAATTGTGATGTGTGTATCTGCTTTCATATTTTGTTACTGTATAGGTAGTCTTCTTCTTAGTAAAAATACTGTACAGGTAGTCCTCTTCTTAGTAGGGGACGTATTATGTAGGTTTATAACTCACCTAACTTCTTTAAGCTCTAGTTAATGAAATGCAGGAGGTCTACCAAATATTTATTTTAGAAAAATATAGACTGATGTAGGTATTGTTTAGTGATCGAAGAAGTCACAGTTACTAGTGATCCGAGACTTTTTTTTTTCTTCATATGTATAAGAAGAGAGAATAGGAGTTACATGCACACACTCATGGGGAAGCTCCGTTTCTTTTGTTTAAGTGTGATCTTCTTCTTGTATATAGATCTACTATTATAGGACCTTAACAAAGCTCCATTCATAGTCAAAGCCATCATGAATGCAAACCTCGCCCTCCTCTCTCTCCTCGACATCATCGACACCAAATCATTAGACTCCAAAATGGCAATTTTGGATTTACATTCCCATTTATGCCCTTTCATATTCTAATCTCTTTTTCTGGAATTTTCAAACAATTGTTGGATCTATAATTGGAGCACAATTGGAAAAAAAATGCAACATTAAAAATCATTTCAATTATTTTTAGTATCATGATTATTATTATTCTCATGAGTAGTTTTGATATTTCCACATTATGAGTTAAAAAGAAAATAGAGAAAATAAACTAAATAGTTGAATGAGGAATGAAAATTTATGTACAAGAAAAAGAAACTCTGCTTAAAGGAGAGAATTTTTATCTAATGAGTTTAGATGATTTTCCCCCCTCTTAACCAATTATGTGGATTAGTTATTATAGTAAACATTGCTGTTATTAATTTTCTAGTTTCTTTTTAAGAATCTTGTTGTTTCAATTGTTTTCTCGTAATTATGTTGTACTATGTTTTTGTATTTACATTTGAAAAATCTCTTATATAGATATGAAAATATTAACATCTATAAACTTTCTTTTCCAAGAAATCGGAGTTACAATTCATCTATCTCATTAAAATAAAAAAACAATTATTTTACTTTTAAAATAAAAAGATAGTTTACTAAATACGATATCTAACTACAAAAATAGATGTATATATTTTGTAAATAACATGTATAACTCTAGACACATTCGAAAGAATATATAAAAAAAATGAAATAAAAAAAATAGGAAATAAAATAAAATAATGGAAGTCGTGGAGAAGAAAGAAATAAAATATTCCTGTTTATATTGCTTTTTTTTTTCTTTTTCTTTTCTTCCCTTATTTTAAATAGGAGCAAAAACATTTGTTTCCTCTGAAGTGACATAAATGGATAATTCTTGTTTACAATGCCAAATTCGTAAATAAATAAATAAATAAAAATCTCAAATAAATAGAACTCGCTGGAGTATATAGTTTGATCCTCAATTTCAACTGTTTCATTTCTTACAAAAAAAGAAAAAAAAAAAAAAAAAAAATGTCCTCTCTCCCTCTCGAACTCTTCAACCTCCTCCTCTCTCTTCTCAGCTCCTCCCAAGTTTCTCTCAGATCCCTAATCGTCGCTCAGTTCGTCACAAATTTTATCCAATCTTATTCAAATTTCTAGCTAAATTTTTGCTGCGGGTCTTGAGATCGAACTCATTGATCCGATCCCGTGCAATCTCGTCTTCAGTCTCCGGCAATGCCTCTTTCTCCGACGAAATCGGTAAAGCTTCTCGTATCGTTCTCAGTCTCGATTTCTAGATCTCTGATTCTTGGATGAAATCGAATTTGCAAGATTCGAGCTCCGAGCTGGACGATTGTACCGTCATTTTCGACGATTTCGAGAGGTTTTTGGTTCTTGTGTTGGACGAATGTGTTTTGATGAGAAGTGTTGTGGTTTATGGTGATTGTTGTATGTTTTTAAGTGGATACGTGAGCTCTTCGCTGTTGCTGGGGATCAGTAGCCTCCCGGACACCAAATTTAAGGTGATTAAGATGCAATTTTTGTAAAATTGGGATTTGAAAACCAGTGATAGATTGAATAGGATGTTGATGTTGTGGAAATTTTGAGGTAGAGTGCTGTAGAGACTGCACTGGCAGATAGCGAATGCTATGGACGGGAGGATGCTAATGGTCGGATGTCGTGTTTCTTTAACAAGGTTTGGTTGTGGATATCTTTTTATTTGATTGAGGAATTAGCTTTCTTGAATTGTAATTATATGGATAAAAGAGAGATATCGTAAAAAGAAAAAAAAAATTGCTAATATGCACGATTGGCAGGCTCTTGTAAATGTTGGAGCTGATTTAGCAAGACTAGTCCCAGGACAGGTGTCTACGGAGGTGGATGCTCGACTAGCCTATGACACTGAAGGAATTTTCCTCAAGGTATTCTCATTGCTTGAGATGTTTTGTTTATTCAATTTTGGTAAACTTGTTTGTGGACTAGAATTAGGTTTGAGATATTCACGTTTAAGCTCTGTGAGGTTCTTCTAGTTTAATGAGAATGGTGACTTCTTACTTATGAAAAAAATGTTGAGAATCATAGTGATAAAAAGATCGCAATATGGAAAACATATTAGGCTATTAAAATAATTTTATGGGTCAAAGTTACTACTGGGTTATTAAGGAAAACATAATGAAAAAATGAATGTAGCAAAATAAGGATGTCAAGATGAACTAGGGACTATACAAAAAAGTAAGTGATGAAATGTTTGTATCTATCGTAATCTTTCATAACATTAATCGAGAATAAAATCGGGATGAATTATGTCAAGAGGTATGGAAATATGAAACGAAGATGACAAGTTGCTTCAGTTAGGAGGAGCTATAAGATTACTATTCATAATTTTTTTTAGGAACAAGGTAGACCAAAGAACTAGGTTCAAGCCACTAACAAAAGGTTTCTTCAATTTCAGTCCCTTAATTGTTTCATATTTTTATTGTTACTTCACATCTTTATGTTTTGATATTAGTCCTCCAAATTCTATTAGTCACAATAAGTAGTCCCTTTGTCAAAATTCCAAATTGACTAACTAAGGTTATGTTAGCTCTAACTAAGATGGTAAAATTAGCCAAAATGCCAACCTCTCTCCCCCTCCCTCTCTCTCTCCTTTCATCACCACCACTGACACCACTTCACTTCACTCCATCCCCTTCGTGCTCTCCACTCCTCAACTCTAAAACTGATTCCAACACCAAATAAAGCTTAACACTATCCCTAGATCAATTGACCAAGATGAGCCCTTACTTGTTGAAGATGAGGATTGCCTAACCTTAAGCTATATGCCAATTTCAGCCCCAAGCACCTGAATCAACCGACCATTGAAATTGATGTTGTCTTCTCCTACTAGATCCTCCTCACGCTCTCCCTTCTCAAATGCTACTACCTTGTCGCTAGCTCCCTTTAATCTACTTCGCTTTCCCCTTTCCATCACCACCTCATGATGCCCCTTGATGTCATGCACAATTCTGATCTTCACACCCTCAACCATCACAGGAATTAGCAAGCATACATTTTACCCTCTAAAGATTCTATGGAAAAACCATTAATGAACCTGCAGAGAAAAT
Source organism: Dracaena cambodiana (assembly GCA_036321105.1). Classification (NCBI taxonomy): domain Eukaryota; kingdom Viridiplantae; phylum Streptophyta; class Magnoliopsida; order Asparagales; family Asparagaceae; genus Dracaena; species Dracaena cambodiana. Next base: position 3,308,309 of record JAYEPQ010000007.1, read on the forward strand.
TTAGGCCATATAGAAAAAAATGTATGGGTTAGATTTTTAGTACATTTTGACATGGATTACTGATGGGTTTTATTGATGGACATATAGAGGAAGATTAAGGGTGTGGAAAGGTGATGGGTTCAATGGATCCGGTTGAATTTCAAGTAGGTTTTGGTATGTTTTTGTTGGGTTTTAAATGGAGATTGGTTTGAAGTTAGATTGGGGAGGGCTTAAGTTCATAATAGGTTTGAATTTGATTATGGATATTGGATTTGGGTAGGGACACTTAGAAAAGGAGTTTGTGGTTTTTTTAATATGACAAGGGTATAACTGACATCAAATCAAAATATTAAAGTTAACTGAATATTCTTTCAATTTGTGAGGAAACTATCTTTAGGGACTAATTTGGAGGACTAATATCAAAATATGAAGATTTGAGGGTATGAAATATTTAAGGGACTAATATGAAAAATTCCTTAAAAGAACAAGAAGTTGTTGTTTTTGTCATAAATAGTAAAAAAGATGTTGCAGAGAAAGCTAAACAAAGAATTTTATGAATTGAAACTAAAAACTTAAGATTTACTTTAACAAAGAGATGATCGTTTTCTTTACATTCTAAAAAGAGATTAAAGCAGAGTTTGCAAGAATTGTGACGATGGAAGTATGACCAGAGTAGCCATTTTTACTTCCATTGACGATCCAATAATGGATTTGGTTGATGAAGAAAATGAAGTTTTGATGTTTTTCTCTTCTTCGTTTTCTTTGTCTAGGATTTCTAGATAATGATCTTTGATCCCCCCTTCTGGTGGTTCAAGTGATTATTTTGTAGCTGGGAGGTTATAACTTCTTCCTTGATTTGAGGAAATCATGGCGGGACAACACTCACGATCTGATGTGTTTAAATAATTTTTCGTCGACGAAGAAGATTTGTCTTCGTCTGCAGGGATGATTTCTTTGCGTCGATGGAGGTAGCTCATCATCGACAGAAATGAGGTTTTCCTTCTGTGGAGAGATGGCTCTTGACCGACAGGGGTGGAAATTTTCTTCGTCAGCGAAGATGGACTTAGTCAATTTTGGATGCTTATGTTTCTTTACTGGCAGAGCGTTCCTTCATCGATGCAGATGGACTTTTTTTCTCTATTAAAGCATGGACTTTGTGAGCTATTTGGAACTTCTTTTGGGGATTTTTCATAATCTTTTTATTTTGTTTACAAATCCCTTCAAAGTTTTCGAAACGAATTTCACCTCAACCTTTAAATACTTTCAATTTCATGGCTTTATCTTTATCTTCGTTTGGTTACGTTTCCTTTTATCAGTAGAGTGAACTTTCGCTTTGTCGGCAGAGCAAACTATGCTGCGTCAGTGGAGACAATGTACTTTGTCGGTGTAGGTGAAATTTTTTCTGTGTCTATGAAGCAGCTTCTTGAGTTGCCTTGATAACGAAGCTTAGCTTTCCAGGGATGCTTGAATTCTACCCTAGGTTTTTTAAATAGTCCAATGCTTAAAATAAAATTTTCACTTTGCCCAAGAGATAGAATTCACTGCAATTTTTTTGCTCCCTTTTTCCTTCAAGCTCTTTATATCCTACTTCGAGTGTCCTCTCCGAGTGAGTTTTCTCGAAATCCATGGCACCCTAGGGTGACATCTAAGGGGAAGAAGACCATTAGTCGTTCTGCTCCGTCTCAAGGCGTACAAATGACTAACCTCAGGTGGAAGATATGATGCTCAGATCTATTGGATCTGAGCTCATGATGTCAATTAATTAATTAATCTACTTAAGGGGTTGAGATCTTCACATCTCTTTTCTCTTCTTCTTCGACCCGCAACTGATTTTGCTTTGGCAAGTTGGTTGGGTTTGGAGAGTTGCCTCAATTCCACTAAGGATCTCACCTAGCAAATTGATAGATCAGAATCGCAGCTTCACCTCTTTTGATGGAGGTTGTCTGTAGCCTTCGTCGCAGCAAAAGCCCTATTAATGAAGACGATTCTTTCGCCCGTTGTTGGAGGGGATGAGTGTTGCTAATGGAGCCATATTGCCGCAGTGGGTTTCGGTCCACCGAAAGAGGTCCAAAACCTACCCAAACCCGTTATGATATTATATATATATATATATATATATATATATATATATATATATATATATATATATATATATATATATATATATATATATATGGGGTGTGTTAGGGTTTTGGATGAGCCGAAATAAAAGAAATAAATAAAGTGGCGTTTGAAACTTTTTGGCCAAAAGAAATCAAGAGCTGCAGAAAACAAATAAAGTGCGGCTATTTATTTGCAGAGAGAGAAAATAATTGTGGTGGGTAGCAATTATTTTTGCCAAAGGACAAAAGGTGGTTGCTGCTCTTGTTCGCTGCTGTTGTTGCGGCAAAGTAGGTGGCGGCTGAGGTTGCTGCTGTGCTGCTGTTGGCTGCTGTTGTGTTATTGCCGCTGCAGTTGCTTTTAGCAGAGAGGTTGCGGCTGAAACAAACAAGGGCAAAGCGGCTGTAGCAAAAAGAGGTGAGGGCTTGATTTCATATTCATATATGATTTAAATTAATATTTCTCTTATGGTTGAGAATTAGAAAGTTGTAATCATCTTTTGATATAGTGGAAGTTTTCGATCGTGTTCCCGTGGACGTAGACATATTGTCGAACCACGTTAAATCTGCATGTTCTCTATCTCTGCTATTTTTCTCTTCGGTTAACTATTTGATTCCGCTGGTTGTTGCATTAGTATTATTCCGCTACTTTTGCTAACAATTGGTATCAGAGCCCTGATTCAGGTCAGATTTCACTCAGATCGGTGTTGATTTTGAGTGGGAGTTATGGTGGAAGATAAGAAGGGAAAGATTGAAAACTGTGATAGGACAGATTTTCAATAGTGGAAATTGCAGATGGAAAATTATTTATATCAAAAGAATTTATATCAACCACTATTTGAACAAAGCCAGAGAAGATAACAGATGAGGAGTGGGATTTGTTGGACAGGAGAACTTTGGCGCAGATTCAATTATGCCTGACAAAGTTGGTTGTGTTTAACGTCTCCAAGGAGAAAACCACTTCAGGTTTGATGTCAGAGTTGGCTAAATTTTATGAGAAACCGTCTGCTTCAAATAGACTGTTTCTAATAAGAAATTGTTCAACTTAAGAATGCCTTCTGATAGTTTAGTTGTTAATCATTTGAACGAATTTAACACATTATGGGCACAAGTTGAATCATTAGATTTTGTCTTTGCTAATGACATTAAAGTTTTGATGTTTATGTGTTCGTTATCGGATAATTGGAGTAATATTGTTATGGCCATCAGCAATGCTTTCAATACTGCTCTTAAATTTGATGATGTTGTGAGTACAATCATGAATGATAAATTGATAAAAAAGAGTATTGGTGAGAGCACAGTTTTTACAAGTACTGTTCTGTTTGTTGATAATGACAGAAAGAAGGAAAGATATAGAAGTTTAAGAAGGGAGTCGAAGTAAAGAGTAAAATCAAAATCTAAGGGGAAGTTCAAGAAAAATTTAGTGCGTCAGAAATGTAAGATAGAGGGTCATGTGAAGAAGGATTGTCCAAATAAAGATAAGGAAGTAGCGAATGTCGTGAATCTAAGTGAAGAGTTGTCTGCTCATACAGAATCAAGGTCAGATCTGTGGTTTGTGGATTTAGGGGATTCGTTTCATTGCACTGCTCGCAGAGAATAGTTTGATAATTATGTCCAAGGTGATTTTGGGCATGTGACTGTTGGTAATGGGTAGGAATGCAAGATTGTCGGTAAGAGGAAAATTCAGTTGAAGTTGCATAATGGTGGAAAGTTATTTTTACAAGAGATCAGGCATATATCAGATTTGAAGAAGAATTTGATATCTGTTAGCAAGTTAGATGACGAGAGTTATCAAATCTCATTTGAGAAGAAACAGTGGAAAATTAGTAAAGGAGCAATGGTAGCGGTCAAAGGTGAGAGAGTGAACTCTATATTTACTCTCAAACTGGGTAGATCACATTGTTTCTTTGGCCACCGTGAAGAATGAGAAGGCTATCTTATGGCATCAGAGGCTCAGTCACTTGAGCAAGAGCGGCATGAGGGTGTTACAATCCAGAGGTATGTTGACAGATATAAAAGATGCTAACTTTGATTTTTCTGAGAACTGTGTGTTTGGAAAGTAGAAAAGAGTTAGTTTTATGAAGGATGGTAAGGGGAAGAAAACCGAGAGATTGGAGTTAGTGCATACAGATGTATGGAGGGTTTCTTTGGCGAAGTCTCTTGGAGGTAATTCTTATTTTGTCACTTTCATAGATGATGTAAGCAAGAAAACATGGGTGTTCGTACTTAAGCAGAAATCTGATGTCTTCAAGATATTCATGATATGGAAAGCTCTTGTTGAGAATAAAACAGGTTTGAAGGTGAAATGTCTGTTGTCAGACAATGGTGGGGAATTTTGCAATAGGGAGTTCGATGATTATTTCTCTATCCACGGGATCAGAAGAGTGAAAACTGTATCAAGAACACCGCAGCAAAATAACGTGGCTGTGAGGATGAATAGAACCATTTTGGAGCGAGCTCGGAGTATGAGACTACATGCAGCTTTGCCTTGCAACTTTGGAGAGCCATTGTAGATACGGCAATTATTTGATCAACAGGAGTCCAGCTAGTGCTTTAGATGGAGGAATTCCAGAGGAGGTGTGGTCTGGTAAGACTGTGAATTATTCATTCTTAAAAGTATTCTGTTGTATAACATATGCACATGTGGATCATGAGATGAGAAAGAAGCTTGATTCTGAATCTCAGAAGTGTGCATTAATTGGATACGGTGGCGACGAATAGGGTTATCGCTTATGGGATTATGAGCATAACAAGGTAATTCGTAGCAGAGATGTATTTAATGAAGGCTGTATGTATAAAGATCGAATGAAAAGTAAGAATGAGAAAGCAGTGGAGAAAAAGCACTTGGAGCTGGATGAGCCACAGGATGGAATGAATCCCATGGATAAAAGAAAGGAAGAAATTCCTACATCTGAAGGGGAAGAAATGACTGTTGGCAGTGAAAATTTCTAAGTTAAAAAGGATTTTCCACAACAGACCGCGGAGCTAACTCAGTAGCTCCGCATTTGGCTATTTTTGCCTCGCGTTTGAGTAAAACGCGGAGATGTTTAATAGCTCTGCGTTCTGGTTTGTTAGCTTCGCGTTTAGAGTATTTAACTCCGCGTGAGCAGATAATCAGAATCCTAAATTGATTGAGATTATAATTTGGGCTTATCCAAATATCTAAATTGAGTCCAATCAGAATCCTAAATTGATTGTGATTGAGATTTGATCTTATCTAATACCCAAATTGAGTCCAATCAGAATTCCAAATCAAGAGATTTAAATCAATATTAAATATTTGATTAGAATCCTTGATGAATACAAAAAACCTTCTTTTCCTATTCCTATGGAAATCTTTATTCCTATTCCTATGGGAACTCTTATAACCACTAAAGTCTATAAATACCCTCTTTGAGGAGACTTTAAGGATTATCAATCAAGAATAGATCAATCAATTCATGATTATTTATCTTCAATTCAAGTACGCGATAGAGCCTTGAAGCCTTTGGTGATCATCTTCTTTTCGGCATCTTAGAGAATTCAAGTTACGCACAGAGCCTTGAGTTCGGGAAAGACCAGAAAAGATCATCTACAGTCGGCCGATATCTTCAAAAGAGAAGAGTTCGACGTTCGATCGTCCAAAAGAGCTGCTCGACAAATCCCATCGCCACAGATCCCACACAATATATTGTAAAAGAGAGAGATTGAAATATAAAATCCTCTCATTTGTTCTTTTTTCATCTTGTTCACTTCTATTGTAATCTAAGTTGTATTCGATGGAAGGAAGCAAAGAAACTTTTGCGGCGAACAGACTATACTTGAGAATACATAAGTTTCAGATGAGACCGAACAGGAAAGAGAGCCACTGACTGAAATAGATGGTTCCAGTACTTCATCAGTGAGTGTTCCCACTTTGAGGAGGAGCACGAGGATAAGGAAGCCAATCCAAAAACTGTCTTCCTTTATATCATATTTTGTATACTGATGCAGGTGAACCAGAGAGTTACCAAGAGGCTATGCAGGATAAATTTCGTCTTAAGTGGCAGCAAGCCATGCATAATGAGATGTCTTCTTTGGAGGAGAATCACACATGAGAATTGGTGAAGCGACCAGAAAAGATGGAAATATTGCATAACAAGTGGGTATACAGGGTAAAACATGAGGTAGGAGGGACACAAAGGTTCAAGGCTAGACTTGTGGTGAAGAGATACGGTCAGAGAAAAGGTATTGATTTTAATGAAATATTTGCACCTGTTGTCAAGATGACTTCTATCAGAGCAATACTAAGTATTGTGGCTGTGAAAGGATTGTATTTAGAGCAACTTGATGTGAAAACTGCTTTCCTTCATGGTGATTTGGAGGAGAAAATATACATGGAACAGCCGGAGGGATATGAAGTTAGAGGAAAAGAGAATTGGGTATGTCGACTGAAAAGGAGCTTGTATGGATTGAAATAGGTGCCGAGGCAATGGTACTTGAAATTCGACAAGTTTATGTTGGATTCGGATTTTACCAGATGCAATTCAGATCATTGTGTATATTTACAAAAGTTTAAGGATGATAATTTTATTATACTTACTTTGTATGTAGATGATATACTTGTGGCAAGTACATGCATGAAGAAAATCAATGATCTGAAAAGGAAGTTGGCAAGGAGATTCTCTATGAAGGACATGGGTGAGGCTAAACAATTTCTTGGAATGCAAATTACCCGAGATAAGAAAAGTAAGAAATTGTAGTTATCTCAGGAGGGGTACATCAAGAAGGTGTTGTTGAGATTCAACATCGAGAATGTAAAACCGGTAACTACAGCTCTTGGTGGTCAGTTCAAACTGTCAAAGAATGAAGGTGCTAAGACAGATGAGGAGACGAGACATATGGAGAATGTGCCTTATTCATTGGTCGTTGGGCGTCTCATGTATGCAATGGTGAGTACAAGTCCAGATATTGCACATGCAGTGGGAGTAGTGAGTAGATTCATGAAGAACTCTGGGAAAGAACATTGGTAAGCAGTGAAGTGGATTTTTAGATATTTAAAAGGTATTTCAAAGTATTGTTTATGTTTTGGGGGTGATAACATTGATGTGCAAGGTTTTGTGGATTCGAACCATGCGGGTGATAGAGATAATGGCAGGAGCACCACAGGTTATGTCCAATGTTTACATAGTGATAATGGTAACATAATGTTTTGCCTTTGTTAGGTTATGTCGCATATAACGTAACGCATAACGTAGTTTACGCAATTTACTATTTATTTAATAAAAATAAATATAAAACTATATAAAATAATCTTTATAAATTGAAAAATAAATTAAAAAATTCTAAAAAAAATATAACCATTTTGTAATACATAATCTATTCTAAATTTTTATTAAATTTTACAATAATTTTTAATTTATCTTCATAAATTATATTAAGTCCGCAATCGTAATTCCAGTCATCAACTAAATAAAAAAAACAAGATTACAATTATTTATCATTATTATAATTTATATTTTTAAATGTTCAATTTATCTTATTTGTAATTATTGATTTCAATTCAGTTAAAAATTCAATAGAATCAATAAATATAATATTTCAGCAACCGTATAGGAACTATAATAAGCGAATAAGGAAACAATCGTTAATTAGTAAGTAATTCCATAAGCAATCAAACAAGCCAAATCAAGTAACAAAATTTCAGTAATTCGCTAATAATCAAAATAATAAGCAACAAAAATATAGATATTACTAAAAAAATAATAGTAAATAACGTAACATAACGTAATTTAACATAACGTTACGTAAAATAACGTAAAATAACATAAAAAAAACGTACTATTACGGTGCACTGAGTTATTTTCAGTTGTTACGTAGCCTTGGAGTTCCGTTAGATTACGTAATGCAATATAACGGGTTTCATAACGCGTTATTTTCAACATTGGTTGTCTTTACTGTAGGAGGGACAACGGTAAACTGGGTTTCAAGATTACAATTAATTGTTACTTTATTTTCGACAGAAGCTGAGTATGTTGCAACTGCAGAAGTAAGGAGTTTATTTGGTTGTAGCAATTGATGAGTGAGTTGGGTTTTGATGGAGTAGATTGCAGGTTATTCAGTGACAGTCAGAGTGCAATTCATCTTGCTAAAAACTCGGCGTATCATTCACGGACTAAACATATTCACTTGAGATATCACTTCATTAGATCCTTGTTAGAGAATGACCAATTGAAGTTGGAGAAAATTAAGAGCAGCAATAATCCTGCAGATATGTTGACAACCGGTTGATGGAAAAAAGTTGAGCTATTGCTCAATTTTTGTGCATTTGTATTGAATGCTGAAATTGGGACTTTAAACGATCGAGGTAAAAATTTTGAACACTAGGATTATCATGTATAGAGATTACAATTTTTGCAATAGGTCTCCAAGTGGGAGATTATTGCTAATGAAGCCCTATTACCGCAGCGGGTTTCGGTCCACCGAAACGGGTCTAAAACCGGTCCAAACCTTTTATGATATATATATATATATATATATATATATATATATATATATATATGGGGTGTGTTAGGGTTTTGGATGAGCCGAAATAAAAAAATAAATAAAGTGGCAGTTGAAACTTTTTGGCCAAAAGAAATCAAGAGCTGCAGAAAACAAATAAAATGCGGCTATTTATTTGCAGAGAGGGAAAATAATTGTGGTGGGTAGCAATTATTTTTGCCAAAGAGCAAAAGGTGGTTGCTGCTCTTGTTCGCTGCTATTGTTACGGCAAAGTAGGTGGCGGCTGAGGTTGCTGCTCTGCTGTTGTTGGCTGCTGTTGTGTTGTTGCTGCTGCAGTTGCTTTTCGCAGAGAGGTTGTGGCTGAAACAAACAAGTGTAAAGTGGTTGTAGCAAAAAGAGGTGAGGGCTTGATCTCATATTCATATATGATTTAAATTAATATTTCTCTTATGGTTGAGAATCGCAGAAATAGCATCATATCTGCGTGTTCTCTGTTTTTGCTATTTTTCCACCATCTCATATTCATATATAGTGGAAGTTTTCGATCGTGTCCCTGTGAACGTAGACATATTGCCGAACCACATTAAATCTGCGTGTTCTCTGTTTCTGTTATTTTTCCCTTTGGTTAACTATTTGATTCCGCTAGTTGTTGCATTAGTATTATTCCGCTACTTTTGCTAACAATGAGCACGTCATTTGATTGGTTAACTCTCATTTCGCATCGGCAAAGATGAGTCTTTGTTGGTGGAGAGAGGCCTACCATCTTTGTTGGTGGAAATGGACTTGTCACCTACCAACCATTGCCCCCATGTGTTGGCGGGGCAATTCTTAGACAAATTTTTCTTTTTTTTCTCTGTCTAGAAGATTTATTTGATAATTGTTATATTTTGATTCAGTTTGTCAAGCCTTTGAGCCCCGCTCAGTAGAACATTATGTTGGATATGCTATTGGCATTAGGGGTAACAAGCACTTCCAATATAAAAGGCCAGTTTAAAGTGTACTTTGACTCTAGCGACGTTGAACCAATGACTTTTAAGGATATGATATGTGTAACAAGCTAATTTTATCATAACTTATATTTTTAATATCAGATTAATTCCAAAGTGAATGCGTTGTATTTGTCTCATTTTTCTATATTTTCGTGATTTTCTTGAAATTTTTAAGATAGTCACTTAAAATAATATTATTTTAATTACCGGTGGGTCCTACACATATTTTTATTTTTCTAGAATAATCATAGAGATTTTTGTATATAGATATTATCTTTTTAAGTTTTAACAAATCTTTTTTAGAATCTTGATTTGTTAAAAATAAAAATATGATTTTTACACTTCACTCTATGTTTATGTATCGAATTTATCATTTTATTTATAATCTCTTATTCTTAAACTACAAGTTGTAAAATTAAAGTATATGCTTTATTTTTAAATTATAAAAATACTACCTTTTTGAATATTCATCATATTTGGATATACATTTGAATTTTCCATACAAATTCTTCATATATAATGCAATGATTTTAAATCACTTTCCACTTGCCATTTGAACATAGGTATATATATATGTATTCATAGTCATATTTTAAAGGAAAGATTTCAAATAAGTTTCTACATTAAATTGTTAAAATATTTCTTTTATACTAGATATTACGTTAGGTCATAATTCTTTTTATGCTAATCCATGTTTACTTGAAAAATATATACATTAGTAAGATTTAATAAATTTGCTACTTTCCATACTATGAAATCATGTTAGAATTTAGAAAATCAATATGTTGTAAAGTAATCGTTATAAAAGTGTTAAGCCTATTTAATTTTCATCTTTACAATTTAGTACCCGTTTACCTAATATGTGTTTAATCGTTATAAAAGTGTTAAGCCTATTTAATTTCCATCTTTACAATTTAGTACCCGTTTACCTAATATGTGTTTATATGCATAATTGTATATGCATGATTCACATACATGATCATCATAAGTATTTTTATATCTTAAAACTCACATACATGTTTATATGTATACTTGTATTTATGTGTAGTTTACATACATGATCATTTCTATAATATTCATTCTAACATTCTATACTCTATCATGCTTGTCTTGATATATACATACTAATCAGTTGTACAACATATATGAAATTATACCGGATTTTTCTTATCAGTACATACACATGTCTTGATAATGCCATGGATCCTGAATTGCATGTTAACTTGATTTTGACACTCCATCATGCTTACCTTGACATATACATACTAATTACTTGTACAAAATACATGAAAATATGCTGAATTTTCCTTGTTAGTACATACACATGTCTTGATAGTGCCATGGATCCTGACTTGCTTGTTAACTTGATTTTGATATGGACTTCATCTTGTTACTAGACATATGTATGTAGAAATCTTGATATGATTGGTTCATTATATTCTGGATTGATTTTTATGCAATATAACTTGAAACCTTGGGTTATGGGAGAACTAAAGGTTGGACAAATATTGTATCGTGAAAGGTTTAGGATATGTTGAAAAACCGAAATAGGGGCCCATCCGCGGGGCGTCCGAATGATACTGAGCCATCATCTCTTGTTTAGTTCATGTTGATAGGATGATCGAATACTCAGTATCGGTATCTGCTTGAGTACTTAGCGGCACGGCTGGTTCAGCGCCAGCATCTTGGCCGGGTCCCGAGTATGCACGGGTATTTTCACGATACAGATCTATTTCTTCACCAATTAATTCAAAATAAAATAAAATATGATATTAAGTTAGATTTGATATGCATGTATATCCCTACTTGATATTGTTACTTAATCATTCCTCTTTTCCATGCATGTGCATATGTTTTTTATATCAATTCATATTTTACTTGTTAGTGTATATTGCACACTCACTACGATAAGAGTCTATTTCTTCACCATTCAGTTCAAAATATAAACTAAAATAAGATATTAATTTAGACTTGATATACATGTGCATTCTTGCGTGATATCATTACTTGATCATTTAATATTTTCACATGATCATTTAATATTTTCCATACATGCGCATACTTTTATATCTACACTCATATTTTACTTAAGTCTATTTTTTCACCAATTAGTTCAAGATAAAATAAAATATGATATTAAGTTAGACTTGATATGCATGTATATCTCTTCTTGATATTGTTACTTAATCATTACTGTTTTCCATACATGTGTATATACTTTTTACATCAATTCATATTTTACTTGTTAGTGCATATTGCACTCTCTACGATACGAGTCTATTTCTTCACCATTCAGTTCAAAATATAAACTAAAATAAGATATTAATTTAGACTTGCTATGCATGTATATCTCTGCTTGGTATTGTTACTTGATCACTACTGTTTCTCATGCATGTGCATATATTTTTTACATCAATTCATATTTTACTTGTTAGTGCATATTGCACACTCTCTACGATACAAGTCCATTTCTTCACCAATTAGTTCAAAATAAAATAAAATATGATATTAAGTTAGACTTGATATGCATGTATATCCCTGCTTGATATTATTACTTAATCATTACTGTTTTCCATATATGTGTATATGTTTTTTTACATCAATTCATATTTTACTTGTTAGTGCATATTGCACTCCCTATGATACGAGTCTATTTTTTCACCATTTAGTTCAAAATATAAAATAAAATAAGATATTAACTTAGACTTGATATGCATGTATATCCCTGCTTGATATTGTTACTTGATCATTTCTGTTTCTCATACATATGCATATGCTTTTTACATCAATTCATATTTTACTTATTAGTGCATATTGCACACTCTCTACGATACGAGTCTATTTTTTCACCATTCAGTTCAAAACATAAACTAAAATAAAATATTAATTTAGACTTGATATACATGTATATCCTTGCTTGATATTGTTACTTGATCGTTTAATGTATTCCACACATGCGCATACTTTCATATCCACACTCATATCTTACCTATTTGTTTATATTACACACTCCGTACTTCTTATTATTTTACTTGTCAGGTTTGACCCTGAACTCCCCCACACACTCAGATACTGAAGTTGTGAGCGAAAATCCGTCATTGCACGATCCGTACTTTCTAGAGCAGGTCGAGCAGCAATAGATTTCTAGGCCTCCGCTTTTGTATTTTTGGTTTAGTATGTATCACCCCTTTGGGACTTTATTTTCAACTTTTGTATCAGTATTGTACTTATTGCTTCTTATTTTAGACATGTATATCTTCTTTTTTATATGGCAGTAGACTAATTTCTAATATTCTGGTAGATAACTAGTATTCAGTTCCATTCATTTCTTCTTTACATACTTATAGGGCTCGTGCACGTCGACTTACATGTGCCTGCTGGTAACGCATTCCGTTTCCGTATCCTTTCGAGAAATGGGGCGTTACAATATGCCCGAACACTTCGAGAACTAATCATTGACATTCCTTTTGCTGCTCAAAATAAGAGAGTAATATCAAGGAGACTTTATTTCTTGGGATGCTATTAGTGGAAAGGAGGCTCTGCTCGCTATAGGTCGCCCATTTTAGCCATTACTCTTTGCACTATCTTAGACCATGCACAGAGGAGAGGACAATGATTTGGAATTTGACAATGCAACCAGACTCTTTGACAGCTTTTAAGAATGCTTTTGCAAGGACTGATTGTGATAATCCGGTTGAAAACTTCTGAATTCCGGGTTGATTCACTCGGGTAAGAGGGATTGGTGGGCTCCTGTTTGGATTTATTTTGAGTGAATATGAGGAGTGTTTAAATGAGATTGGATTATATGGAGCTATTAGAGCCACCCAATATCGTATGCCAACCAACGTTGCTCAGTTTTTTGCCATCATGGAGTTATATACCCTTCCACCCGCGAGTGAGGAATTAGGTATGGTACTCCATAAAATGTGGAAGGTTTCTGGACTTCCAATGGGCTATTACCTTTATAAGGAGTATTCTCCATTGATGATGAGCTTCAAATCATCAAGACCAATAACTCTTATGTGTATATGACCCTTGGGAGTTAGCTTGTCATTTTCTTAAATTGCGACAAAACTTACATATGTCAAGGGTCACAGACATTTGGCATAGGATGTGGGCTAACTATCTCTTTACTAGAGCGATCTACTGCAGAGATAGAGAAGAGGATGGCCTATATAAAGCGGAAGACCATTTATTGAATGAAAAAGATAGGAGATTTTACTGAAAACGAAACTCCCATTGAGAGTCTAGTTGTTGGGTCCACACCCTTCAAAAGTTTCATCTTCATTACTTGTTTAAGTCGATGAAACCATATTCGCATAGAGGGTTTTGAAGATAACACCCGCACTAACATCATAATCGTATTCCAACAATTGAGAAGATTGTACATGTGGCACGTTCGAGAGAAAGTTCTTGGATCGTTGTCACCTTAATATTTAGAGAAACATACACCAAGCAGCGTCAAGTTTTGCGTAATAATCTAGCCTCTTTCCTTCTGGAACACGGGGTTTTAGAGGAGTTCAGTAACCGCTATTGAAGCAGAATCCTTCACCTCTCTCGAAATTATATCTCATGGTTCTGGTTATTCTGCGAGAATTAGGTTGTTCAGATAATCGAATTGGGGTGAATCTGATTCCTCACCGGAATCATTAAGAGATGTTTTCGGCTTATGGATAGATTTACTGAAAATTATAAGAGACCGGTTAAGTTGGTCATGCACGACAAACATGGAACTGCTAGAATCACCCATAATTTGATTATTTGCATGGTTTGGGTGTACCGGCACATGTTGGGTCAGTGTCTCACCAAAATTTATAATTAACGAGTTTTCACTTTCAATCAGAAAAAATCAGAAAAGACATCACAGTTAACATCTTTATTAGGAAGCTATTCGTCTTCATCATTGGCATTAAGGTGGATATTTATATCATTTATTTCAATTACAAGCAGATCCAAGTCTATGGAAGATCCTCAAATACATCATCCAACTCCGAATCTGCTTCATTGCCATCTTTGATGTCAGCTCTTGCTCGTCTATATAGAGAATGGAATCTATGAAGTAGTTCTCCACTCTCTTGGTCGGTCGTTTCTCTGTGTAGACCATCTTGAATACTCCTCACTCATTAAAGTATTTCAAATATTGATGCAAAGTTGAAGGGACAATTAAATTTGTATGAATCCACAATCATCCTAGAAAGAGATTGTATGACATGTCGGTGTTGATGACGTGACAACTTCTGTTTTCAGATTTCCAATTTGACATTTGAGGCGAATCTTCCGTACAGGTCGACTGCTTTGTGTGTTGAAGCCATGAATAGTGGTCATTTTTTAATGTCAACTTGTTGATAGGAATGCAAAGGAACTGCATCAACCTTATGGACATTATGCTTAAAGCAAATCATGAGTCAATTAACACTCTTTCTACTTTCATAGACCCGAATCGCCTGATAATATAACTGCCTATCATGATTTGGGTTTTTGATTAGCGTATCTTCCAGAGTGAAAGTTATGCATGGTATAGTAGATACTTGATGGCATTGGCAATGTTGACTTCCTCTTCTCTAGGCTATGGAAGCTGGGCTAAAAAGGACTCTGAATCGATTGGAGCTTTCCTATGTGCATCCCTAGTCTCTTTAGAGAGGCAGGATAGTTCATGCATAGTTATTCATGCTGGGATGTTTGCGGTTGTACAAGGATGTCAAACTTGAAAAGAGCTGATAGGTCCTCTGTAGTCTTTGTCCATAGTGATTTATCGAACCTAATATCCTTGGACTTGCTTTTATCCAAAGGAGGTTCAGGTGTTGATGTTGAAGGTCGGGTTGCGCTTGTTAATGCACCTGGTTGTTGAGGGTTGAGAGCTAAAGTATCATATTGTTTAAGATACTGCTTCCCCAACTGGGTCCTCCTAGGTGATGCAGGGCCTACCATCAGAACAATTTGTTTTTCTTTGGAATCTGTAAGGAGACTTGTTGATATATTGTTATCTTCGGTCAGCAAGATAAAGTTGCAGTTCATATTCTTCTTTGTAGCTTTCATCTTTTTTTTTTTTTTGAAGTGACGGTGTGGTTCACTCTCTTCATCTTCCAAAAGGTCTGGTTGAACCCACATCACCCTATCTCGTGAGGTGCAAAAAGTGCCATGCCATTGTTTCGCTGACGGTTCGGATCAACATTAACCCATCGTGTCTCTACTTTCGGAACCTTCACTCCATTTTAAGCATCCACAGGGAGTAATTCTTTTATGAATTTAACGATATCATGTTCGCTGCCACCTTCTGCTTGGTACTTAGTCGTATGGCACCGACTTCAATTAGTGCTTGGATTTTATTGATGGAGATCAAATTTGATTCTATTAGAATATTTGATGATTTTGTTAGGATTTTGGAATCTATCAGGATATCTGAATTGATTTTTTATTTTATTAGGATTTTGATAGGATTTGATTATGTTAGATTTTTTTTTGTTAGGATTTTTCTATATATATACACACTATGTATGAAGTATGAGAGAATGATGAATAATATATGCAAATTTTGAGAAATTTCTTGTGTGGATTTTGCTTGAGCCAAATCAGTTCTCGTGGATTCGTAGAGAGTGCGTGTGGATTCACCTGGGTGGATGGC
Source organism: Dracaena cambodiana (assembly GCA_036321105.1). Taxonomy (NCBI): domain Eukaryota; kingdom Viridiplantae; phylum Streptophyta; class Magnoliopsida; order Asparagales; family Asparagaceae; genus Dracaena; species Dracaena cambodiana. The sequence goes on from JAYEPQ010000007.1 coordinate 3,324,460, forward strand.
TGAACCTTGTAAGTTCTTCCCTATTTTAACTGTTCTTTCCAAATTCCGCCTAAACTCCCAAATTTCAAAACCCTAATCCTAATTTAGTTTCTATTTTGCGTCAAATTTGATATCAGAGCGTATCTTCTCCCTTCCATCTTCAGCTTCTTTTTATTTTATTTCAGTTTTTATTTTTATTTTTGAGAGAAAAAATTCGGATAAAATTTTTTTTAAAAAAAAAGAGAGTTTAGATCTTAAAAAAAAGAAGAAGAAGAAAAGAGCGATGCAAGAGCAGATCTAAAAAAAGAACAAATCCGAATGAAAGTAACAAAGAGAAAAAAAATAAAAACTTTTCTTCTCCACTTTTCTCCTTCCAAGACCTCCTCTTCTTCTTTCTCTCCCACAACCCAGCCCAAAATCCACCACAGTCACCTTCAACCAGCAACCTACATCTCTCCGTACCAACAACCATGGCATTGTCGACCTCTGCCACTCCGCCTTCTTCTTCCCGAACACTCTCCCCTCAACCCTCTCCGGCGAAACCACAACCACAATAACAGTCAACCTCAATAACCCGACCCTCTCCGCCGACCCGATCTCCACCGCCTCGCCGCCACCATCGGACCACCTTCAACCCTCCACCTCCTCTCTCCTCAAATAGCAGCAACAACAACTAGATCCATCTCAACGGGTTTGGTTTGAGTTATTTGGGTTTGATTAATTGGGTTTAAGTTGGATCCAATTTAATCAAACTCGCATCCAAAAAAGCATTTGGGCCTGGTTTAAGTTAGCTAACCCAACCCGCAGCTTGAGATTCAACCCACTAGAGTTTGGGTTCAGTCCAGCAACAACGGATCCGATTCGCAGCAGACTCGGTAAGAGTAGCAGACCCGTTAAGGGTTTTTTTTTTATTCGGAGCCCGTTTCAACTCCGATTCGAGTCGCTTGCAAAGCAGTGATCTTTCAATCACATCTGACATCTATTACTATTGTTTCAGGGCTTCTATATATAATTGTCAGAGCTTAATTGTGGGTAATCTCTTGAAGAACTTTATGGAATTATACATTTGGACATGAACTGTTCATCCCTCTAGGTGATACTTGAACTGAATTTCAATTATTAAATTCTTTGCAAGTATTAGTGGATTATAATAATTTGTTAACATAGTCAATTGCTTCTCATTAGCGATCTTATAATTATTTATTATTTTCATCAAATTAGGATTTCATACCATTTGCATTTGGCAATTAAGATATTTGGATATATTAATTTAGTGCATGCATTTAGTTTGCCTGAGTTTTAGATTTTGCACTATCATTTGCATATTTGATTGATTTGCATTGCATGATCAATTCTTGGCAGTAAATATGTCCCATTTTACAATACGATCTAGTCGTCATATAGAGTCAAATAAGTCCAGTTATATATATAATTTGCGTGTTGTTAGAGAGATATTAGATAAAAAAATTTGTATAAAGATCCCGTATTTGTTGGTTATTTCTCCACTCGTGACTTTATTGATTGGTTAATGAATATAGAATGTTATTTTGATTATTATGAGATATCTAGCAGTCATAAATTTCAATTTGCTATGAGAAGATTAGTGGGACAAGCCAAAATTTTTTGGATTTCAGTAGAAATAGAATGTGAAGAACATTATAGGAATCCTATAAATTCATGAGAAGAGATGAAAGATATTCTTATAGATGAGTATCTTCCGCCGTATTTTACGAATTGTCTTTTTGATAGATTGAAAAATAGATTCACTCTAAATGTTAGAACACAATGCCCTAAATGCGATAAATATGGACACTGTCTCTCAATATACCATGATAAAATGTTCTAAGTGTCACGCATCTTGGCATTATGACTATGAGTGTCCAATCAAGAGTCATCACAAGGATTTCATGCCTACTAATCACGTTGACAATTCTGTAGTTATTAAGATTCATATTTTTAAGGAAAGTACTGTCGTTAAACCACAATTAGAATCTAGTACGTCTATTTTTGTTGCCAATAACTACCATGCCTTATATGGTTAACGATGATATTGTTAATGAGTCACAAGAGTCTAATATATATGCACCAACTAAGATCCATATTCCTACTGAGATCTATGCTCTCACAAAGAATACTACTGATGATCAGAATGTTTTAATAGAGTTTAGTGCACCCCACATGATGCTACGTGTTTAATTTCAAAACCAACTATAGAGGAAGAGATCGACTATGAAATAGTTGATACTAATATTACTACTAGTAAGTTTTTTAGAATTCTTCCTATATCTTGGCAGGTTACTCCTAATATTTTATTTTCTAGCGATCTTTTAGAGTTTTCTTTCGAAATTTATCAAGTTTCCACGTAGTGTAGTAATGTTATATCATTTGTGGTGATTGATGTATGATATCCCAGGGAACCAACATATCTATTTTTTGGAGTTATACCACTTGAGTCCGTTACATTGCATTTGTCTGTTATGCATGATGAGATCTCTAGACAGATAGCAATTTACAATTATGAGTACAAATTTATTGTATATCCATATAATATTTTGCAAGAATTTATACTTGATAATAAAGTGAAAGTTTCGATTCCTCGAAGATGTTCCTTCCAAAAATTGAGAAGAAGTTACAAGTTCCACATACAGATTTCTATAAAGTTTTGATGAAGATTGTTTTCACTACCTATGGCACGGATATTGCATTGAATCCTTATTCGATTACTTCCATTCCAAGTGCCTATCCATATCTACCGTTACTTGACGCAAGTTCACCAAAAAAGCCAGTTCCTCCTCCACTTCAGCTCAGATATGATGCATGAGTTACAGTTCGTCGACCACCACTATGGCCTAATTGGGATGCTTTATGGATGTTGATCAGTTCAACCTGGATGTATTTAACAATTCTTATCTCCGTATTCATCGAAGATGAATGCTTTGAAACCAGGGAGAATTGATGGAGATCAGATTTGATTATATTAGAATATTTGATAATTTTGTTAGGATTTTGGAATCTATTAGGATTTCTGATTGGATTTTTCATTTCATTAGAATTTTGATAGGATTTGATTATGTTAGATTTCGTTTGTTAGAGTTTTCCTATATATATATGTTCTGTATGAAGTATGGGAGAATGATGAATAATATATGTAAATTTTGAGAAATTTCTTACGTGGATTTCTCTTGAGCCAAATCTTTCATCGTGAATTCGTGGAGAGTGGTTGTGGATTTGCCTGGGTGGATTTCCGAACCTTGTAAGTTTTTTTTCAATTTATCTGTTCCCCAATTCCTCTAAAACTCTCAAATTTTAAAACCCTAACCTTAATTTGTCTTCCGTCCTGCGTCATTTATCCTTCATGATAAAACAATGTTTCGTGGGATGACCGACTATTTGGTGGAAAAGGCAATACTTCAGGTCATTTGTACATCCTATCTTATCCAGTCTTATTTATTACCCTTGATCAATATATTGAAGATGCTGACCACCTGATTATCCTTGGACAAGTACTGCCTTTGGGAAGTAATATGCCTTGGAGGTGGATTGCCCCTCTTAGATTCTTGAAGAGTGTCCATTACCAACACATTCCTTAGTATTTAGGTGATGGAGGTCGAATGTTGGTGCTCTTTGCATGATATTTTCCCTTATCCTAACATTTTCGAGATTGATTTCTTAATGATCTGAGCTTGTCCTTGGAGGTCTTTCCATGTATGAGCTTTTATGGCTCCAATATCGAATTCAATATCTGTTAGTAGGTTGTGACGACATGTAACCTGTTGACATGTTTGCAATAACATCGAAAATGACATGCCTTTCGAACACCTCAAACAAAAATTTCTTGATCTTTAAAAGAAGTCTTTCACAGGTTCACCTTTCTTTTGTTTCTCTTCAATCAACATGGGCATGGTTACTTCGGTGTCATCCTCATAAAAGCGGGCTAGAGACTGAACCTCCATGTCAGCCTAGGATTTGATGGATCCGACTGCTAGAGTTATGAACCAGTCAAAGACTATCCCCTTTAAAGATCCCACGAGTAAACGAATCATAAAGAGATCATTTCTTACCACATTTCCAGCAAGAGAACCGAAGTGGTACATATGTTAATTGGGTGAACCTTTGCCATGGTGTTTGTTTATTTGAGGGGTTTTGAACTTTTCCCGTAAAGGTTTTAGATCCATTTTGGTGGATATGGGCGCACTGTTCCAGCTTTCTGTAAACTTGTGAGCAAGCATCTTCAATTTAGTTTGAATATCCTCCAATACTTTGTCTTTGTCTTTGTCTTTGGAGGTGTCAGATATAGTTTTAGCTTCCATGTTGATGTGGAAGTTGGTGTTATCCTCTTTATCATAATAGTTATGAACTTCTTTGTCCTCATCCCAGACTCGGAGGCACTTCTATCAGAATTTTTGGTACTATCCTGATTCTCTGTCCTCAATTGGAACTGGGAAAATATAACTTCAGTGCTAACTTTTTTGTTGTTCCTTAGCGATTTGTTGTTGTTTGGATAACTCTTCTTGTGCCTTCGGACTCTGAAGCAAGCTTTCTGGGTCATCACCAGCCACGTTAGTAGACATGCTTTTAGGATGGGAGAAATTTGCTATTTTTGATAAAGCATACGGAAAATGGTTGTCATCATCATCATCTTCACTCACCCCCATCATCTTTGATGGTGGGACGATGTATCTTAGCAAGTCGTTTTTGAGGATTTCGCTTTTAATCGCATTGCGGTGAACTCCTTCCTCTTCATTACTAGATTGACTCTTAGTGGGAGGTGATGAACCACCCAGCCCAATAGTTGATAAGTTTCATATTTATCATCATGATCTACTATGTAGATGGTAGCAACAAGGAGTTCTATTTTGTTTCGAGATTTCTTTGGTTGGTACTATGCTCTTTTTGGAATAGTGATCAACGAGCAAGTGTAGGTTAGTTTCCAGACAATCGACTAAACATTGATAGTCTTGTGTCGGCTTCAGCAACAAGGGTTTGATGAGTTTGATGGAGATGGTTGGGATGGTCTCATAAATCCCCAGTAGTTTGTAGGTGAGTTACTTGAGACACTGATCTCGTCTTGTGCTTATTAGTGTCGCAAGTCCTTGACATTTGATTGAATCCTTGATAGTCGACATCTCCACTGACACTGTCATCTCCACCAAGCGTACGAACTTTGCTGAGCCTGTCAACTCTGCGGAGCATGTTGGCAACAATGCCGACATTGTTGGCTCTCTTGGGTCCAAGAGCCTCGCCGAGCTTGTTGACATCTGTGCCAAGGATGAATTTCTCCTGCTGGCACTTGTCTGCTTTAGTTATTTCTTGGCCATAAGAATGTCAATGTGGCCTTGTAAAAAGCCCTCTTTTGCTCTTTGTTGCTGAGAGAAGGGATAGAGTTTGTCATGGCGCCGACCAAACTGGCTTAATATCTAGATTAGAATGAACTAAACCTGAATTGTTAGTTTTGGCATCAAAAGTAGATGAGATTGCTATAGTCGTAATTGGTGAAATACCGCTAATGGATGAAACCATACTAGTAGAAGTTCTCAGTGAAAAGGCATGTGCTTAGCCTCGCTGACCAATGTTGGTCCAATTTTACTAGCATGTGAATTTCTTTCCCTAACACGGGAGGAAGTCTTGATGCTAGAGTGGAAGGCACTTCCGCAGACACTGGCTGGAGCATCAGTGCCAACAAAGGAGGTATTTTTGCTAAGGCTGGCTAAGTCTGCAACACCATGGGATATGTTAACTCCATTGAGAGGGATGGAGTTGGATCCAACCCTCCTTGCTTTGCGAAAGGAGCTACTTTTGAACTTGGAGGGAGAGAGAGATTCATTGTTGCGGAGGAACTCCTTATACTTGCCATAGTCGAATTTGATCACCAGGGTCTCAATTGTGGCGTCAAGTACAACTTTCTTGGATCGCGGTACGAATTCCTCGACTAGGAAGGAGCAACTCCCCAATAGAGTTGCCAGTTTGTTTTCATCGTTAATAGCAACAAATGAAGATGTCATTTAGAGAAAATTAAACAAAAGATTTTATGAATTAAAACCGTAAACTCAAGATTTACCTTAACAAAGAGATAATCTTTCTCTTTACAGTATAAAAAGATATTACAACAAAGTTTGTCGGAAGTGTGATAGTAAAAGCATAAATTCCTATTTTACTTCCGTTGATGATTTGACAATGTATTTGGTTGAGGAAGAAGATGAAGTCTCAAGTTTTTCTTCTTTTTTTTTGTTTTCTCTCGCTAGGATTTCTAGATAATATCTCTGATCCCCCTCCTAGTGGTTTAAGGGCTTATTTTAAAGGTGGGATATTATAACTTCCCCTTTGATTTGAGAAGATCGTTGTTCTCAGCAAAATTCTTACTTCCTTCCATTGAATAGCTTGATTACAATGAAAGATGAACAAAAGAAAACAAACGAGAAGATTTATAATTTTATCACTCTCTTTTACAATGAAACGTGGGTTCTAGTTTGGCGATGGGATCTATCTTCTTTTGACGATCTGGCGTGGAAATCTTCTTTCTTGATGAAGAAGATGGCCGGCCCTGGATCTTCTCTGCTGGTCTTCGCGAATTCAAGACTCTCACGCGTAACTCGAATTATCTAAAGATGCAAAAAGCTCCGGAAAAGATCGATCACCAAATGCTTCAAGGCTCTCTCGCGTACTTGAATTGCCAAAGGATCAAAAAGATTGAAGATGGATCTATTGAAGATTAATATATTGAAGATAGATCCCTAAAGTCTCCTCAAAGAGGGTATTTATAGACTTTAGTTTGAAAGTTCTCATTAGGAATAGGAATAGAAGATTTCCATAGGAATAGGAATAGAAGATTTTCATAGGAATATGAATAGAAGATTTTTGTATTTATTAAGGATTCTAATCAAATATTTAATATTGATTTAAATTTCTTGATTTGAAATTATGAGTGGACTCAATTTGGATATTGGATAAGTCCAAATCTCAATTACAATCAATTTAGGATTCTGATTGGACTCAATTTGGGTATTGGATAAGTCCAAATTTCAATCACAATCAATTTAGGATTCTAAAAATCTTCTCATGTGGAGTTAAAACACCAGAACGTGGAGCTATTGACTTAGCTCCGCGTTTTATTCAACGCGAGGCTAAATCTTAGCCAAACCCCTCCAAAGTTTTCGAAATGATTTTTAACTTAGCAAATTTTAAAATACTTTGGATGTTCAACTTGGTGATCATGTTAAGATCAAGAAATTTGGTAGAGGTACCTAATCGCACATGCCTGACGTTTAGCGGAGACGTTTAATTGCACACGCCAAGATGATCGGGTCAGGATCATCGATTTTTGGCAGCGCCACCCAATTGCACATGCCTGATAATTTGGTAGAGACGGTTCAAGGCTCTCTCGCGTAATTTGAACTACATCTCACTGTCAGAAGTAGGAACTTAACATGACAGAGTTTATGGAATTTTAGCAAACCCCCAGCTATTAACGGAATTGATTAGTTTTTACCAACTACCGTTTGAGTTGGGCTAGCCATGCTATTTCTCTCAGCATGATGAGTTATTGAGAAATTGATTTCCTTTCCCTTTTGCCTTTAACAGTATTGAGTAGTTGATTCATACTTTTATCCCTAGTATGATAGAGTTGGTGAGAAACTTGATCTCCTCTTTTCGCTGTTTTAACAGCATTGGACAATTTTTTTTTTATCTATAGCACTCAATTAGCCATTCTAATAGCTAGCAAGACTAGCAGAAGTAACATGATATTTATCATCGTCAATATTTTTGGCACCTCCAGTCCAATCCGGCTGCTAGTCAATGAGGACGACTTGATCGTAGCTGTGGTTCGGAGCGTATCCAAGGGGCCAGCTTGCAAGTGTGGGCTGCCCGTGCTTGGTGTCGATATTGGCTTCCCTACTGGTACAGGGGTTGCTCTGGTAAGGAACTCATTGGTTCCTACCACCAAAGTTGCTATATTTGCAAAAACTTTCTTCTGTTCCTCTTGAAGTGTGAGAACTCCGGCTTCTATCAATGTCTGAATTCGGTTCTTAAGAGGATAGCAATCCTTAGTTGGGTGCCCGACATTCCGATGATACAGGCAATAGTTAGGGTCGTTAGTTTTACCGTCTTCCGATTTTCTATTTTCCGAAAGTTTCAGCATATGCCCTTTCTGAGGAGATGGAACAAATTATCTGTCTGTTCCGTCTTGAATGTATAAGTTCTATCTTGTCGGGGCCTATTTTGACCTGCACATCTCGGATTCTGAGGTCTTGGCTTCGGATCTGCAACTGACGCCATCACAGCCTTCCCTTTATTTTTAATATTATGTGGATATGGCATGTTATAGTGTTATTTATAGAGTTTCTCGTACCACGAGATTTCTCAATCCAGCAAATTATATCTTCTGCCTGTTCTCCCTAGTTTAATAGGTCCTTCCAGTTCTTAGACTCTACAGTTCCCATTCTTATCAGTATACCGGTCCTGAAATTATACTTGCAGATTTTTACCAGGGTTTCCTGGGTCATACCGTATCGACAATGCACAGATTTTTCCCTGAAGTGTTCAATGAAACTCTTAATTGTTTCTTCTTCTCCTTGTTTCGTCGCAAGGGGGGAATGAACCGATATTTCGGTATCATCCTCAAATAAACGTGTAAGAAAGTGCTTTTCAATATCGTACCAGGTATTGATAGTACCTGGGGGCAACTGCATAAACCATGTAAAAGCAGGCCCTCGCAGAGTGCTTGCAAATATCTTGGTCATTACTAGATCATTACCCTTTAAATGTCCTGCTTGAGACAGGAAATAATATATATGTTGAGTGGGGGATCTTTTTCCGTCATACGGCTCCAACTTGAGTGGTTTATATTTTTCAGGGTATAGTGCGAAATCCCACTCAAGCGGGTACGGTCTCGAAATCCCCGATTGTTTCAATTCCTTCTTGTGCATTAGGGCATCAAGTTGGCTCTGCAAATTCTCGATTTTTTCTTCATGAGCATCATGTAAAAATATTTATCATCATTCTCATGTGTCGAATAAGATTTTTCTTCTTTAGTTTCTTCATCCGTCTTGAATGGTATCTCCTCGTCTTTCTTGGGCGGTTTTTCTTAGGAAGAAGTTTTAGGTTTATTTTCTACTATTTTTTTGGGTGTTCTCAACTATCTTTAAGAGCATCATTTTGAGATTCTCAATCGTTTTTTGTTGATCTCAGATCATCTGTTCTTGGGCCTCCAATCTCTGATCAATGTTGTCAGATTTATCCACCATATGTGATGCTGATTTTTGTGGTCGAGAAGATGCAGAAGAGTGAGGTGAGGCTATGGCCGAGTTGTCACTATTGTCATCACAAGATCCTTTTATGAGTTTCTTGTAATTTCGAGGGGCGACAGCACCTGATTTAAGACGGGTGAAATAATGAGGTTCTTCATCACTTGATTCTGAATCATCCTCTTTATCTATGAATTTCTTACCCTTGCCAACTATATTGGAAGTCACTGCTTTCTATTCTTTTAATTTAATCTCTCGGAGAGTACTTTTTGTCCTCTTTGTAGGATTTTTGTCTGACTCGGTTAATCGGTCGAATACCGACACGCTGTTCTTATTGCAGCGACAATTGTTCAGTACAGTAGATACTGCTGTCATAAGCTGCTCACAGTGACAAATATGGTCCGGTTGGACTTGATTTATGCTCCTCTTCCTTGTTAAGTATACCCTGAGGTCAGTAGCCTTAGATACAGAATTGTGGGGCCCACCTGATTGTTGAGAGGGTCCAGCAGCCCACTAAAATTTCTCAGAGTCATTGATATCAAGTTCTTGTCCACTAATGCGATTATCAGCTCTGATTTTATATTCAGGCTGTTTTACGCGGAGCTGAATGTTAGCTTCGCGTTTTGAAGCATTCACGTGAAACTGGGATATACCTTCGCATTTTACGCTAGCCTCACGTTTTACGCTAGCTTGGCATTTCTTCAGAAGTTTAACTTCTGATATCTTAGCCTCGCGTGGAGAGTTATCATCACACGCTGGCTTATTTTTGCGATTTACGCAGGTTATATCTTCACGTTTAACGTGATTTTTGCGATTAACGCAAGTCCATTAGCTTCGCGATTTATGCTAAACTTAGTATTCTGTTTAATTTTGAGGTTGATAACCTCATGTGGGGAACCACACGCAGAGTTATTTTCGCGATTAACGCGATTCTGGTGACTATTCTCGTGGTTTACGCGATGGTGAGGAGCTTTGCGATTAACGCAAATTTTATTAGCTTTGTGATTCACGCTAAGCTCAGTTTTAGCCTCGTGTGGAGGGTCTCCATCACAAACTGGCTCTATGCTCAAGTTATCGCATTTTACGCAAATTAAGTTGATTTTTCTGGTGTTAAATCCAGAATCGGTAGTCTCGCATGGAAAATCACACGCTGGTTTAGTCATAAGTTCATGTTTAACGCGATATTGACTGGTCTTGCGATCGACGCAAGCCGGTTTGCGAGGTGCAGTAGCCTCGCATTCTGCTACTTCATTAGCCTCACATTTAACGTGGGCTTTGAGGGCTCTCCTCCTTGCTCTCTGATTTTGATTGCGGAGTTGGGTTCTGGTCAAACCAGTTTCCAGGCATTCTTCAGCAGTAGAGAGGTAATTCTCTGTTAGGGTTTTCTGTCCAAACGACGGCTCCATAACCGCGGTCTCCAAAGGCATCCGTTTAACGGTGGATTTCCAATTATCCGATTTACGGGTATTGGAGCTCACGCAGTGATAGCGCTGCGTTTCGGTCAGATTACCTGATTCAGAGGAGAGGTACTCCTCGTATTTCTGCTGGTCGATCTCTACGGCGAGCATATTAACGTCGGATCCAACCTTTTCCACGTCAGATTGCGCCACGATCTCTTTTTCAGTAAAAGAGACGTCTCCTACTGTGATCGCCAGTTTGTTCGTCGCAAAAATCTGTCTTCCTTCCATTGAATAGCTTAATTACAATGAAAGATGAATAAAAGAAAACAAACGAGAGAATTTATAAGTTTATCACTCTCTTTTACAATGAAACGTGGGCTCTAGTATGGCGATGGGATTTATCAAGTAGCTCCTTTTGACGATCTGGCGTGGAAATCTTCTTTCTTGATGAAGAAGATGGCCGGCCCAGGATCTTCTTTGCTGGTTTTCGCGAATTCAAGACTCTCACGCGTAACTCGAATTCTCTAAAGATGCAAAAAGCTCCGGAAAAGATCGATCACCAAAGGCTTCAAGGCTCTCTTGCATACTTGAATTGCCAAAGGACAAAAAAGATTGAAGATGGATCTATTGAAGATTAATCTATTGAAAATGGATTTCTAAAGTCTCCTCAAAGAGGATATTTATAGACTTTAGTTTGAAAGTTCTCATAGGAATAGGAATAGAAGATTTCCATAGGAATAAAAATAGAAGATTTTCATAGGAATATGAATAGAAGATTTTTGTATTCATTAAGGATTATAATCAAATATTTAATATTGATTTCAATCTCTTGATTTGGAATTCTGATTGGACTCAATTTAGATATTGGATAAGTCCAAATCTCAATCACAATCAATTTAGGATTTTGATTGGACTCAATTTGGATATTGGATAAGTCCAAATTTCAATCACAATCAATTTAGGATTCTAAGAATCTTCTCATGTGGAGTTAAAACACCAGAATGCGGAGCTATTGACTTAGCTCTGCATTTTATTCAATGCGAGGCTAAATCTTAGCCAAACGCGGAGCTACGGAATTAGCTCCGCGTTCTGCGTGGTTATTTCCTTTTTACTGATTTTTGAAAATTTTACCACCAACAATCGTGGCAGGACAACACTCATGATCCTATGTATTTGAATGACTGTCCGTTGGTAGGGATGATTTGTTAGCGTCGGTGGGGATGATTTCTCTTTATTGACGGAGATAGCTCTTCATCGGGAGAATAAGGCTTCCTTCTTCGGCGGAGATGACTCTTCGTCGATGGAGTTAGAAATTTCTTTCATTGGCGAAGATAGTTCTTCGTCGGTGGAGATGGACTTTCCTGTGCCGGCGCATGGATTTTTGTGAGCTATTTGGGACTTCTTTTGGGGACTTTACGTAAGTTTTTTTTCTACTATCTACAGTTGCATACTAATTTAATTGAAAAAATGAGACTTAATGTAACTAAATGGAGAAAGATTATTACTCATGTAGATGAGGAACAGTTATTTCAAGAGTTTTGGAAATATAAAACTAAGATGGTGGCATCTTCGAGTACCTAAGGATCTACAAAGGTAAAGTTATGGACTTCGACTTGAGGAGGAAACGTGGGAGAGGGAGGTTGGCGCTTGGACTGGCGAGTTGCATAGGAGGCTCGGGAGATCTGGGCAATGAACTAAAGAGGCGACCGTACATGGAGTGCATTAGGAGTTAGGGTTAGGTTGGGAGATTAAGAACTTTTATATTCTAAAATTTTTCGTTAATACTAACGACAATTAGTTTTGTTTTGGTCAGGTTTGAAACCCTCGGACCTGAAACGGACAAAATATTAAAATTAACCAAACAAATCCACACGGTTCGGTTCATGTCGATCTTTTCGAGTTCGACAGAACCATTCACACCCCCAACAAATGCTACTGTCATTGTTGTTTTTGCTTTACTGAAAGAGCTGTAGTAGTAGTACTTGGAGTTGCATCTAACTTTCTATAACTATTTTGTTTAATCTTTTCCAATATAAGTTTATTTTTTATTTGGAAAATAATTTATGTGAGTTTTTCTGTATCAACACCTAAAATCCTAAATAATTTCTAAAACACACCTAAAATCTTCACATTTCCATGTTAACACCGACAACCTTTCTAGTTTGGACCCAAAAAATCCCCTTTATTAGTCATTGTCTCTTTCTAGCGGGAGGGAATAACTGTACTACTTCACCTTTATTAGCTCATAAGAACAATCCCTTTCTCCTGCTTTCTCTATCTCTCTTCCACCCACCTGCTCCCAGAAACAAAGAAAAATCTCCATCCATGGTCCAAGAATCCGTGGCCCCTTCTCCCTTTCTCCCCGTCCATGCTTCTGAAAGGCCATCTATTTTTCTTATATATGGTCCCAAATACCTGTTGAGTAGAATATAATCTAAGAAAATTGTCTATATTCAGTTGAATGCATAGAATTTGGGTTTGGCAACTGCCCACAATTTCTCTCAAATCAAAATAATTTCTCAATTCCAGCCTCTTGCTTCTCTTAAATAAGAACTCTTTCCTTAGTTCCTCAATCTTCTTTCAACCTTTTAACTTTTACAAGAAGATGTTGGAGAGGGGGGATCACAAGAATACAGGTTCATCAAAGATTTAGTTCGTTAAAGAACGCAAGCTTAAATGACCATTTTAATTGGGATCTTGAAAAAGAAAGAAGAGTTGCTGACATGGGAATGTGTTTGAACTGAGATGGTATCTCGTAGAGTGGTGTGCTCGCAGGAGTAGAGTAAGTGCTAACCGTTAACAATGGTTTTGAAATTGACCAGAAGTTTTGAATATTTTTAGTGTATGTTAGGTGGCCTATAAAATGTTTCCTTGGATTTTGGTTTTAGATTGTAATGGTGAGGAATGGAGAACCAAGGTTCGTTAGCGAAGGTAGGTAACAATAGTTTGCCATGATTTTGGGTTGGCGAGAGAGAACGTTGCAGGAGAGAACTGGTGGGAGGGAATGGAGATAATATATAGAGTAGTTTTGATGGGAACTAATGAGAGTGGTATGGTGAAGAATTCATTGCAGAAGATGTTCATGAGGGTAATTTAGTCAATTATTTATTTAATAAACTAGTTATGACAAAAAAGGAGAATATTCTTGGTAATTTTACTGTATAGATGGTGTCACTAACAGTACATGGGTTTTTGTCCTAACTAAAAATATTTTAAGTGGGAATATGAAAATTCAAAGAATTAGGGTATATTTTAGTTTAGGTGTTGATACCGAAAAAAACCCTAATTAATATTTATTACACATCTTAAAGTTGCTAAGGGGAGACGTCACAACAAGTTTCAGCACTTTTGACTAGAGATGGTGTATGTGACACTTTTCAATAAAGCCAGAGTTAGTTCGAAGGTGCCAAATCTGTTACAAGATAGTTGTGTATAACTTTTATAGAAGTTGAGGTAGTTTTTCATAGCGTTACATGAAGATGGGACACGGGTGTTAAGCTGTCTAGGTGTTCTGTGGTGTTTGACACATGAACCTTCCAAAAATATAACAGTTGAAAACAAGTTTATTTTTAGACATGTATGTAAATATCTAAGTTTGTGTTCTTGTAGTCTGACCCAATTCCCTTAAATGTTTTCTCATTGCGACATGGTTACCTACAATCTAATGCTAATAATATCTTGCATGCAAAAGTTTCAATGTTGGTAAGGAACTGTGATTTTCATACTTCTATTACTTATAGTGTTCAAGTAATTATATCCTTAAATATCTTAATTGTCTGCCATGCCTAATACCCAAACTTTTGTAGTGTCCTGGAAACAGGGTGTCTTAAGTGTCCGACATGCCTAATACCCTAACTTTTGAAGTGTCCTGGAAACAGTGTGTTTTCCATAGCTTTAATTATGCCAAAAATACAAGTATCTAGAAATTGTAAACTCTGAATACGAGTCCACAATACAACAACAACAACTACTAAGCCTTTTATCCCAAGTATTTGGGGTAGGCTACATGAACCAAAAAAGAATCACGCTGGATCGATCACTTTGATATTCCTTCTCCATTCATTTCTATCAAGTAATATCTCCTTATTTAAACCTCTAGACTCCATATCTTTGCGAATCATCTCCATTCATGTTTTTTTCGGTCTTCCCTTCGTTTTTTTAACTTGTCCTACATTGATAAACTCCCCTCTTCAAATTGGTGCACTTGTAGCCTTACGTTGCACATGACCAAACCAATACGAGTCCACAATAGAAGCCAGAAAAGGTAGATCATGGATAAATTTGAAGCATGAGCCACATCTTTGTTTATGCCATGGAAAAAGAAAATGACGAGGTTTCCCTATGGAAAATCCATACCATCATCATGAAGTCATATTCAAAACACATCCAGTTAATCCTAAAATCTCGATACCAAACATGCCCTTACCATGGTTATGCCATGGAACATGAAAATGATAAATTTTCCTAAAAAAAAAAGTTCATACTATCATCATTAAAGTCCTGCCCAAAAGCCACCAACTATCCTAAACTCTCAATACGAAACATACCCTTTTTCAGTAAAATGGTGACCGCTTAGGAGCTCCTTTCCTCTTGCGTCTGTTGACAAATGCATGTTGAGGGTCATTGATCAAGGAGTTGGATGTTGTTGGGTCTCTGAGGAAAAGATTGCCTGAAGCTAGTTCTTCATCAGGCTGCTCTAGGTTAAAGGGAAGGGGTGGGAACTGTTGAAGGTATCTCATTATGTTTCCCTCAGTTTTCATAACCTGCTTCACCTGTACCATGGCATCAATTGCAGAAATTCCTTTAAAAATGAATAAACAGAAAGAGAGGAAGCTTCTTTTTCATGCCATACCATGCAAATAATTGAGCAATAGTCAAATTCATCTTTAAGATAGCGAGTGCAAGACAAGCAGATTTTGTTCCAATTCTGATTATGCTGATTCACCACCTTTCCTCTCTTCTTTCTTGATTGAGCTTCAGTTTCTCGGTTCTCTCTCTTTTTCAGAAACACAACTTGTGCTCTGTTTAACATATAAGACTGCATGGAAGCTCCCATATGAAGATAATCAGAGTCTATTTACATATGTGCAGGTGTACGACAAATGAAATACAGAAGAAAGAATTTTCTCATCAATCACTAAATTTATTTTTTCTGTATCTATAGAGTAATCAGCGATTTTAGAATCTAATGAAGGAAACAATTTATGTTTACTTCATAACGAGGTGTGTTAGGTCACTATTTTATGTGCTTTTTACCTGGACTAGAGAACAGTCAATGAGCTTTTTCATATCGTCCAATTTTACGACTCGGTGGTCATTGTACTTTCGAATCTATAATAAAAGAGTTAGAAATAGAAGGAAAGAAAATTAGTGTCCTTCATCAGTATTTCTTGAGAAAATTTGAAGGGAGGAGAGGAGAGGTTGGGGGATTACTTGGAGAACTTGATGGCCAACATGGCTTGAAGAACAATTGCTGCAGATGCTCTTACAACAACCTAAACAGAATATATTCTTCTCATTTTGCTTAGATCCCAAATGAATTGAACAGGGATCATAGAACTCTTCTCTGAAGATTGATCCTAACCAAGATGGGATGTTATTTGAAATTTCTACCTGCACAAAATAGATTCGTTTAGGAAAATGATATAAAAGTTATATGAAAAAGAAATAAGAAATTTATGTAAAAGAGAAATTAATTGGAAAATAGAAACCTCCATCTTCTCCTTTTTCTTTCTCTTTGTTAGAGGCGGAGAAGCAACTGGATTATGATTAAATTGGGGAAAGATTAAGGGGTTGTGTGTTCATTAATAAAATTCCAAGAGAGGAACGTGCGAAAGAGGAAAGTAATACAAAACGTCAGTGACAATTACGAGACATTGAATTTGGCCGTATCCACGCATCTGCAAGCTGGAAATGGCATCAAATGTGGGTGCATGCATCACACGTGCAAGTAGAAAGGTACTTTTAAAGTATAAATTCGACCCCTTTGTGGGTCAGTAACCTTCCCATATCGACCTAATTTAAATCAAGCCTACTGGGTTTAAACTATAGTAAACATACATAAAAGAAGTGTATGCTTATCATTCCTTAGATCAAATGACAGTAATGATATGAACAGATCTCTCACACATACAATTGGAGCAAATCTAAATCGTTGGAGATTTTTCATTATGTATAGTCTAATATGGCTATTTGTTTATTCATCTAGTTCAATCACTCCTAAATTTCATGATTTTGCTCAAGTGTGGAGTCTTTTCCACAGATCAAATGGAGTAATTTATAAGAAATGATCTCATGTATACACTTGAAACATAACCACATCCGTGGAGGTTTTCTATTATATACAGTCTAATATGGCTATTTGTTTGTTCATCTAATTCAGTTACAACTCCTAGATTTCATGATTTGCTCAAGGAGGATGGAATCAAATAGCTATTGTCTGAAAGTTACTAATCTGACTACATCTGATTGTAATACACTAATATGCTCAATGGTAAAGTTCAGCGAATTGATTTCCAACCTGCATTTACAACCTAAATTCTATATTAGGCAATATGCATCGTGCTTAGTTGTGATTCAAAGCATCCAAAGCATGATGTCTTATCTAAGTATTTGTATGGTGAAAAATTACATCTTTAATCTTGATATCAAAATTGCATGGTTTTGCTCAAGAAGAATCTAGCTAGATATGTCTCTTAAAATTGCTAATCTGACTACAACATGACTACAATGTATAAATATCTGAGGACTTTCATAATATGCATTTACAACAACAATCCTTTATTTGGCAATTCATGTCGTGCTTAGTTGTGATTTTAGGCCTCCACCTGCTATATCAATCAATGAAAAATCAGTAACATGACAAATCATCCAACTATTCACAAGAGTTTTTAATCTCAAACAATTAGGGAGAGAAATAAATTTACAAAAGGGGGTGGGAGTTACTACTGTCATGTGTGGGTTCTCAAGACATGCTGTACTCGAACTGAATTTACTCGAGGACAATGGACTAATGGAATCAAATAGCTAGATACATATATGAAATTTAATGAGAGGACTATAAGGACCAAAATGGACTAGCATGTGAGATTTGTTTATCATCAACGAAATCCATTCCCATGTGTCACTTCCTTGGGGTCACATTACCCCCGTATTTTAGCAGTTCAGCAAAACCCATTTAGCAGTCTATGAAATTTGAACTTTTTTCTTGTTGGAACTTACAACATTCAACAAAAGATAGTGGGTTCCAACTTCCAACTTTTGATTGTTTGTAAACCATGTGTTAATGTCATGGTAGAAACCCTCTATTGACGATCGTGGCGTGTAGCTACACTATGTTGGCAATAAAATGTAGGTTTTCTGGCTTTCCTCTTAAAAAAGTATAAATCTCATAAGCAGACAGTTTATCAAGATTTCCAGGTATTTGATGAGTTTCATCGAGCCAAACCTTCTCTCTTAGGTCAAAATGCATCATACATCAATATGTCTACCGAATTTATATTTGTCATCAGATTAAAGAAGTGAAGCCAATTTGATAAATCAAATGATCTTATTTTCTGTTTTTAAAATGAGAAGAATAGTAGCTCTTTTGTCCTTCTTTATCCCCCAGTCCTTTTTCATACCTGATAAGCCTGGTCAATATGTTAGTAATCATTGTAGAATAACTGTTATGGATTCCCTCTCTTCCAATATTGTCTACCCCAAGTTCTGTGTATAAGCTGCTGAATTTAAAATAAATCTATGGTAAGTTGGATGGCCTACAAGTTCTAGGCATAGATCAGAACGCTTGTGGACTCCAGCAGCATTTGGCATAATTGAACTCAGTTAATATGTTTACTTTTAATCTAATTGGTAGCTGTTCATGTTCTCAACTTCCCTCAGTAACTTTCTGTAAGCATCTAGATTGGAGTATAATTATTATATACCTATTTTTCAGTGTCGTGGGATTAACCTTTGTATATCTTACCACATGCTAGTTCATGTTGTATGCTTATGTATTTCAGGTACATGAGCTATTGAAGTTGTATAAAGAAGTTGAAGTCTCTTCAGAACATCTACTCTTCAAAAGTCCTTTAACATGGCAAGTAAGCACACAAATGATGTAATCTCTATATTTGGTATCTTTGGATAAAAGAGAGATTTATAAGACAGAAGAGGAGAGATTTATGTCAATCTATTTAATCTGTCTTTACATTTAATTGAAAATTCTATTTCATATAGAAAAACCAGGTTGCTGGAATACAAACACATTTGACATTTGTTTATAGGTACAAACACATTTGATGGAATAAAAACGAGGCTGCTGGAATAAAAACGAGGCCTCAAGGTTGCTGGAAGCTGAAAGAATACAAACACACTTGACATTTGTTTATAGGTACGAATGGAGAGGCTATGCACAGGCATTTTCTTTTTCTTTTTCACACAATATACTAAATCATCTTTAACAAAATTTAGCTTATCTCAGAAACAAGTTCTTTTGGGCTTGAGGTATTTGGACTGACAAAGTTTAAGTCTGAACACAAGAAAGTTGTAACCCAATAAACTCGTTGTATTTGTGGTGTCATCGTTGCCCTATTATTATTATTATTATTATTATTATTTCCTAAACACTCACTATAATTTTAGAGTTTTGTTGTAGTGGAAGAGACTTTTATATGGTATCAAACCTCCAATTTTCACGAGGTCCTGGTATAGAGTTTGTGTGATTTGAGGCCTGAGATTGCCCATTTGTACCCACAAGTGGAGAAGGCTCTAGTCCTAATGCCTTTAAAGTTTGTTTATATATTACTTGTATGGTGATGTACAACCCCATGCAATTCCTATAGTTCTTGGACAATAAGAAGAATTATTGGCTATGCAATTCTTTTGAATCAATCACCCATTATGGAGGAGAGTTGTAAAGGTTCATGTGTGATTAAGATAATCCTAAATTGGAAAAATGTTCAAACTTAGTGACTAAAATAGAAAGTTAGATTTTACCTATCAGCATGGCTGCATGAACATTTTAATTGTGAAGTCATGTTGTATTGGACACAGTAGTGGACATAACAATTCTTGGTTGTCATTGTAAATTCTATATATTTTTAAGATTTTGTTACGAGTATGTGTCATATCATTTCGCACCCATGTCAATATGTCCGTGCTTGTGCAATCTGGCCTATCAGTTTAAGTTTCTGGGTAAAATGGTTTTCAAAATAATAGTAATAATAATAAATAATAGAGAATACTGGATATGTGCTGTAAGTGTAAGAAAATTATCCATACTGACAGCAAAAACCCACTTTTAAAAAAATAAAATCATGATCTATACCTTATACTTCATCTACAATCCTTTATAGCATTTTTGGTACCAAATATTATGGGTAATAAGGTTTGCCCTTCCATACGTGGCAAAAAGATGAATGATTTTATGTGAATCATTGATGGATGGGGAAAGTGACGGCTGAGATTTATTTATTTTTATTGATAAAAGGGTTGGAAACCAATTTATTTGCAAAAATATTAGCATTTTTTTTCAGCATTGGAAAATGCATTAGCTGTATATATGCATTATTCTCATAATAATAATAGTAATAATAAGTAGAAGTGCCTAAATCACATGATTTTCTTATATAACACCTATTAGGTTATGGGGATAATGATAAATGGTTTGGATCATCCATTTTGTGTCCAGTATTAGGATTTTAGGTCGCCTTCCTAGATTCCAATTTTGGAGCACCATAGGCACACTTTTATCTTAATGTTTTTAGAGAAACGTGTGCTTATGGTTTCTCTATCTAATGAGGGGGCCTAAAACTAAGAATATAATTTATCAAAATAGACAATCTAAACCATCCATGATAATTTGGATGTCCTAAATAAGTGATATAGAAGACAATGATGTGATCTAGAAAATTCTACATCATTTATAAAGATGTTTCATTTGTTCTATTATTGAAAAATTATTCATTTTGCACTTGTTTAGAACATGGAGATCACGATGAACCGTTCGGATCATTCATTTTGATATCCTATTTTAAGATTTTAGACTGCCTCCTTATACTGTAATCGAGTGAGACATCTTAGGCAAAGTTTTTCCTAATAATATAATAATATTATTATCTATTTTATTATTATTAATATCATCGTCATAATCATCATCATCATCCTTTCATTCATTCACTAGAAAGGTCTAGTAGGATTGTATTAGTTATATAATCCTGTTATGATAAAAAGGCATTCAGTTATTTTGCTGTAAGTCTAGTGAACGGTGATTCTTTCCGTTGCAAGCTGGACTATAAACCCTCCACTAAATTTTTAAAAGAAGATTTAATACATCTCCGACATTTATTTGCTCTGAGATATATATTGGTCAAACTTGTGAAGTAGAAAGTGAATAATGTAGTGATGAGCCATTAATGAATTCACGTGATAAAAAGTGCAAAATCAATCAATCTCCTCTCTTGAAATGTTTGTAGTCCAAGTCTTACCATAAAAGCACTTGGTGATACTGTCAGTCTCCTCTCTAGAAATATTTTAATGAACAAGCAAATTTAAACTGGATATGGCAGATCATGGCTTGAAGTTCTCTCTTCCACCTCTATCTCAACTAGAGCTTGATTTCAGCTCCAAAAAACATGTCCAATCTTGGATTGGTTTTCTAATTATACAGGAATCTGTTGTGTTTTATGTTGAAGTTTCTATCTAAGAATCATGGAGACATTCATGAAACACTGACACTGAACAAATTGTAAAACAGTACATGTAAAATAACAATTATACAACATGAATATTTGTCTGCAGTACAAATGTCCAACACGTCTCTGAAATGATGTGGCTTCGTAACGGTAGTCTCTGTGCTACGTGGGTTTGTGTGGAACAATCTGAGTGCAACCTTGAGTGGTCATGAAAAGGCATGTGCGCTATAGTTAGCCTGTTCTGATTTGCAGATTGCCTTTCTTATTCCTAATAAAGGCATTTATGCATCTTTAGTTTAGTTACGATCAACAGGACATTACTGCTGACTCAGAATTTACAATTAGTTTACTATTATTATCATTATATCACCATCATCATCTTTATTATTATTCTCAGTTTTCTACTTATTGATCAACGGATGTGGATGTAAGAATGAGTTGAGCTGAATGTGAATCTCCTCCTAGTTACTGGATTAGAAGCAATTATTAGAACTTTAGGTCATATCCAATATTGTGATGCAAAAACAACACACTTTTTACTATGATCTACTAATGCAAATTGTAATTTACCTACTTTCCAAAATCATACTATTTCTTTTTAAGTGTTGTGAAAGCTCATACATTGCATTTCCTGATCTGCAGCTTCTGTCAGACAGCAGCAGCTGCTTAAGCTGGTGTGTGCATTATCCAAATATTTGTTGGTTGAATCAGGGTAGTTATTACTATCAGAAACTACATTCTTAATCTCTTTATATAGAATTGTAATAGCAAAAATGCACATCAGGACTGGGCTCGAAGTCATTCTGGAGACACTGAGGTTGATGCTGCAATCAAACAGGGAGAAGATCCTGGACTAGCTTTGGTAAGCTTTATAGTACGCGTTTCTTCTTATCTTTTTCACTATTGTTTTATTGATTTATCAAAAAACTGAAAAAGAGAGGAAAAAATTGTACCTTATTGGTATTAACTAAACTTTGCCATATAACTATCTAATAAGCACAATCGAAGATTTTCCCTTGGGATGGATTTCTGTGTCGCATGAAATCTTCACAGTATTCACTTTCCACCTATGCCACCTTATATTTATTTTTATTTGTTCATTTGCTAGATGATACATTGTCAAGTTTCTAACTTCACCTTTTGATTTTGACATTAGACATTGGTGTAGTGATGGAAGATGCAAATCCTACTCATGCTAGAGGCTCATCATATCTTTCCCCCCTTCTCCTGGTGAAGAAACTTTTCTACTCCAAACCAGATATAATACTTGAGGAGTAGGATATTCCAATTTGTTATTCAAGGGCTAGCCAGTAATCTGGAGTCTGGACTGGGGCATATACTGGTATAAAATTTTTGTCCAAGGTTTCTCCACATTAACACAACAATAACAACAACAACCACCTAAAAAAAAAAATTGAAATAAAAAGCATCCTATGCATCTATGATCAAGAGGTTGGGACTTGCTATATATCCTTAAAATTTAGCTACTGGTAGATAGATTTACCTTTTTAATCAAACAGTTTAAGACTCACAGAGCCTTCTATCATCCTAGAATTTGAAAAAGTCCAGTTCCAAAGTTAATATAGTAGGATTTTCTATGACAATCTTCAGCAAAAATTTTATTCTCCATTTTGCAAAAGGTTTTATGAGGGGTAAGAATTAGGAACCTACATGTTATTTAGAAGGGTTGTAATGGGGTACACTCAGAATTGTTACTAAGGGCTGGGACAAATAGAAAGCTCCATCTGAAAGGGGATATTTGACTACACTCACTCAGACGAAGCTGGGTCCCTTTCTGCAGGGGTATTGAGGTGTTGTTGTGTGTGTCTGTTTGGGCCGGGGGTGGTTGGTGGGATGGGAAGGGGGGTGTTTTTTTTTTTTTTTGGTTGACCTTTTCTCCTATGCACCATCTGCTGGATGGGGACTTCATTATTTGTGCAATATAAGAGCTAATGTACAAATATAGTCATGACCTCCTTATTGCCAGTTTAACTATCACCTGATTTTAAACTCATTCACATAGTCTAACCCAATTGTCAAATGGAACCCTCTTTGTGGTCCATTTATCCAACGCTTGAGCTTGTTCCTAGTTTTATATCAAACTTGAACATGGTAGAAATTGAAATTATAGGGATCAGATGTTTAGGAAGAGAGGAAGAAATTTGTGAATGGGTTGGCAATCAACATTCTGCTTTGTTGGCTTTTTAACTTAGGATGAGCTACCAGGTACTTTCCTATAGTCATGGGTCAGAAACACTACTCTGCAATCATTTTTACCCATTTTAAGAGCATGGAGTTTTGGAGAGCTAAATTTCGTTTCTTCTTTTATGGAGTAAAAAAGGAGCCTTGTTCGACATGTAGCAGAGTGAAATAGCCCCTTAGGGAAGAAAGAGGAAAGTTGCATGACACAGAAAATAATCTCAGTATTCAGTCTAAATAAGCACATCCAAGGATGTTCGTGGTTTTCTTGGAACTGCCAACATTGGTGTATTTACATCTTGTGAAGAAAGGTTACCTTTAAGTTGTAATATTTTATAGTTATCAGCAATTAGTTTTGGCGCTAGAACTGGTGCGTGGACTGCAGTTTGCTCTTTGAATAAAAGCCTGACTATGTTTAGCATACATATGGGTCTGTTCGCAAGCTTGAACACTTTCCTTGTGTTGGTAGGGGTTCAACTCACATGGTTCCCATTGGCTTGTTCAACCTGTGCCCCTCAGCTGGCTCTGGCTCGAACCTCGTACCCTAGCTAGCCAGGTCAACTGAAACTCGAACCCTTTATAATGGGCCAAGTTTAGTTAAATTATTGGGTTGACTTATTGTTGAGGATGGAGAAAGGAAAAAGCTTCGGATGCTAATCCCGAGAATGTGTTAAAAGCATGTTTCTGTTTCTCAAAACAATCTAAGTTGGTTCCTAATTTTAGAGTACAGTGTATGGGCAGTAAATGTAAATTGTGTAACAAGAGGTAGGTAGCATTAAGATATTTAATTCATAGATACCATAAAATAGCATTGCTTGAAGATAAACTGGAGATATTATGCTGGAAAGATAAAGAACCGCGGCAATATTTGGTTAATTTTTGGCCATTCTTCTATAGGTTGGCTGATTGTCAGTCACAAGCCAATGCAGTCCTTTTGGATGGCTCCTTTGATGCTGACCTGTTAACTCTTCTACGAACCGAACCTATTACTCGTATTCTACTACATTCCAACTGAGCCATTTAGTTGGAATGGTGCCTTATGGATTACCTCGACCAACATCTTTGACAGTAAATATCTATGTCAGCTTTATAGAGCTACCTAATTTGACATTTAAGCACTGATTGAACTGTTGAAATCGTTATTACAGTTCCTTCCAACAAAAAATAACTAATTTCAGGGATAAGGGAACAAAAACGAAGAAGAGGATTTCTTTTGGAAACTTATATTTCTTATGTTTTTTAGAATAATGTATTTCTTCTATTACTATATGTGATTTAAAAAAATACAGATTCCACCCCCCAAAATTCATAGTTTAATTGTCATTCAACAATGCAAGTTAAAAGGCCTTGTCCGAACTATTGAGGAAATTGACAGTTTATAGATGAGCTAGATAAAAGAGGTAGGAAGAAAGGTGACATTTACAACGTGTGTAGCATGAGCACTTATTCTTCAAGCTATGCTTTGTCAGAGACGCTTCCTTGACACTTTCCAAGTGTGTACTCAATTTTATAATTTCTTTAAAAAAATTTGACACCATTTGGACAGTTCACAGACATTTCTCAACGGCTTATGGATACATGTTTTATGCTTCTCAGTTATGTACTTCATACCAACACCAAATTGTGGCATTTATTTGTATATTTATTGGGAATGTGGTATGTACTCAAACTAGTGACTTGTATACAACATGATAAATTTTGGATATGTTTCAACATAAGAAGTTTGGTACAAAAGTTTTTCTATAGAAAGATGAAAAATCAAGGCCTATTTCCATGTCAAGGTTGTAAAAATGTGTGTGAACATTATTTTGTTTGATCATATTATTTGAATTAAGAAAAATATGTGCTTGTGTGCGTGCAGATGTATTCATATCTACATTATAAACGGGCAACCAAGTGCACTAGGCTCCTGCATCGATATCCATATCTACGTATGTATACTCTTTTATTTCCCTTCTTTTGT
The DNA here is from genome assembly GCA_036321105.1 of Dracaena cambodiana. NCBI lineage: Eukaryota > Viridiplantae > Streptophyta > Magnoliopsida > Asparagales > Asparagaceae > Dracaena > Dracaena cambodiana. The sequence goes on from JAYEPQ010000007.1 coordinate 3,349,919, forward strand.
GGGAATAAATATCCATTCATGTACTTTCTCCTTTAGACAGAGATATGAATATAAAATATTTGTGATATTATCATGTCCCATGGTTTTACTTCTAAAGGAATTGCCATTTTACTGTATCCATGTTATACTGTGTTCATGTCCTATGTCTACATTAATAGGAATAATAAATGCCATATCTAATTAGGGATTTTATTTGATTTGGATAATAAATGTTAGATCTGATTAGGGATCTTATTTAGGTTTTATTATTGAATATCTTTTTAAATTGATTTAGGTTTTATAATTAAATATCTTTTTAGATTTGATTTAGAATTTATTATTGAAGATCTACTTAGATTTAATTTTATTGTTAGGAATTTTACTAGATTTTGCTTTTTTTCTACTAATAAGGTTTGTAAACAGAATTTTCAAGTTGAGAATGATATGTTATTGAAAATAAAAACCTAGCATGCTGATTTATTACTGTTTTGAAAATCTTTCTTTATGGATTCGTTGAAAGCCAGTGTGGATTTGCCTAGGTATTGAGACCCGAACTCTAATATTCTTCCCAAGTTCACAAAAATTCGCAAATTCCACCCTCAAGTCCTAATTTCCCCTCCTACAAACCCTAATTATATTCTGTCTTGGGTCACATATTTTCATTTCCCATAGTACAGCTTTGAGACATGAGTGTGGTTTACATGACTTCTAATAAACCACACATTATTATTGTATAAACACATATGAAGACGCCGTAAAATAAAGGACTCTTCTTAAAGTTAACATTCAACTACTATTTTTCCTTGTTTTTTTTTTTTTTTTGGCCAAAATTATGTGGCAACATTTATAATGTGCCTTCGTTATAACTGCAGTGACAAAATCATATAATTATAAATATGTGCACAAATCAAAGCTGATGGCAGCAGCAGTTCGCAATAAGCAGGGTTTATTTAGTCTTCTTGGGTAAACATTGGTCTTAGTCTATTGCCTCTCAATTTGGTGGTTTCGTATTTGATCCTAATTAGTTACGTTTTAACTTTTTGCTTCGTCGGGTGGATTACATTATTGCACCTCTGAAAATATTGCAGTCTCTAAAGGAATCTGCTATCTATCCTGACGGGAAGTACTTGTATGTCAGGAGGCTCTCTCCGCTTGTATGTCAGGAGGCTCTCTCCGCTCTGTCGTGGGATATAATTATAGTGATGAAGAGGTATTATTCAATTACTTGTTTCTAAAATTTGAAATAAAGAAGTCTCGTCTGTTATAAATGTCTTATTGTCAAACACCCAGCAATAAGCAAGTCTTCGGAAAGAGGATTTGTTCACAGTTAAAGATAATCAAAATTTGAAATAAGAAATGATACTATGAGGTGTGCATCAGATACAATAAGTTGTTTCTTACCATCCTTTTTGCACCATTTGAGCTAGATTAGATACTCGATGGGCAGGCAAACAGGACAGCTAAATGTCACCCCCTGCCCAGGTCTGTAGTTGATCTGTACGCCTCCTTAAGCATATTACATTTTAACACTCGATGTAACTTGAAGACGGGTCTAGGTCTGCAATTAGGTACGAGAACTGCACTAAACTTATCATAAAGTTTGAAGAATTGGTGAAAAAAAATACAGATGTTGGGTAAGGGTCAACTCCTTAGTCCAACCTTGCTCAAATGCTTCTAGGTAGAAGTTATCTAGATGAGGATTAGGAGTAATTTTGCATAAACCGGGAACAAAATGAATAGTTGATAAAGTAAATAACTGTACTACTATACTCATTATAAACATAAGTTCGAGGATTATTAGCTCAAACCAAAATTGTTATATATAGCTACTGGCCTAAAACTTGTTATATGTACTTTCATATTAATCAATCATTTGGCATCAAACCTTTTAGCCAATAACCATATATTACCTGCATACCATCTTAAGGTCACGTAGGGGTGTTAAATTTGGATTTGAAATATCAAATATCTGATGGACTTGAATGCGCAAGCTTTATAAACCTCTCAATTGACTGGTACATTCTGTGTTAGCTAACGGCGCCTTATGCAGGATACACAATTGCTTTAGTTTTACCCGAACTATCTTATGTAATTTGAGTATGTGGCAGACACTGGATGGAACCTACCAGCGGAAATGAGTGGTTAATGTGGAAACAGAAAGCCAGTCCTAATGATTAAGTTGGCTAAGAAGCAGCATAATATAAGAAACTGAAGGTCTAAGAATCAGCATGGACATGGATGCAAATATAAAAGTAGTGCACCAAAATACAATGAAGATTCTTAAAGATAGGGCACTGTAATACAAGGACCGGTGTCTATAGGTAAATTTTTCATTGGAAAATTGAGAAAATTGGGAATGAAGGTTAGCACTACAGAAAATTGATGTTTATCTGAAGGGACAAAATTTGAATCACCAAGTTCAGCCATAATTCTGAATCAAGGGTATTATGTTCACCGTTCATGAATGTCTCAATACAATTTTGGATAGCCCTTTTAATTTGTAAACCATCATTATTCTCTAATAAATAATTGAAATCCGAAGATCCACGAACTCTGAAAGAATCTAGAACTGAAAGTTCCAGCAATTTTCTCTAGAAGGCATCTGAATTCTAGATCCTAATAGCTGAATGAAGAAAATGGAAAGCTTGCCATCTATGATTTACGGTCTCCCCTGCCAGAAAGTTCAAGATCCAAACTGGGTAGATGTACCCATGGATTAGATTTCTTATAGAAGTAGAATTAATGACTATTATGATTGCTGTTAGCTCCATGATTTTTTTTGGTGTGGAGAACATGTTACCATCCATGGACAATATTAAACTAGAGAGGTGAAATCGGCAACTGACTCCGGTGATTTCTCCCGACTCCGACAAAAATCGATTGGAGTTCAATCGGAAAAATATTCCGGTAGCGTTCGGAGTCTAATATCTTTGGATCTGATAGAAAAATCTCGAATCCCGACCGACCATCCAACTGAGCATCCGAAAATGAACTCCACCACAGACTCCGACTGAAATCAGTTAGAATTTGTTCGGAAAAATTTTACGGCGGCGATCGGAGGCTAATATCTTCCGATCCTATCGGAAACCTCCGAATTCCTTAATCTTCCATGAAATTAATGGACGGTGCCGGGGACCATCCGTAGCCAAATGCTACCTAGTTCATATTTGTACTAGGTTAGTTGAGTCAATGGGTTCATATTTGGACTAGGTTAGTGGAATCAATTGCGAGTCAGAATTGTTGGTCATGTGGGATTGCTTGCCCATTTATGGCCTTAATAAGTAGATTTGGGGAAGGAATTTTTTGTATTAAATTCTAATTGTTTTAGGTATTAATTCTGGGATTAAGATTAGGATTAGGATTTGGGGCTTATAGTTGGATTATGACCTAACATTTAGCGTTGCTGCAAGCATAATGTGTTTTCTCCAAAGGTTTTGAAATTCTGAGAGGATTGTAATCTGTAAAAGAATGTTGAGAGTGTTGTAGACGTACATTGATCAATTTGATGGTGAAACCAATGTAGCTCCTGTAAATGTATATCGAAGGAATTGGGAGCTTGTGGCTGTTTGATTGCTGCAAGCACACCAGTGTTGCTCCTGTATATATGGTTGATTTTGGCAAGAGACTTTTTTTAAATAAAACACAAGCCTTACAATAAAAAAGTTTTTAAAACAAATGATTTTTAAAAAGCATGAAAATTTATGTTGGTTGATTTTGGGGAATGAATAAATAAATAAATAAAATAAAAGCTCATATTTAAGGAAAACTTCGATCATGATTATGTTAGATATATATAAAAAGCTTATATGCCATTTCTCTATCCTCATTTCGTTTGTCAAAGAGGCTGTATCGGCACATCATCATCATTATCATTATTATGTTTATTATTGTTATTTTTTTGAAATACACAGCTGGTGAAGTGGAACCAGAGGAGCTTTGCATCAGCAATGGGTCCCTGTGCTGTGGAGCTCTTGGATGCAGGGCTTGATGGATGTGCCAACCAATCAAAGAGAATGGAGGAGCTCTTTGGTAAGATCTGGCCGCCACCTAATCTTCAACAAGACTTCTAATAATCTCAATCTTTACTTGTGAGCTACAAACTACGACACCTGTGAAATATATAAACTCAATTTTGGTGAATTATTAGATGCAAACGCTCCAGACAATACGAGAGTTGTACTTTGGTTGGAGTTGTCAACTGCATGCGTGGGAACATGCTCGTGCATGGGGGAGACAACAAAAACGGTGAGTTGATGAATTGCTATATGGATTGGTCAACACTTGTTATTTCGTTTTTCCTTTTAGTCCTCAATTATTTTTATTTTTTTTAAATTCGGTTGTACTTGAAAAATCGTAGTATGCAATTATGACGTTTCTCAAAGCCAAAACCCGATAATGAATACTAAAATAATTGTAGAATAATAGTATATGCATTAACTTTTGATAAAGGTAACATAGATTAAATTAGATGGCAATAGTATAATATTATGACATGAATTTAAACTACAAATAAATTATATTCACATAATAAATTTAAAGTTTTATTTTGGAATTTAACCCGAACACCATAAGAAGAAGAGATCCTAAGTAAACTCGAGTCTGAGTCTTCTAGGGTTTAAGAGTTCTGATCCTACATGAGTCGGTCTGAATTCGACCCGTTTTAGCTCTCATGGTTTATACAAGTAAAATGCATTGATTGTGAAGGATTAAAGGATAGTCTGCCTTCACTACAGGAAGAGAAAGAAAGGACATGAAAAGAACTGAAAAGTTTAAGAAATTTTTTTTTTTTTTCTAATTTTAATGATGAGACATGTTTAGTCCTCGGAGTTCTCTGAGACAAATCCTTTTTTCCTTCAGTCGCGTGTGCTTTAATAATAATTTTTTTTTTTTTGATAATATAACTAATAGTTATAATAAACATAATAAACCATGGTTAATAGTTTTTTTAAGCAACCAATTAATTTTATCCTCTAACATACACAATTAATTATTATAATTATTTAAGGAGGAACTCTAATTAAATTTGAGTTGAATATTTCTTCCGAGGATGATCTTGGTATGGAAACAAATAAAAGCGATATCCAACAAATGAGAGGACATTGCTTCTAATTGTTTGCATTTACGAGTAATAATAGATATTTTACTTTTAAAAATAGTAAAATATTAAGGATTAATATAGTAACTAATAAAACTATAGTGTTAAATAAATACTGAATCCTTAAAATTATACATGAATCCCTGTCATAACATAATTAGTCAATTAGAAATGTAGATCTATAAATTAAATTGGAATCCATTTGAAAATTGAAGTTTTGATTATTCTCTCTTTTTATTACTGATTCTTTTTAGTTAATTAAGTAGTAGTCAAAATCAAAGTAGAACATATTAGCTTAAAATTAAATAGAAAACCATTTCGAAATAGAATTTTGATTTATTATTTTAATTATGGCTATTTTTATTTTTCATTTAATCAAATAGAAACTCAGATCGAAATATATATTTTGAATTTAAAACAGAGTACATTAAATTAAATTTAAATATTAATCCATTTCAAAATAAAATTTTGATCAACGTAAAGGTCAACAAAAAAAGATAGGAGATAAAATTCGGTCAAAAACTAGAGACATGCTTTACTTACTATAATTAAATAATTAAATTAGTCTGTTCATTTTATTTACCTACTATAATTTTCCTTTTCTTCTTTGGGGAATCAAATAATTTTTTGAATTAGAAAATGTTCGAGTTGGGTGATTTATTATGAAAATTCTCCTTACATTTTAAATTAAGGATGCAGTACTAGTTATTGTGCTGTGATAGTGATATTAATTGTTGTAAATAATGCGTACAGTAATAAATAACTATGACTATCTAATTGAGGAATTAAACCGCAATCAAAACGAAAACGACAGAGAAGAAGAATATAGGAGAGTTTATATGGTTCGGAGTTGTGGCTAATCTATTTTTTATTATATTCATCAATTTGGAGATTTTATGCATAGCGTACCTTTATACCTTTTGGTAATAGACAATATACTGTTAGAATTTTCTTATAATTGAGCTGCAATTAATTGTTCCCTTTTATTTTCTTAAAAACGGGCTGAACCAATTTGGTTATGAGACATTGAGAATGGGCCATTATGGTGATCGTTTTGTTGGGCTCATGCACGCCTATTAAAGGTAATTGTGGTTGGACGGTAAGTGTGCGCCTAATGGGTCTAATGGTCTCTTTATGGGAGGGTCCATTGGACTGTGTATATATATATATATGTTGGCTAGGTCCCCTCTCCACTCAAAGGGTTTTGATTGCTTGACTCATAGAGAGCCGTCGTTGTTGTTCCTGGAGAAGGAGAGGAAGACCTAACCCTAATAGTTCAAAGAGGGTAATATTCAACATAATGGCTCAAACAGGTATGATTCCGCATGTTAATAACTCGATATTGATGTTCTAAATTTACATTCATGTTATATATTATATTATTTCTTACATTTGGTATCAGAGCCTATGAATGTGAGTTTAGAACTCATTATTATACTTAGGGTTTATACGGATCTGTTTCTGATTAATACTGTCCACGGTTTGAAATCACATCGAAGAACAGATTTAGTAGAAACTCTAGATTTAATAAAAATAAATAAATAAATAACCCTAGCCCTCCCTTTTTTTTTCTCGCGCGCTCTCTTGTAATGGCTAAAACAGCATCGAGCGAAGGAGCACCGGTGTCGTCGTCGTCTGCGGCGGCTATGGAGTTGGAATTGGCCGCTCCTCCTCCTCCTCGGCTCATGTTCGAGGCGTTGAAGGCCCACGAGATGACCGACGGCAAACCCTGTTCTTCTTAATTTTTAACGAGATGAAACAAAATTAATCAATGCCGAAGGGATCTATAACTTGTTTTTCTATTTCCCTAGGTATATTATTATTTGGTTGACTTTGGTCATATTGAGACGTTTGCAGGGATTGCCGCTGACCTTATAACCTATTTGTTCATGGTTGATTTTTTCCCTTTTTTTTGGAAATACGCGTGTGTTGATCAAAATTATATTTGTTCCCCTTATTCTGATGATCGTCGATGTTCGCGAGGTAGCAATAAGGCTGCAGCCGCTGGGATCTTTGGCGTGGGTTTTGAGGGTGGTTGGAATCTAGCAAAAATGATTTTGTTTTGTTTGTATTTAGGGTTACATACGCCCCAAAACTGAACCATGGCTGTATTGGGGTAAAAAGAAGCCCTAGAAAGGGTCTATTTTGGGTACAAGGTTTCTGGAAACTCTGGTTTCAATTAGGTTTGGTCTAGTTCGGATACAAGGCTTCAAAATGGAGCATGAAATAGAATCATATAGGGATGTCGATTATATATAAATAATTCTGTTTGTTTGATAGCTCAAGCAGTTTAAAATAATTGCAATATTTAATTAGTCTCCCTAATTTTTATTTCTAAAATTTATAACTTTAACTCTTAAGTTGTTAAACAAATTAGAAGACTAATTTAGGTTTTCACATATTATACCTATTTAATTTGAGACTGGGACAATCATTGATATATATATTTGTGATCTGGAAATGTACATTTTGATCCGTACCTATTTTGTTCGGGATCACGTGCATATATGATGTTTTGAGTATGCACATTATTAATTTGGGCAATTTATATTATTAATCAATACCGATGTTGAAAATTTGGGTTGATATGGGTGCTACTGCCAAAGTGGTACACTCATTGAAATCTAAAGTTTTCTCCTTTTGTTACGGTATTTTCTCAAACGTTAATACATACAATTACCTGACCAAAGGGGGTCATTGTGTGTTTTAATGTGGAGAGATGATATGAAGTATTTGGTTAGAAAATACTTGAGTCTAAGAAAGTTAGTCTGCCCAAAGGAGACTTCTTTTGGAAAACTTGGGTGTTTTTTTTTTTGGTAGCTTCATGGATGGAGGTCCTATAGCATGTTGCACTCTCTGCCCAAAGGGGAGAATGTAATGATGCACCTGGATTCTCTTGGATAATGCTTATGTTGTTCCAAGCATGTTTATTTTATGTTTATTGCACAAATTTATGATTTATTGATATATGGTTGTTCTTACAGTCTCTTTTGCAGTTAATAGTAGTAATACGATTTTTGGGTCTTTTGATGTACTTGGTTAGTGGGAGTTACTTTATTTACATATATTGACTCTCATTTTTTGATTTTATGAATTCTATTGACATTTATTTCAGTTATATTTTGTCAATAATGTCATGTTGATGATCATCATTTGATATTTGTTATTTTATTGTGATAATGAACATATTTATGCATAATGTAATCGCTTAAAATTTGGTGTCTATCTTAAGCATATGATTTTAAGGGTATGTCTTATTGATGGCACTATGTCGAATCTCGAGATATTTTTTGTTAATGACATACGGGCTTATTGTTGAAGTCTTTGGAATTCTCATGTTGGTAAGAGAATTCATTTTTGAGGAATTCTCATGTTGGTAAGAGAATTCATTTTGAGGACTGACAATGAGAATAGTATTTGATTTGATCACATTTACAAGATATTTTCATGTCACACTACCACAATTAAATCCATGTCGATGGAGTTGTTTGACATTTGTAATCATGAGTAGCGTTATACGCATAAAGTGTAATGATTGCCTTGATTCGATGTTGATAACTTTGTTGTGCCGGACTTGTTTAAGGTAATTTGTCTCATGATTTTTCATGTGGCCACATAAAGTTTTCTTGTTTCAGCCTGAGAGTCATTTTGTAAAAATTTTTAAAATGTTAAACTACAATTAATGTTTGCTCAAGTGGGAGAATGTTAGAATTTTCTTATAATTGAGCTGAATTAATTGTTCCCTTTTGTTTTCTTAAAAACGGGCTGAACCAATTTGGTTATGAGACATTGAGAATGGGCCATTGTGGTGATCGTTTTGTTGGGCTCATGCACACCTATTAAAGATAATTGTGGTTGGACGGTAAGTGTGGGCCTAATGGGTCTAATGGTCTCTTTATGGGAGGGTCTATTGGACTGTGTATATATATGTGTGTTGGCTAGGTCCCCTCTCTACTCCAAGGGTTTTGATTGCTTGACCCATAGAGAGCCATCGTTGTTGTTCCTGGAGAAGGAGAGGAAGACCTAACCCTAATAGTTCAAAGAGGGTAATATTCAACATAATGGCTCAAACAGGTATGATACCGCAATTTGGTTATGAGACATTGAGAATGGGCCATTGTGGTGATCGTTTTGTTGGGCTCATGCACACCTATTAAAGTTAATTGTGGTTGGACGGTAAGTGTGGGCCTAATGGGTCTAATGGTCTCTTTATGTGAGGGTCCATTGGACTGTGTATATATATATGTGTTGGCTAGGTCCCTTCTCCACTCCAAGGGTTTTGATTGCTTGACCCATAAAGAGCCGTCGTTGTTGTTCCTTGAGAAGGAGAGGAAGACCTAACCCTAATAGTTCAAAGAGGGTAATATTCAACATAATGGCTCAAACAAGTATGATTACGCATGTTAATAACTCGATATTGATGTTCTAAATTTACATTCATATTATATATTTTATTATTTCTTACATATACTTTATGCACAAATGTACTCTCCGGACGCTTAACGAGCTCGGTTGTCTTGTCATGATAACCAATCGAATGACTTATTTCGAATGTAACCGTTACTAACTTCTTAAAAATAGTATTTACTCTTTTTGTGATTTTCACTCATTTTTTTGCTTTTCATTCTCCTCGAAAAACTTACCATAGTAAAATTGTGATCAGTGGTTTTGTCAATTTTTCCGTATGATTGAGCTGGTGAACTCTCTATTGATAAATAATCCTGATACCTTCTATGCAGCCATACAGTGAGTGACCACCAGAGACAGTACATAGAAGTGAATCAGTTACCATGTCATTGTCATTGTCCATGGATACATTATGAGCACTCAAACATTCACACGTGAGGTGAGTGGATTAATCATTAATTGGTCTAATGCACTACCATGTTTCCATTCATTCCCAGTTAGGAATGAGAAGGAACGCCTTTAAAAACCAATCCTTAATATGTTCTATTTAAAAATCTAAATTAGAAAAATAAAAATTTAAAAATTTTATTTTTAATTCAAATATTAGATTAGGACAGTCTCATAACTGGGACTTGAATCCGTCCATGATAACTACCAATCAAGCACTGCATTGTCAATTCACAATTTAATTTTCTATAGGGGTTTTTACATATATGTCCCTTACATCTTTAAAAATTAAAATTTAGTTCTCCAAATCTTTATATTTATAATTTAGTTCTTAAATCTTTTAAGTTATCAATTTAGTTTTACAGTCATATTTTTTGCCTGAATTTTCCGTTATACTTCTGAGTTACTTTACTTTTGGTCCGAAGTTGAGAGGAGGAAGAGAGAAGGGGGACCCAATAAGAAGAGGGAAGAGAGAGAGAGAGAGAGAGAGAGAGAGAGGAGAATAATGAAGAGGGGAAATCAATAAGAAGAGGAAGAGAGGAGGAAGAGGGAAAGAAGGATTAAAGTGAAGTAACTCAGGGTATAACGGAAAATTGGGGCCAAAAATATGGTTGAGGGACTAAAGTAAGGTAAGTTAAAGAATTTAGGGACTAAATTATAAATATGAGGATTTTGGGGACTAAATTTTAATTTTTAAATATGTAAGGGACAGATATGTAAAAACCCATTTGTTTATATATGCCGCAAGTTTTCTATGTGACTATCATAGCTCGATCTATGTATTTATTTGTTGATGCATTTTTATTACGGTAATATTGAATTAAAATTTAAAATAAATTAACTTAATTATTATTATTAATTTAAGAGGAATAAAAAAAAATATTTTTTTAGAAGCCAGTATCTTAATTTTTCAAAATAATATTTAAATTATCTCATTAGACCATGACCTATTTTTCATTATTAATTATTCATGTATGAATCCAAGCCTAAGTTCTTGGTCAAAAATCAAAAAAATTTCACCCAAAGATAATAATTGGCTAAACTTGGTTTTTAAACAATGACGTACTCATGCAGCCACTAGCCTTATTCATAATGAGAGAATAACTTCATTTATGAACTTTCTTTTTTTACCTCCTACTCTTTTGGTTCTGTTTGGTTTGATGGAATAGGAAGGAAAAGAAATGAAAATAAGAAAGAAAATGGTTTCTATTGCTTGGTTTGAGGGAAAATATGAAAGAAAAAAAAAATATTTTTTTTTAACTAACCATTCATCAAGGAAAATTCAATTTTCATCTTCTTTTCTTTCTTTTTCTTTTTCCTTTTCTTTGTCTTTCTTCCATTTTCTCTCCAACCAAACACATTCCACCATTAAATTCCTAAAAATCTCTCATTAAGCAATTTTATTAATGAGTTCCTTTCAACTATTTGAATTTAATTTTAAAACTTATCTTTAAAACCTCAGCAATTTCACTCATTTTAAATATATCTTTAAGACCTTCTAAATTTATACCATTTATGAGTACCCCCATTAAAAATTTGCATTTAAAACCTCTAAATCTATCTCATTTATAACCACCAAAATTTTAATTTGTTTTAAAAACCTTCTGAATCTATCACATTTATAAGCGCCTATTTCAAATATGTATTTAAAACCTTCTAAAGTAATTCTATTTATGAGAATTTCACTCATTTAAAATTTCCTTTCCCTTGGGCTCCAAAAAATCCTATTTAAATCTCTCCATTTATTTTAGCTTTTTTTTTTTTCCTTCAGACCAAACTCTCTCTTCTTCGGTCTAAAGTATAATTGTAAGTAGAGTAGTTATTAACAGGTGTTTCTTTAATAAGTTGACTCATATTTTATATTTAAGTCCATCAACATCCACATTTCTTTATCTTATGCATGCATAATTATTTCAGTTTAATCACATTATATTTTACATATTTATGCTCGTATTATTGTTTTTAGTTGTGATATGACAATCTGTGTATGCATACTCACATTTTGAAATAGATTTGATAGAGTAAATTGAAGATCTAAATCACTACAAGAAATAGTTGAAACTAGTAAGCGATTGTTGTTTTCTTTTCGGTCTTGTATTTATTATTTTATATTGTTTCTGCTTTTAAAATATTTATTGTTTATTTTTAATTATTACTTTGTTTTATTTCCGTTATTATTTATTTTAATCCAATTTTAATTATTTACTAAATAAAAATTCGGTTGTCTATTAAGATATTATATGTTTAATTGTGACAAACGATTTATATTTTATCGAGATTTAGCATATTTATGCGAATAGAGTATCAAACGACTCATCTATACATTATACAGAATAGTATGACATTACAGTTTCCACCCTTTCACGGTAAGATATTATCGAGACTTATTATTTTTTTTAAAGAGAATATAGTAATCGGAGTATTAATTACTATTCTATAATTTTTGTACCTCTCTTTCTTCATTATTTTTTAAGGAGCTTTCTTACTAATTTTCTCTATTATACAGCTTCATTTATTTTTGTAGAGAACTCAACAAATTCCGTGACTCATCATCTCCTTAAACCTAAACCAAATCAATAATTGAACAGATAATCGATTGATCATGTTATCACTAATAATCATCAATATCAATATTAAGCCTAATCACTTGCTAATTCCTCAATTCTAGATGTTTATTTTGTTAAAAAAATAGAGAAAAAAAATTCAACTTCTAGCCAACACATAGCTAGTTCTTGTCGCGGGCGCCCAGGTGGGGCCTGCACGCGCGCCCCCCAGCATTGAGGGTGATCCCAGTGAGGGGGCCGTGCACGCAGACGTAGGTGTTTTCGTGTGTTACTTGGATTTTTCGCACAATGTTTTGAGGGCAGAGAGAATATTGAGAGAACAGTTACGTTCTCTCAATCTATAAAAAAAAAAATAGAACAGATGAGGGATACGGAGTACAGAGAGAAAGTTCATGATAGAGAACAAGAAGAGTTTAGAAGTCCAGAGAAGAAATCCATATAGCGTTCTTCTCCTTCTCAAAAGTTTGGTGGAAAAGGAGTTTCTCATCAGATTGTCAACGGAATACAGAAATAAGACACCACCGTTGTCAGAATCATATGGCGCACAGGGGATGAAAATAAATCCGAGTGTACAAGACTTCGACGGCCTTGTAACCCAGGAGAGAGTGCCCAGTGGATGTAGACACTTAAAAAAAAAGGAGAGAGCACCCGTGCGTGCCGGGGGCGTGCGCCCTAGGCAACCGCACTCGCCCAGGTGGGGGCCGTGCGGATGTGGACTTGGGTGTTTTTGTGTATTACGTACATTTTTCCCACGATATTTTGAGGACGAAGAGAATTTTAAGGGAACAATTATATTGGGCATCCAGATCGAGAGAATAAAGTTCACATAATACAAAGTCCAGAAAAAGAGAGAAGTCTCAGGAGTGATCTTTTTCTTTCCAAAAGCTTGGCAAACGAGTTTCCTTCGGATCGTCAATGAAGTGTAGAAATAAAGCTCCACCGCTATTAGAATTCCACATAAATTAAAATTAAAAAGGAGAATTGAAATCAATTATTTTCCTATTCTTATAATTCAGATTTTCTTGTAATTTTCTTTTATTATTGTAATTTCAAAATCAAATTGCAATGTGAAGGAATTTCTAAAGCTTCGGATGTACAATTTTATTTTATAATTAGCTCGTTAATTAATTCTAAAAACCTTCCTTAGACCCCCACCAAAAGTAATTTGGTGTCATGATGTTAGTCGATATAATAAATTTTGGGGTATTTACTGGTTTGACCCTCAAATCTTTATATATTATGATTTAGTCCCCAAATCTTCATATTTAAGATTTAGTCTCCCAAATCTCCTAAATTACTACAATTTAGTCTCCTCCCTAATTTTTGACCTGATATTACTATTTTACCTTCCTTATTCATTCTTTCTCTTTCTCCTTTCTTCTTCTCTTCTCTTCCTCCTCTCCTCCTTTTCTTCATTATTCTTCTTCTCTTTTCCTTCTCTCTTCCTCCTCTCTTCTCCCAATGAAGAAAAGAGGAGGAAGAAAGAAGAAAGAGAAAAGAGAAGAGAGGAGGAATAATAAAGAAAAGGAGAAGAGAGGAGGAAGAGAAAGAATGAATAAGGAAGGGTAAAATGGTAATATCATGTCAAAAATTAGGGAGGGGACTAAATTGTAGTAACTTAGGAGATTTGAGGGACTAAATCCTAAATATGAAGATTTGAGAGACTAAATCATAATATGTAAAGATTTGAGGGACAAACCAGTAAATACCCTTAAATTTTTTCTTTGCCACGTCAACAATGACTCAGCAGTCGAATCCAAATCATCTAATTAGGTTGAGTCAGAATCACGTGCACCGAAATGTGACCAGCTATTAAATAATTAGAGCAACACAATGAAAAATTAGTATAATATTTAGTAGTAATTAGGCTACCTAGTCTCCTCAAATTCAAATTATGTTTCTTGATACGTAACGAAATCATGCATAATCTATAACAAAATATTATTTTTTATTGGCAGAAGCAACGCAGAAACTAATTAACTAATTAATTAATATTGATTCAAGGTCAACATAGAATACACGAAGAAATGAAGCCTACCTTAATCCAAATCAATGCTTGAAGATTAATTAGAAGTATTAGCACAAATTCTAAGTCAAGAATGATGGTTCTGGTCCTGTTAGTAGACTCATTTGCTGTCCAAATTAAATTTCTAATCAAAAAAATTTTATTACTCACATATTAAGTTTCATGCAAGTGATTTCTTTCATCTTTTCTTAACAAATCAGAAACACCAATGATATCAAGTTTGAGAAATACATATTTGCTTCGTCCAACGATCCAGTGCGTATATATGTTAGCCTCCTTCAATGCGTACAGTTCTTATTTTCTTTTGAGATAATCATCTATGATTAATATCTTTTAAATTATTTTTAAGCATAAACTGTGGATTTTATTAAAATTGGATTTTCAAGCAAATTTATCTGAAAATATTTCTAGATTTCACCAAATTATTCTAATATTTTTCACCTATTTTTTTGTTGAACTGTTCAAGATACAGCAAGCATCGAAGCGTGCTGTTTCCTGGGCATTAAGGCTGTGTTTGGATTGAGGGAAAATGAAGGAAAAAAGAAAAGAAAAGGAAAGGGAAAGAAAAAAAGGAAAGAAAATGATATAGAAATTGGTTTTCTTTTTTATGTTTGGTTAGAAAGAAAATAAAGAAGAAAATCTCAAGAAAATTTTTGAAAAAATTAATTTCTTATGTTTGGTTGCTCAATAGAAAATTAAAAGGAAAATATAATTCTAATTAAACTATAGAGAATTTTAATATTAATTTACATATTATTGATATAATTTTTAATTTTTAAATAATTAAGCATATAATAACCAAATGACTTCATAAAAATTAAAAATATCTTGGGACTAAAATTATAAGAAAATTTATGCAAAAATTTCTCTCAACTTTCCTTTTCTTTCATTTTCTCTTGGATTTGAGGAAGAAAATAAAAAAGAAAAAAAACTTAATATATTTTCTCTCACTTTGTTTTCCTTTTATTTTCTCTCTAATTTTCCTTCTAACCAAACATTGGAAAGCAACTTTCTCTTTCTTTTTCTTTTCTTTTCCTTCATTTTCCCTCAATCCAAACACAGCCTAAGTGATAAACAAGCATAAAACTAAAAAACAAAACTATAGTCAGCACCAACTAAAAAGTCACATATATACAAAATTATATTTGAATAACCTGAGGTTTATTCCAACTTAAATAGCAAATGTTAATGAATATCATACTCCAAAGCTTAGAAGTGTCTTTAAAATTATAAAAAAAATTAAAAGCAAGCAATTTTCAAAAGCTAATTATACTAATTAATAGTTTATTAATTACATTGTATATATAGCGAGGAGCCATTTTTGACCGTGCAAATTTAAGTGTTCAATTCATAATTATAGAGGAGCTGAATTAAGGGAAAATATTTTCATTTCAAATTAAGCATGTAAATAAAAATTTCTTCAATTAAAATGGTCTTGGCTCTTTCTCCGTCTTTACTTTTTTTCCCCCATAAATAAAGATCGTAATCTGTATTAAACTTTGGACCTCTTATTATACAATTCTTTTATTATTGTAGAGATCAATGCTGTCTTCCTAAAATTTTTGGTAAATCGTACGTATACTCACATTTGCTGTGACTCTCGCAAGCATCTGGACCTTCATCACATTAGTGAGAACAACGTGAAGGATATTAGCAAGGATCATGGGCCAGTTGCCGATTGATTAATCAGTTAGAGGAGGGATAGAGGTCTTCATGACATCGAGTGACAGAGTTGGAGCCTGCTTGAGTTACATGGGTGGGTTGATATATTATCGTACATTGATATATTTGTATTAGTTATCTATCTTGTAGTGAGGGACATATTTATGTACATTATCCTTGTCAATTGTTGAAAAATCCTTCCACTTCACCAAAAATTTGAAGTTGTGGTAAGAGTTGAGAGAAATTATTTTGTATTTTAACACGCCCTCGCAGGTTGAAGGTCCATTTTCGGGCAGAAACCTGGACTTTATACAGCGGTATAATTTTTTTTTAAAAAACCCGCAATTAAATGTGCGTCCGGCAGCAATCAAACCTTGGTTGCTCTGATACCATGTAGAAAGACCCTTTCACTGTACCAAAACTCCGAAGTTATAGTGAGGGTTGAGAGAAATTATTTTATCCTGCAGGTTGAAGGCCCATTTTTGGACAGAAATATGAACTTTACACAGCGGTATAATTTTTTTCCTCGCCTGCTTGAGTTACATGATTGATATATTATCGTATATTGATATATTTGTAATAGTTATCTACTTTGTAGTGAGGGACATATTTATGTGCCTTATCAATGAAGCACTAAAAACTTCGCATACCAACTATTCTGAAGAAAAAATTACTATAAATGAAAAAACGAAGATTTCAGAAATATTACTGGATTGTCATTCATTCTGTTGTTATACAGTTGACAGACCAATCCGAGTCACTATGCATGCATGCAGTGTGCCTGTTAGGACTCAACTGGAACCCCACCCTCTACAGGTGGCCAAGTCGCAGCTTGTCTCCTATGACATGCTGCTATGCTGCTAATTAATTATCTTTCACTACCATTCACTACTTTTCTAACCAAAAAGAAAAACTTTAGATATCTTATTCTAAGAAAGCTCAAAAAGTACGACACTTGGCCAAATAATTACACGACGAAAATAAACTGAAGTTGATTCATCAGTAATCAATAGAGAAATGACAAGAGAGGTTCTATTTGGATTCATCTATTTATATTATCTTGGGGTGCTTTTTATACATGTTAGGTTTTAAAAAAAAATAAAAAATTGAGAACCTTATATTTATCGTAATAATGCAGATAAAAATAAAAATAATAATAATAATAATGCAATGATTTGTTAGATGACGTGGAGGATGGACACCTGGCATGCGGCGGCCCAATTATTGGATTAAGATGGGCCCTCCACATATCGCACTCAGCATGCTGCACCTGTTCACAAATAATAATGCATGCATCTCAATTATTTGTTGAAGTAATTTAACTTAAAATTCAAAAATAAAAATTATGAGTCAAAACCTAGCTAGCGAGTGGATGAGATCGATTGATGCTTCGAGATCATCTAACCTTATTCCATTATTTTGGCTTTAGGTCGATCTCATGAAAATGAATATTCATCAATATGTTTTGGCAGAACATAAGGTTACGTCAATAATGCAGTGTTATTAATTCCATCATGATGGTGATGGTGGAGCTTAACCATCTTACTTAATTGTTTACTTAGAAAGAAAAGTATCGAAATATAAAATAAAATGGATGTAATTGGATCTGTATATGTAGATGCATGCTTTAGCAAAAACGATTGATATATTCTCCCATATTCCACTAAATATATTCTCCCATATTCTACTAAAAAGTGAATAACAAAACAATTATGATACATAACGATCTAACTAATTGTGACCATATAAGTACTTTATACAAAATACAATAAAAGGTTGCTATGTAGAGCCAATGTCATATAGGATCCTAAGCATATTAATCGTAACGTAGACTTAGATAGGTCCAACTTTGCAACATTATATTTATATTTTTTAGAAAATAATTTAGACGACCTAAAAAAATAAATTGGTGGATCGTGATGATTTAGACTCAGTCTATAGAAAAAGTGTGTATAATTGTGTTTAATAACACTAAATTGCTTGCTTGTTCATATTAAGAGCCAATTAAATTGTAGCCATTTGGATTTATTTCCTTTATGTCCTAATCAACCAACTAGCAACTTCTCTAAATCTCCATCAAATCAAATTTACGTCTCTAATTAGCCCTCTAATTTTTTGTTCTTTTTTAAGACATTACGCAGAGCAAAAGACCCAAAATCCAATATTCTCCAAGGAAAAAAAAATACAATAAAATTATTTCCACATTTTTCTAATATTGGTCACAAATGTTCTACCAATCTCCATGATAATCAAAAGCTTTCGTCGAAGAACTTCTTGTTTGTCTTTTAGTCTATAATTGTTTTGAAAATTTCTAAAAATGAATCCTCATCAATTTAATTCCTTCACTCAATAAATAGATAAGATTCTTCGATCGTTTACGAACTGTCTATATGTGGAACTTGTATGGCCACAATTTTCTAGCTTGGACTTTAATTAAGTAAGAGATGTAGCTTTATAGGTATCTTATCTAATATACTTATTTTTAAAGAATATTCACACTTTTGTGTGAGGTCATATTCAATTTTGATTTTAATTCTTAATAAATATAAGCTTCGAGGTTAATTTAGATGTCAAATCGGGTAGACTAGGTTTATCGACCCAAATTTGAGCATGGTTGGAAGTAACTTATCAGTATTTACACAATTAACGAGTTTCGACTGAGGTGTGTTCAGGCCTGCATCTCGAGCAGAGAGTCGATCGTTCGACTTGATCATTTATATGAAGAAAGGATGACAAGTCACTCAGAAACCTCCTCTCTTCTTTTCTCTTAAAATTATTAATTTTAATGAAACTTAGATCATTAAGCAATAATAAAAAAGTCTCTTTGGGTAGTAAAATCGATCCTCGTCTTCTCGGAAGATAGGTGTAGTTACAATCATCAGCAATCGGTTATAAGAGAGATTATTTTTGGAATGTGATTTCCTGTCTCTGCATTTCTGGAGATAGATTTCCTACTCCTCGAAGAATTATACTTCCTTCCTTGTAACTAGAGAGTTTAAATTTCATCACATCTCTTCAGAATAAAGATCACGTGATTGGATGATCCAAACTGTTGGTTTTAATTTCCACATTCTAAAATGAAATGGTAGCGTATAAAAAGTCATATGTTTTTTTTATTATTTTTTACTGTATATTGAATAATGAATAAGTACAAAAATAAACTGTTTTTCAACAGTAAAATAAATTAGGCCTCTAGTAAAGAATTATTTAAATTACATGATTTTTTAATGGAGATGATAAGCAAAGATTCAGACCGAAGTATTTGGATAGGCTACATGAGCAAAAGAGAATCGTTCCAAATTGATTGATCACGTTGATAATCTTTCTCTATTTATTTATTTGTATCAAGTAATATTTCGTCATTTAAATAAATCAGTTTTTTCTGTTTTTTCGTGATTTGTAACTAACATCAGCCAAAAACATCCCCACACGGACACACCAATCACGCCTCTTCATGTGATGCCATCTAGGAAAATAATTATAAACAATCAAGAACACAAAAGAAATTAAAAGTTAAATATTATCCAGCCAACCAGCTCAGCACCAACTCAGCACCAACTCAGCCTCAGCCTCAGCCTCAGCCTCAGCCTCTCGTGAGGCTTCTCCCTCGGGTCCCACTTTCGAGACAGGGGCCCACACCCTCTATCCTGCCACGTCACCCGCCGCTGTTCCCGTGCAGACCAATTTCCCTATAAATACCCCCGTAATTTTCTCAATTCTCTCTCCAAACCCATTACCATTCTCATCTTTGACCTACTCCCTTTCGAGATTTAATATCACCCACATTTTCCTTTCGTTCACCGACGGTGACCGAACCACCAAGAAGATGGCGAGCGCGCGTGACGTGGAGTCGCCCCCTCTCTCCTACGCCCCTCTCCCCTCTGGCGAGGGCGACGACCGGCTCACGTCCGGTGACTCGCGCAGCAGGATAAGGCTGCTCTGCCTCGCGCTGGCCTCTGCCGTGATCTTCGCCGTGGCAGCGACGGTTGTGATTCTGAGTTCGGGTACGGGTCCGGATCTGGATCCAAGACCGGCGGTGCCGGATCCGGTGTTGGTGATGGATCGGGGAGTGGCGGAGGGTGTATCGTCTAAGTCATCGGGTGCGGGCACGGGTTTGCTGGGTTCGTTGGGTCCGTACCCGTGGACGAACAAGATGCTGTCGTGGCAGCGGACCGGGTTCCATTTCCAACCCGAAAAGAACTGGATGAACGGTAATAACAATGATGCTTTGTTTGCAGTTTTTTTTTTCTAAATAACTTCTAGTCGGTGTTTTCAAAAAAGAAAATTCTAAATTGTGTCGGATATTTTACTAATTTTTTATTGGTTGTTTTTTTTTCCTGTCTTTAACCGCTGGGGGGCCCATTTTTGGCGTGGTTGATTGTAACGGCTGCAGATCCCAACGGTGAGCACAGCGAGAATCTTCTCATTTTTGGCTCTTTTTTCCTTCCATTTTGCATATTAACCCATCAAATTTTGTTGTTTATATAGTTAGTTTCTATGAGAGTCATTATCAATCATATATTAAAAAAAAAATAGAATTTGTGTCTTTAACTTCTTTAAAATTAAATTTTATGAATTTTAGAGTTCATTTATCTTCTCATCAAATTAAATGGATACAAAATATTTTATTCACCGAAAACTGTTAATTTTGTATTAGCCCTGAAAACCAAATCAAAAATAAAATCAAATAAATTATATATGGACGAATCCTTGAGAAAAGATTTTAAACAAATCTCTATTAAATAAATTATTAGAGATAGTGGAAATAAACTACAACTCAGCTCACTTACATGAGCTGCCAACTCTCTCTCTCTCTCTCTCTCTATATATATATAGAGAGAGAGAGAGAGTGGGGGCGAGAGGGAGAGAGAGAGAGAGAAAACGGGTGGCGGTGAAGGAAGTTAAATGACTTCCTTCACCGCCACTTAGATGGCCCAATAAAACTTTTACATGTGCAAAAGGCAGTTAAATTAGTTCATTTATATGTTATATTAACTGGTGCCACGTGTAAAAATTTTATTGGGCTATCTAAGCAGCGTGTAATAATTTTATTGGACTATTTAAACAGCGGTGAAGGAACTCCCTTATCCACCGGAGAATTTTCCATGTTCTCATATATATATATATATATATATATATATATATATATATATATATATATATATATATATATATATATATTGAGAGAGAGGCAGAAAACGGAAAATTCATCGGCGTTGAGGTGAATTCCTTCACCGCTGCTTAAATGACCCAATAAAATTATTACACGTGGCGTCATTCAAGATAATAAATAAAAGAACTCTCTTGACCACCAATTGAGTGACGCCACGTATAATATTTTTATTGGACCACCTAAGAGGCTGTGAAGTAACACCTTACCGCCAATAAATTTTCTGTTTACTCGTGTGTGTGTATATATATATATATATAACAGTAAATTCACCAATTGTAAAGAAAGTTTTTTTATTAGTGCTTAGGTGGTCCGATGCCCCTCAAACTAACAAATAAAAAAACTGTCTTAAATGTCCTTTATCTACGTGTAATTATTTTATTTGGTCAGCTAAGCGCTAATTTTCTTCACCGACAATATATTTTTGTTTTCTAATATATATATATAACCCCTAAGAAGAGGCAAGTGATTTTTATCCACAATTATTTTGCTTCTTAATTAATGTTTGCAAGGCAATTTAAGAAAAGTGTCGATGAATAATTTTTTTTTGCCAACTCATGCTTACGTGTCCAAGAGTCGGTCGCAAGATTGTCTGCCCTAAGTGTCGATAAATAATTTTTTCTTTATGCCAACTCATGCTTACCTGTCCCAAAAGTGGTTGCATGATTGTCTGCGTGTCCACATTGCTTCCCTCACCTCACGTATCTACCGCCCTGTCACCTTGCCCACATCGAGTTGGTAAATTATTTTGCCAAAAAAAATTAAAAAAAAAAGAAGTTTGGTTTTGGATTTGGCCCACGACTCCGACTTCAACCTTTTCAAATTATTGAGTTGACATCATCCTGTCCCTTATTTTCTATTTTAAGCCTTTAATCCATTTGTTTGAAGCATTCAATCGTAATTTGATCAATAAATTTCCTCCACGAGAAAGTTGATGGCCAAAGTAAATGTTTTTGTCTTTTTAGTCCTTTATTAATAAGATGATATACTTTCTATGGTTACGTTCTAGTTACTCAAGTTTAGATTTTTGAGCACCTGCCATGTACATTAAGTGCAAGTAATCTCATTTCATTATTTTAAAAAAATAACCTCATTTCACCATGAAAAGTGAAAGTCTAAAATAGGAATGTAAATAGATACAGGTTATTCCGATATAGATATGAATATGGATATACAATTTCGGAGTTCTATGCAGCAGAATGAACTTTTAATATGGTATCAGAATACATGGTATCATAACGTTCAGATCCTGCTGGGCCCACATTTAATTGCGAGTTTAAAAAAAAATTATACCACTGCGTAAAGTTCAGGCCATAAACCAAAATGGGTCTTCAACTGCGGAGATATGTTAAAATACAAAACAATTCTTCTCAACTCTCGCTACAGTTTCGGAGTTTTGGGAAGGGATTTCAACACTTTTCTTTTCAAGAAATCGCAAACAATTTTTTCGTTTAAAAAATATTTAGAGTTAGTTAAATTCAGTATTTATTTGTATTGGATATGATATACAAATTAATTTGTTTATGCATATGATTTTGTTAGATATGGATACTAAATTTAATTTGCAAATACTATTTGTATCTTTTTCTTTATTTGAAAAATGATTTTGTAAAAGAACATGGTAAAACCTATATCCTACCTGCTTATGAAGTATGTAAACGGAGCAAATATTGATATTTATTTATATTTGACAAAAATGAATACGAACTCTGACCAAGTCTAAATATTAAATGAATATTATTAATTATAATAATAGTTTTGGAAGAAAAATGTTTTTACCAACATCGAGAATTATATATGAAATAGTTGGTTTTACTTTTTATATATTATCTTTAATAGTTCTTTGTTTTATGATGTTATTCAAGTATCTATTCGAATGCATCGGTAAGCACCATACACATTTATATCATATTCTAAAACAGAAATAATAAGATGAATATCCATATTTATCTGTAAAAATACAGATGGTAGATTCAAATACGGATTAGATTAGAGTGTTACATAGCTACTTAAAAGAAAGAAACCTTTAATTTATTATTTTTGAATATATACCCATCCATCTAATTCATAATTTTGGTCACAGGTCCAATGTACTACAACGGTTGGTACCATTTCTTCTACCAATACAATCCCAACGGCGCGGTGTGGGGCGACATAGCATGGGGGCATGCCGTGTCCAAGGACCTCCTCCACTGGGAGCACCTCCCCCTGGCCATGGTTCCGGACCGCTGGTACGACATCAACGGCGTCTGGACCGGCTCCGCCACGATCCTCCACGACGGCCGCATCATGATGCTCTACACCGGATCCACGAACGGGTCCGTCCAGGTCCAGAACCTGGCAGTGCCCACCGACCTCTCGGACCCGTTGCTCCTCAACTGGACCAAGATGGACCACGCCAACCCGGTGCTCACCCCCCCGCCAGGCATCGGGGTGAAGGACTTCAGGGATCCCACTACTGCCTGGTAAATCTTCCTTCTTAATAATTTCTACTTGTTGCATAGAAGTCTATTCTTCTGAGAAAATTAGTCTATCTTTTTACCAAACGACTACAAGAACAGGTTTGAACCGTCGGACTCCACGTGGCGCATCGTGATCGGTTCTAAGGACGATTCCCACAACGGAATAGCGATGGTCTACAGCACCAAGGACTTCCTCAGCTACACGCTCCTCCCCGGCATCCTCCACGCCGTCGAGCGCGTCGGGATGTGGGAGTGCGTCGACTTCTACCCCATAGCGGTGGCCGGGGCTGAGGCCAACGAGGGCCTCGACCCCTCCGTCCGGCCCGGCAAGCGGGTGAAGCACGTTCTCAAAGCCAGCTCCGACGACGACCGCCACGACTGGTATGCCATCGGGACCTACAACCCCGCCGAGAACGCTTGGGTCCCCGACGACGAGAGCCTCGACGTTGGGATCGGGCTGCGGTACGACTGGGGCAAGTTTTACGCGTCCAAGACGTTCTTCGATCAGAAGAAGAACAGGAGGATACTCTGGGGGTGGATTGGGGAGACCGACAGCGAGAGTGCTGACATTCTCAAGGGATGGGCATCACTTCAGGTACTTTTTCTCTATTTTTGAACTCCCTGCCCTGCGTTTCATTAATCAGAATTTAAACGAAAGTTCTATATATTTGATTTACAATTTCTATTTTTTATTTTTGAGTCTCTTGTCTTGTCTTGTGAATGCAGGGCGTCCCTCGAACAGTGTTGTTCGACTTGAAAACCGGCAGCAACCTCCTCACATGGCCGATCGAGGAGGTCGAGACCCTGCGGTGCGGGGCCAGAGACTTCAGCGGCATCACCGTCGACAAGGGTTCTACATTCCAGCTCGACGTTGGCGGTGCAGCTCAGGTAGCGCTCGGAGCCATTCCATTAACTTATCTCGATAATCAACCACAATAGTTTGTGGCCAAACTGTTTGATCAAATTTAATTTTGTTAATAATAGCTGGACATAGAAGCCGAGTTCAAGATCAACCAAGAGGCCCTCGAGGCTGCGGTCGAGGCCGATGTGGCCTACAACTGCAGCAGCAGCGGCGGTGCTGCTGACCGTGGCCTCCTTGGTCCGTTCGGTCTGCTCGTGCTCGCAAACCAGCGTCTCACCGAGCAGACTGCTACCTACTTTTATGTTGGTCGGGGAACTGACGGTAAACTCCAGACTCACTTCTGCCAGGATGAACTGAGGCAAGCTAGCTTAGACTCGCACCGATCGATCATCCTCAAAATTCAAGAACGCTAATTTTTTTTTTTTTTTTCTGCGATCTTGTTACTAAATGCAGGTCATCCAAGGCCAGCGACACCGTTAAGAGAGTCGTAGGGCACACAGTCCCAGTACTCGACGGCGAAACATTCTCTTTGAGGATATTGGTAAGTTAGTTTCCTCGATACAATCTTTTTTTTTTTTTCTTCTTCCCATTCAGCTCGATTGCATTGTATATTTTTGACTTGGCTTGGCAAACATCAGGTGGATCATTCTATCGTGGAGAGCTTCGCTCAAGGGGGAAGGGCGAGCGCCACCTCTCGGGTGTACCCAACGGAGGCCATCTACAACTCGGCACGAGTGTTCCTCTTCAACAACGCGACCGACGCCACCGTCACCGCCGAGACCTTGAAAGTGTGGCACCTGAACTCGACATTCAGCCAAGCTTTCAACTCCGATGGCTCGAAATTTGACTGAGACGAACACAATTGTCTCAGTTGTAAAGCTCTCAGCTTTCAATATTCTTTTTTTTAGTGTTTAGTTATAATTTTTGTCCGTGATTCGAGATGTAATTAGTGTAATGCAAAGATATAAATTAGTCTTTTATTTGGCAGCTGGATAATAAAACATCAAATTATAAAACATCGGTGGTAATATGCTAAGGCTCCGAAAGAATAATAAGAATTAAAATATTTTAAAATTAATACCCACCACTCTCGGCACCCCCTTCTTCCAAACCCTACTCCATACCACCTTCTTCAAATTGGATGCCCTTAGAAAATTCTATCTGACATGACAAACTTATAAAAGCACTCTTCTCCGAGATATGGATACAGGTTGGGCCTAAAAATAAGAAGATTCGAGATGTTACATTGGCCCACCCAAATCCCAAGCTGGTGCTCTCCAGGCCAATCATAGACCATATCTAAAATATTTACAAATTGTACTTCTTAACTATTTTTCTCTTTCCATTAAACTAATATATTATCTATCTAACCCAACAGCAATTATTCAAACTTAATTTTTTTGAGTGTAACCAGAGTCTTTTTTTTTTTTTTCCCTCCTCCTCATATATGTATTGATTTGTCAAGGAAATTGTGTTTTCTTCCGATTGATTTTTAAACCAAATTTTTAAACTTGTCTCTTTTCTCATTTATCCTAGTATTTATCACTACACAACTTCTTAATATCCCACATTTTTATTAATTGATTATATATATATATATATATATAATCAGAAAAAGATATTAGAAAAACTGATTAGTGTAATCCAATTTATAAGTTTTATTTTGTTAACAAAAATAAAAAATAAAAAAAACGAACACCTCTTGCATGTCAATATTTAAAAATAAATAAATAAATTAGATTAAGCTAGTAGAGTTCCAGCTGTTCACAAGTAAGAGTGGTCGTTAGGGGCTGTGTTAAACCCCTGGACGCGGGATTGGCCCACAAATTAAGGCCCAAAAATAATTGGACTTGGATCCTACTGAAGCCTGGTTCGGCCCAAAATAAATGCTTAAATACACTTTAGTACGCATTATATTGTCTCTCAATATTTTCTGCAAAAAGAAAGAATTAGCTAGCATTAACGTCTCTAAAAATTAAGGTTTGAGCTAGTTATTTTTTGGATGTGATGTATGTTAGTTTTATCATAAATTTTATTAGGATCTCAGATCTATCAGATTGGATATTTCTAACATATTCAACCCTCATAATTTGAGTTATGGTTGAATTAAACCTGCTCCAGTTTTGTTTCAGATATAAATCTTATCAAATTATTTGAAGTAGAAGATCAATTTGTGCAAAGTATATATAACCCAAAGGACAAAATTATTATTTGTCCCAAACATTATTTTATGCTACAACAAAAACACTATTTTTTTTATATACATCAACATTTGAAAGTTTGATATAAGCATTTTCAGATAAAGAGATTTTTTTTTTTTTTGACTATGTTAGAATGATAGGTTAGCCATAAGATTAATACGATATAAATTTTACCACTGCAATCGAGATGATTAAATGGAAAGGCTAAATAAAAGAGAGGGAAAAAACATATTAAAACATATGTACTTAGAGGATAATTAAGATAAGCTCAACCTTAATTATTTTTATAGATTGTAGAGAGATGAGAAACAAATATTATTCTCTCACTTTACAAGAAGTTTGATTGGATGTAGAGATAAAGTCCGAGGATTAATAGATGAAAGGGTTGTCTTATTTAGACTATACAAAATGGATCCGAATGGAGTTAAGAAATATATATATATATATATATATATATATATATATATATATATATATATATATATATATATATATATATATTACTGTAGGTGAGCCGCTAGCTCAGGAAAAGTTACATGAGCTAGCGGCAAAACTATAACGATCGAATGAATTTTCTTCAATTTTTATCTTCAATTACAATCTCTATCTCCTTAACATTTTTCAGATTAAATTCTAAAAATTTTGAAGTCCATTTACCCTTTCATCGAATGTATACAAAATGTCTTATTCATTACAAACCGTTAATTTTGTATTAACTTGATTAAGAACCAAATCAGAACTAAAACCCAAGAAATTGGATATAAGTGAACTCTAAGGGGTCAAGATTATAATCCAAAAGAAACTTTTTTAAAAAAATTATTATAGACAGTGGAAATGAACTGCAGCTCATGTAACTTGCGTGAGCTGTCAGCTCATTTCTATTTTTCTCATTTATATATATATATATGAAAATAAAATTTAGAAAAAAATTATGCTCAAAGCGTGGAGGAGGATTTGATAGTTATATTACTCTCTTGAGTCTACTTTCGATAGGCCATTTAGCATTTTTTTTCTCGATGAAAACTACGTAGAGAAGAAATCTAATAATAATAATAATAATAATAATAATAATAATAATAATAAAAACATCGGATAACTCTTGCTAAGATACCTTCTTTTAGTTGCTTAGTTAAGGCAATAGCGATCTGATCGGGTTCTTGGGTTGGGTTGGAGTCGAGTGAAAAACGAAAAGATCCAATTGAAATTGATGTATCGGTCGGGCTTGGGTCGATTTCGATTTATTCCGGTCAATTGGGAAGTTTAGAAAAAGGCCCATGGGTTCCATCTAGCCCAAGGCCTACTGACTGAAAAAAAGGAAGCGAAAATCTAAAACAGAGAGGGTCTGTTTTTGGTAGATTATTTGAGTTAAGAAGTAATTAAATTGATTTTTTTTTTTTCTAAGATGAGTCCTCAACGAGTACACCCTTTTATATATACAGAAACATTTTTAAGTGCAAGTTCCAGAAGCGGTTAAGAAAAACCACCATTCCATATTATCCTCGTCTGTATTTTTATGTTTTCATTTGCTACATAATTAGCCCACATGTTCCCTTCTCTCCAAACATATTGGACATAAAAGTTCACAAAACAACTTCCCAATATACGGGCATCACGAAGTAGAGGGTGATAGGTGTAGTCATCATATCTCTCAAATAAAGTAAGCATACCTTGAGCATCATCTCCCAACACTATATTATGACCAGAGAGTCTGTCTGTCGTCCAACAAATAGTCTCTCATAGATCTCGTATCTTAATTTTTGGCATTGGTACGGAGGTTATAGAAATAATATCTACCCAAACCAATGCGCCAATATCATTTCTAACAATAAAACCAGCTCCCACTTTATAAAGAACATGAGTTAATAAAATAAGTAAGTAAATTGAGCTGAGTTAATAGGTTTTTACAAGTACAAAGGAAAGGAAGCAATGTAAGGAAATTGACTTAATTGACATAAATTCCGTAATGTTATATATTATAATGGAGCAAAATAGATGTACCGGAGAAAAACTTATGAAAGAGAGCCGTATTTCTTTATTTACGGTGTTCTCTTCATGTGGTAGTTCAAGTATCAAAGTGGATATATATAGTACATTTTATGCAAATTCTCCTTTCTCAATGCACAAAAATGTCTTGCGCCCATTAACCATTTCAAATTTATTGTTTACGTGCAACCATGCTATGGTAGTTGATAGAAAGACTCTAAGTACGAGGCAAAGGGGATAAAATACCATTCAACCTCGACACCATAAGTGGTAATTTTGAACTTTATTTATCTAAAAGTAATTTCTATAATTTCTTTCAAACTAGAAGAAAATTAAAAAAAAAAAAAAACTAAAATTTCTTGCTCTCTCTCTCTCTCTGTGTATTAATTTTGTCGGTTGTTAGCCTGTTATGAATTTTATTTAGCTAAAAAAAGATGCATAATATGTAAGATTATATATATCTAGTAACATTAATATTATTTGAAGGCATATGTGCCGAGGAAAATGACGAGACAAAAATTGACAAGTTACCCAAACAAGGTGACACAAGGAATCAAACAAGACAAAAAAAAAAAAAAAAAACATAAAAATGCATGAGATCATATACACCGTCTAAATTAAAAATTTATTTTTTTATTTATTTTTTATTTTCTAACTCGTTTGCCCCCCTCAGTGAACACACAATCTCAGTGTCGGCTTGAGAGAGAGAGAAAGGAGCATCAACGGTTTAGCACCGTCCGTCACTTCATGATGTTACATTTCAGATCACCTAAATCTAGACGATTGCAAAGTTGAAATATAACGATGCTCGGGATCTACCTGATGCACTTTATTTCTAACTTCCTCTTTCTAAATTCTCAATTTTACGATTCGGATTCATACTTGTAATTTTTGGCTAATTAAAAATATTTTTTATTGAGAGAGATTAAAATATCTTATTTTTTCGGACTGAATAGAATATTTTTATTTTATTTTGAACTTCATAGAACAATAGCAAAATCCAACTCTAGGTACTGGGGTTTGAAAGTTGCATTCTTTGTAAGCGAGATACGATAGGGACACATGCCTGTTTTGCTTTTAATCGGGGAGAAAGATAACTTGTTTGTTCTATTGTTTTGAGATTGTATGATACAAATATTCATATTAATATTGTAAGATATAAATCTGAATATGAGTTATAGAACAAAGTATTATTTTTGGATCAACTACTGAATAACTTTGTGTAGCACAACATAATTTATCGTAAGGTTTTATAATAAATATTGCATAAAAATTCGAAATACATCAAAGTCTCCCTAGTTGAATACAATAGATTGTAGTTGAATTTTATTTAAAAAATAAAAAATAAACCAACAATCCTTAAAAGAAAAATGAAAAGAAACAAATATATAGCTACAAGTTGTGACTTGTATCAACGACAAGTAAAATCGTAATAGTAGAAATTATTACAACTCATATTATTTTGATTGGAAGTTATAACTGCTAACTAGACCTTCAAAAATTTTCAATTTTAATTTTAATTTTTTTTTTATCTTCAAGCATTATAAGAAGTTTTAAATTTATCAATACTATAATCATTATTTAAAAAAGGGAGAGAATAAGTGTCACACACACCATTTTTTCACAATTGCAATTGTAGCAAGTGTGGGTAAACAATACCAATAAAATTTGGGGTATTTACTGGTTTGTCCCTCAAATCTTTATATATTATGATTTTGCCCCTCAAATCTTCATATTTAGAATTTTGCCCCCCAAATCTTATAAGTTACAATAATTTTGCCTCCCTCTCTAACTTTCCCTAACACAGTTAAATATTTGACCATTTTATCCCTCTTTTTCTCTTTTATTTTCCTCCTCTCTTCTTCTTCTCTCTTCCTCCTCTCTTCTCCTTTCTTCATTATTTCTCCTCTCTTCTTTCTCCTCTCTTCCTCCTCTCTTCTCCTCTCTTCCCTAACACAGTTAAATACTGAAAGAAGAGAGGAGAAAGAAAAGATGAGAAATAATGAAAAAAAAGGAGAAGAGAGGAGGAAGAGAGAAGAAAAAGAGATGAGGAAAATATAAGAAGAAAAGAGGGATAAAATGGTCAAATATTTAACTGTGTTAGAGAGAGAGACAAAATTGTTGTAACTTATGAGATTTGGGGGGCAAAATTCTAAATATGAATATTTGGGGCAAAATCATAATATATAAAGATTTGAGGGACAAACCAGTAAATACCCCATAAAATTTTGGAGTTTTTACATACCTGTCCCTTA
This sequence comes from Dracaena cambodiana, assembly GCA_036321105.1. NCBI lineage: Eukaryota > Viridiplantae > Streptophyta > Magnoliopsida > Asparagales > Asparagaceae > Dracaena > Dracaena cambodiana. Next base: position 3,381,032 of record JAYEPQ010000007.1, read on the forward strand.
AATCTTTAAAAATTAGAATTTAGTCCCCCAAATCTTCATATTTATAATTTAGTCCCTAACCATATTTTTGGGCCGAATTTTCCGTTATACCCCTGATTTACTTCACTTTAGTCTCTCTTCTTTCTTCCTCCTCTCTTCCTCTTCTTATTGGGTTCCCCTCTCTATTCTTCTCCTCTTTCTCTCTTCTCTCTCAGTTAATCTCTAAAGCGAAATAACTCAGGAAAATCCGACAAGAAGAAGGAAGAGAGAGAGAAGAAGAATAAAGAGAGGAACCTAATAAGAAGAGGAAGAAAGGAAGAAGAGAGAATGAATAACTAAAGTGAAATAACTTAGAGGTATAACAGAAAATTCGGGCCGAAAATATGACTGAAAATTAAATTATGGTAACTTAAAGGATTTGGGAACTAAATTATAAATATAAAGATTTATGAGACTAAATTCTAATTTTTAAAGATGTAAGGGACATATATGTAAAAACCCCTAAAATTTTACGACAACAGCCATACTTAAACAACAGTTGTTATTTCTATTCTTCGAAATAATATTAATAATTATAAACTATTTTAATTATTATTATTTTGACAGTCTACGTCTATTTTACATACTCATATACTTTAAAGTTCGTGACACCTACCCAAAAAGTTCAAGAGTTAAAAAAGGTTTGAATTTTAATAATGAGTGATTATTAGCTCAATAAAGGAATAAAGCACAAGAATTAATATGGTTCGTACAAATAAGAAAAATCTTAGATATTTAATTTTTAGTGATAGTGACCGTAGCACCAATAATATCATAATGGCACTGTGATAAATATTCAAACCAAGCCATCACATTCTTCACTCCCAAAAAAAAAAAAAACCTCACTCTCCAAAAACTCTAGCTAGCTCAACTGCTGGGGGTTATCTTACACTCACTTGCGGTGACCGCACCAAATGACTTCCCCACTCGACACTCCCATCGCTGGATCCCGTCCTCCGCGGAGATGCTCCAGATTACTCTCACTCGCGTTGTGCTCCGCCCTCCTTTTAGCTCTGGCCGTGTTGACCATCGGACGTTCGGGTGCGGGTGCGGGCTCGGACTCGGGCACGGACGAGTTCCCATGGACCCGTGAGATGCTGAACTGGCAGCGGGCCAAGTTCCACTTCCGAACCGTTAAGAACTACATGACTGGTGAAAATTTTGTAACAGATCTCTTAATTTTTGTTGTCATTTGTTCACGTTTGAAACTTTTCTAATTTTTTTTTTTTTTTTTGGTTTTTTTTTTGGGACATATTAATCTTGGTGATTCCTGCGAACTCCCCAACTGAGCAGATCCCTGTGGTAATTAACTCTCTTTATAGATAATCTTTCGTTAATTTTTCAATATTGAGAATAATTATTAGTTAAGCTTAAGTCTAGCTATTTTGATAAGATTTAATCTGAAATAATACTCTTAATATATGTTATATAGTCCAATTTTGAATCAGAGACTTCCATAATCTAATCTTTCATGAGTAATTTTGGAATAATAATGTGAAAATATTATTATTACTACTACTGTTATTATTACTATCTTATTACTGTCTTGTTCGTCAAAATCTTTCTTGTGTTTTCTTTTCTCTTACCTGGTGATGACGGGTCATTATATGTTTTTGGGTTAATTATAAATACTATTCTGTATTATTGGGATGTATCGCAAAAGAAATTCACAAACAACTACTAGATAGGAGATATAAGTATAATATTTTTTAGAGTAATTACACTCAGACCACCCGTAGTATGGAGGTATTAGAACTTATTATCCCTCAAGTTTGAAACTCTCACAAGCCCCCTAGACTATTAGTGGAGTTAGTCAACCGTTTAGGAAAATGACTTATGTGCGGTTAAAAGACAAATTTTTTTATTGTCATGTTAAAAGACTCCCCTGAACCTTCCGCTTGCCTCTACGAAGCCCCACCTCTCCTCCGCTACTGTAATGTATTCCCTCCCTTTGTGCAGCTGATGCTGCTATGCATGGTTGCACAACAGCTGTAGCTGCTACTGCTGTGCAACCATGCACAGCAGTTGTTGCAGCTGCTGCTAGCCTGCTACCGCACGAGAGAGAGAGAGAGAGAGAGAGAGAGAGAGAGAGAGAGAGGGAGGGAGGGAGGGAGGGAGGAGATACTGAGCAGAGTTGTAGGAAATTTGGTGGAATTTTTAAAGAGGGAGAAGACGGCAAAGTTAGAATTAAAGAAAATAAGTACAGATTTGTTTAAAAGAGAGTGAGAATATCTTACTGTTAACTAACCCAGTAACGGTTCAAGAGGCTAACTGAGAGTTTCAAATTTCAGCAGTAATAAGTTCTAGTACTTTTATACTACAGGGAGTATGAGTGTAATTAATCCCTTTTTTTTTCTTTTATGATACACGCTTAATAGTACAACGATAGTTTTTACAATTAACCATATATTTCTAAAAGAGTATGATTGACTGGACGAACTTGCCAAAACAATATCACTTTATTCTTAGTTTTAATCAGAGTATGGTGAAAATTAAGTAAATGATTAAGAATGACTTGGTTGATCACTAATGAGGGTGGTAGGTTGGTAAGCATATTTGGATCCCTTTTTAGTGACTAATTATGATGCTAATTGCGTGTAAACTTGTACATTTGCATTATTATCCCTTTTGTGGATCATGACAAAAATAATTAGGTACGTTATTAATTGCAATAAGCCATATCTCTTACAATATAGAAGAAAAACGACACATAATTGATGATGTTGCCTGTAAAAGCAAGGGAATTTCTAAATGAGCACACCACTGGTCTTAGTGTGCACTCTTTTTTGAGTCGGAATTTGTCCCAAACAATAGCCCTAGAGCAGTTTTAACAGTATTCCGGGATTAATTTTCAACCATGGCAAAAAAAATCATGAAATGGAATGGCAAACATGTAATTTTTAGAGGTGTGCTAAGTGGTGTGCTCATTTAGAAATTCCCAAAAGTTCCGTACTAGCATGAATTTATAAACAATCCATTATTAATTTTTAATTATTCAAAAAAGATGAAGGTGCTTTTGGGGCAAAAAAAAATTGTATCTCAAAATCATAAAAAAAAATAAAAATAAAAATAATTTAATTATTTATTTACAAAATTAAAGTGTTTAGAGACTCTAGAAGAACTCCATTTGAATTTCAAGAGGTTACCGCTCCAAATATTTATCCTATCTCGCTGTAAATTCTCTGTAACCTGATGGTAAAGTCTCTTACTAGCAGACTACATAAGGAATTTAAGCATCTCCGGTATGATCTGTATTTATAGTTAAATCAAATCTAATTCTTATGAAATTTTATTTATTTTATTTATAAATAATATATATATAATATAATTTTCTATAATCGATGTATTTTTTTGGATTGAGACAGGTCCTATGTACTACAAAGGGTGGTACCATCTCTTTTATCAGCACAATCCAGACTACGCCTACTGGGACTACTCCATGTCATGGGGTCACGCAGTCTCTCGCGACCTCCTCAACTGGTTCCACCTCAACGTTGCCGTGGAGCCGGACCGATGGTACGACACCTTTGGCGATTGGACGGGGATGATCGCCGTGCTATCTGATGATCGGGTCGTCATGCTGTACACTGGTCTAACCGGCCGCAGAGATGAGATGAGGCAAGTTTTTAACCTTGCAGTGGCTGCCAATGCCTCGGACCCGCTCCTACGCAATTGGAAGAAGTACGAAGCAAATCCAGTGTTGCGTCCACCCCCGGGAATTGGCCGCGAGGACTTCAGAGACCCAAGTCCTATTTGGTACTCACCACTATTTTGTAGAATTTAACTGAGAATCAGCCACCTATCCAACAATTTTATTATTATTATTATTTTTTTCTCGTTGACATAGATAATAACAAGAACCTATTGCGATATACTATATAAAGAGAGAGAGTGAGATTTCATGCTAGCAACCGATCTATTAGAGAACAACCAGGAGCACTTTGAGCGAGTAGTGGTTTTCGAGGCTAGTCCCTCCGATTCTCAAGTCAGTATCTTTCCAGAAAAAAAGAGAATGAAACGAGGCCGAACGAGTAGAAGATGATATGAGAATAGGGGTGACAACCCCTATTTATAGAGTTTTGAGATGCTCGATATTCTTTTTGTGGGGGGAAAGAAGTTGTCATGTAGCACCTTGTATCTAGTTCATCGATCAAGTTGCTTGGTCTCAAGTTATCGCTTGCTTCCGCTAGCTAGCTAACTTATTCCAACAAGTGCAACTTATCGATCTTAGAATCGAAATGAGCATGCTGAGAAGAACTTAGGTAAGTATAATAGGCACAAATTGCATTCTATCGTTCAATTCAAAATTTTGATTTAAAAATGAGAGTACAAAGGATGATCCTAGGAAGTGAGTATATATCAAGTTTGGACGAGTAATTAATTATGCTAGCTTGGATGTTGAGGAACCATAGATATATGCTGCGAGGTTGACATGCCAACTTCTTCCGCTGAACAGTTGTTTGGTATTTCAAAACTCTATAAATAGGCGTTCTCACTCCTATTCTAATATGATCTTCTACTCTATCGACTCCATTTCATTCTTTTTTCCAAGTTAAATGGATACTAGACTCGAGCATTGAAGACTCCAAGAGCACTTTGCTTTTGACATTCAAGCACAGTCCAAGTACAAGTTAACGTTGTGTTCGTGTCTTTAACTATACTAAGGTATTTGGATAACATTTGACAGGTATAACTCATCGGACTCGACATGGCACTTAGTTGTTGGCTCTCGGAACGAATCCTACCATCACACCGGCATCGCCATGGTCTACACAACCAAAGACTTCATCTCCTTCGCTCTCCTCCCCAACGTCCTCCACTCCGTCGAATGGGGAGGCATGTGGGAGTGCGTCGAGCTCTTTCCAGTCGCTGTTGCAGGTCCGTTGGCAGGCCGAGGTCTAGATATTCTGGCGACCAGTCCAGGGAAAAATGTGAAGCATGTGTTGAAAGTGAGCGTCAACGATGAATGGCACGACTACTATGTGATCGGCACGTATGATTTGGCTAGCAATACATGGACCCCCGACGACGAGAGCATCGACGTTGGGATGGGGTGGAGGTACGACTGGGGCAAGTTTTATGCGTCGAGGACGTTCTACGATCAGGTGAAGCACAGGAGAGTTCTTTGGGGATACGTTGGAGAGGTCGATAGTCGGAGTGCTGACATCCAAAAGGGTTGGGCCTCATTTCAGGTATATTCTAGTCTCTGCGGCTTGTTTTCCCTTCTTTACGATTCTCACGCATATTCTCCTCGTATAAATATGCTATGCCTTCGATAAAATTTTTATGGCAGGCAATTCCCCGAACAGTACTGTTCGATGTGAAGACGGGAAGCAACCTTCTCATATGGCCGGTCGAGGAGGTGGAGAGCCTTAGACTGACTAACAAAACTTTTACCGACATTGTCGTCGAAAAGGGATCAACAGTCGAGCTCGATATTGGTGATGCCAATCAGGTACATTACAGCTATTCAGTTACACATGTACTTGTGTACTCTGTGCAACTAGCTTGAAATTCTCCGCGTATCCTACAGCTGGACATAGAGGCCGAGTTTGAGATCAGCAAGGAGGCTCTAGAGGCCGCAACGGAGGCTGACATCGGCTACAATTGCAGTAGCAGCGGCGGCGCTGCCACCCGAGGCATGCTCGGGCCGTTCGGTGTGCTTGTCCTCGCAAATCTGGAGCTCGGAGAGCAGACTGCGGCCTACTTTTATGTGAGCAGGAGGGCTGATGGCAGTCTACAGACTCACCTGTGCCAGGATGAACTCAGGCATGCGAGAGCTAATTGCTAAATTGCTAATATATGAATAAATCTGAGGATTAAAGTGTTAATTACTAATTGTGAGTTGGTGATTTGTTGCAGGTCATCAAAGGCTAATAACATCTTTAAGAGGGTTGCAGGGGGCACATTTCCAGTACTTGATGGTGAAATTTTGTCACTAAGAATATTGGTAAGTGTATATTTATTTTTATTTCTAAAAACAATGTACTAATTTATATTTCTTCATCATAATATAATTCTTTCCGTGCCCTATTAATAAGGAATAATAAAATATATGGTTAATTGCAGTGAGAGCTCTCGGTAACGTATTATATATTTCTTAAATTTAAAACTTTTAGTTTAGTCGAAGGGCTCTTAACATCTAAATAGTTTGATATTCTCACTCTTATTTAACTTAAACGATATTTTTTTTATAAAATTACCAAATTATCTTCATATCTCACACGGACTCATCCAAAACATATCTAGAGGAGGATTATTTGGAGATTTCTAAAAAAGTGCAGTTTAAGTTAAGGGGTTTTTACATATCGATCCCTTAATTTTTTTAAAAATTGAATATCGATCCTTCAAAACTTCATATTTTGGATTTTAGTCCCCCAAAATATTTAAGTTATACCATTTTAGTCTCTGGGTCATTTCCGTTAGACAAATTAACTTTTTGACCCTTTATACATATTATACCCCTATAAATGGAGAAAAAAGTCAGTTAGTTCCATCTTTTCTCTCTTTTCCTCTTCCTCCTCTCTTACTATTTTCTTAGTTGAGTTCCCATCTCTATTTTACTCTCTTCTTAGTTGGGTTCTCATCTTCATCCTTATCTCTTACTCTCTTCCTGGTTGGTATTTTCTCTCCATCCTCAATCTCTCTCTTCTTGCTTGGATTCACTTTTCCATTCTCAACCTCTCTCTCTCTCTTCTTGATTGGATTTTCCTTTCTATTCTTAACCTCTCTCTTCTTGGTTAGATTCCCTTCGTGAAGATAAGAGTGAAGGGATTGGGGTTTTTTGGATTGCGCTTAGTATTACTGAGATTGGGGTGGTAGGAGAGTTTGAGGGAGGGGAAGACATTGAAGAGATGGAAAAAGAGGCTTTAGAGCCACATTTCTAATAAGTCATAAGTATTTAGATCATTTTACTAATCGATATTCAATTTTCAAAGAAATAAGGGATTGATATATAAAAACCCTTTAAGTTAAATAAGGGTGAAAATATCAAACTGTTGACTAATGACGTTAGGAGTTTACGGACTACACTAAAAGTTTTAAACTTAAAAAGAGTAATAAATTTACACTACCCAAGTAATACAAAAAATCTCATTGCAATTAACTCTAAAATATATATGCACATTATATATGCAAAATGTATCTGAAAAAAACACTATAAATAAATTGTAGACCGTGCGATCGAGGGATTATGTTGATCATGATAGTTGATTTTGTGATTTAGGTGGATCACTCTATCGTCGAAAGCTTTGCGCAAGGAGGGAGGACGAGCACGACGTCTCGTGTGTACCCAACCAGGGCGATCTGCAATAAAGCACGAGTCTACCTCTTCAACAATGCAACCGCAGGCACCATTGTCGCCAAAACTTTGACGATATGGCATATGAACTCAACAGTGAACGAGTACTATGACTTCAAGAGTCTGCAAGCTCTCTGAGGCATGCATTACAGTCATATATTGGCTCCATATTTGATATTGTGTTGGGCATATTTCCTTGTTTATGTAATCGAACCTGTTGGTGCTTGAGATAGTCCAAGTATGATTCTTAGTGATATCGTGGTTTATTAGTGCACTGGTATGTATTAAAAATTTTGAATTAAAAAAATAAAAATTTTATTTTTAATTCAGAATTTTAAATAAGATGGTCAAAAATTAGCCATTAGACCTGTCTATTCTTATTCTAAGATATAATAGGGACCAAGTGAATATTGCTCGAGCACATACTAGATTCCTACTGAGCACGAATCTTGCCTTCACCTTTATTTTAGTATGCATTTTTTATTGCAGGCAAAAACTTTTCGCATTCAATTAATAAGTGGGCATTTACAGATCTGCCCCTTAAATCTTTATAAATTATAATTTAGTCCCACAAATATTCATATTTAGAATTTAGTCCTCTAAATCCTTTAAGTTACTACAATTTAGTCTCCAGTTTATATTTTGGCCCGATTTTTCCATTTTACCCCTGATTTTATTTACTTAATTCCTCCTTTCTCTTCCCTCTCTCTTCTTAGTTCTTATTGGGTTCTCCCTTTTTCTTCTCTTCTCTCTCTATTTATTTATTGGGTTCTCCCTCTCTATATTGAACCAAAATGTATTATTCTTCACTAAATGTATTAAACCTAAAAATGAATTTATCCAATATATATATAGAGAGAGAACCCAATAAATGAATTTATATTTAGACTTAAATGTTTAATATATTTAGTGAAAAATAATACATTTGGTTTCAATATAGAGAGGTAAAATCCAATAAATGAATATAGAGAAAGAAGAGAAAGAATAAGGGGGGAACCCAATAAAAACGAAGAAGAGAAGGGAAGAGAGAAGGAGAATTAAGTGAAGCAAATCAAAGGTAAAATGGAAAAATCAGGTCAAAGTATAAACATAAGGACTAAATTGTATTAACTTAAAAGATTTGGAGGATCCTAAATATGAAGATTTGAGTGACTAAATTATAATTTATAAAGATATAAGAGACAGATATGTAAATACCCTATTAATAAAACATAATAGAACCAAGTAAACAAGTACTACTGGCCAAATCCAAAGTACAACAAACTGTTAAAAGTAAACACAAACAGAGATCCGAGTGTGTAACTAAAGTAAAAGCATCTGAGGGAGATTACGACCCTCTGTGAACACACCACTTTGCCAATGACTCATGGTGTTTGTTGCTCTCTGATCCTCCCTGTCCTGAATATGGACCGTCGACAGTGTCTGTGTCAGTATCGTGATCAGCTAGAATACGAGGGTCCTCTTAAGTTTTACATCAAAGTAAACCTATTCAAAAAATAATGTTACCAATAATAAAATGCAAGCATATACCAAAAGAATCAGGTTACTCTACTAGCTTTATTAAAATACAAAATAATTTCCCTCAACTCTCACCATAACTTCGGAGTTTTGGTGTAGTGGAAGGATCGTTCAATATAGTATCAGAATAACGCAGATTCAAATCCTTCCGGATATAAATTTAATTGTGGACCGTAAAGCCTAGATGGGTCCACCCCTGTCAATATCCAGCAACAATCACAACATTTCTTTTTCCGCACAGAGAAGCTTTTTAACTTTTTCCAGATTCGACAAATGCATCATTGTCACTAATTATATAACTGACTGCAACCACTATCGAAATGCCATAACACATATTTATCAATTTCGTCACTAACAATAAAACAACAAAAGACTCTCATTAACTTCATCTTCCTTTGAATTATTTGAAACAAAAAGAGTACGTAAGGCCTATCAGTTAAAAAAAGCAAGAGAATCCTAAGATTCTCTTTGAAGTTTATAAACGTGTTAGCTCCATGGCAGCAAGGAGAAATTAAAGTAGAGAAAGAGAATGAAAAGAAACTGTATAATCCAAAAACTTAAATTGATAAATAGAGGTTTCAATTTTTTTATTTAAATCCATGAACTTTTCCTAATATATCTGATATGGAATTATACTCATAAATGAACGCCTAACTGTACCAATCTCGAGTTGTTATAAATTTTTGTATTAGAATTTTGCTTTCTCTTTAAGTTATAACTCGTTGGAATCTAGAATTTCTTTTTACAATTTCTTTTCATCATTTTATAGGGTTAATTGAAGTATGACTCTCTATATTGTAGCGGTATTGTAATTTATTACCTCTTAGTTTCAAAATTCTCAATTTAGTTCTAGAACTTCTAACGTTACTAGTCAACAGCTTGTTATTCTTAGCCTTATTTAAATTGAATTACATTTTTTTTTATGAAAACATCAAAATACCCTCTGGATTTCGATTTAGAATGAATATTCAAGTAAAGGAGAAGAAGGTATTTTGAGATTTTCAAAAATAAATAAATGTGCAATTCAACTTAAACAGTGTGAGAATAATAAATTATTGACTAAAACAGTTAGAAGTTGACATTACTTGCAATTAATTTTTTTTTTTTCACACACAGAAGAGGGTGTTCCAACTTTTTCTGTTTGATAGTTACTATTTCTACCCAGAAACTAAAATCTTTAAAATAAAAAAAATATATAAAAGAAATAGACGGTCGAAACGATCGCAAGTTTCAGTAATTGATGAAAATAAACAGTGGGGGCAAAAAAAAAAAAAAAAGATTTAATTTGGTTCGTCCAAATAAAAAGCAATCACCGCTTGTCCATGTCAGAGTCGCCCCATTGAGGAGTTTCCAAATGAGCACACCAATTTTCCAAGTGAGCCCATCTCTCTGTGTTTTTTGTCCGGACTTCCCAGTTATAAAGTGGGCTCACTAGGAAAAATGGTGTGCTCCTTTGGAAACTCCCCTATATTGCCTTGGTCCCCCATCTCCGATATTATTTTTTTATTTCGACACGTTTGATTCTTATAAATAAAATCCACCACCCCTTCCACTTTTTCAGTCACTTTCCTCTTTCAAAAACCCATTAGGTGGGTGTCATTCTATTAAACTCACCGGCAGTGACCGCACCATGGGCAGCTCAACCGACCTCGAGTCCGCTCACTCGCTCCGCACGCCTATCGTAGGGTCCCGTCCTCCGCGGAGGACGTTACGTTTGATATCACTCGCACCACTGGCCCTCGCCTCTCTCCTGGCGCTGGCCTTGTTTCTCAGTAATGGGTCGTATTCTGGTACGGGTTCGGGCTTGCGTTCCGGTTCGGATCCGAAGGAAGAGGAGTTCCCGTGGACGGAGAGGATGCTGAAGTGGCAGCACACTGGTTTCCATTTTCAACCTCCAAAAAATTTTATGAGTGGTGAGAATTTGAATTTTTTTTTTTTTCCATTTTACAGGCATTTTGTAGTGTTTTTTTAAATTTTTTTTTTTCTGATTTACTTCGTCTTTTTTCTAAATTTGGGCGGTTGGGGATGCGCTTCGGCTGGAAATTTGGAATCTTACAATTAGATCCTAGCGGTAAGTTTTCTACTTAAGCCCTCATTACATCTTTTATTTATGCTAAATCCTCCAGTTAAGTTTAAGCCAATGATAATTTATTTTTGCTAATTTATATCAATGATAAATGTAGCTAAATATTAAAAATAATTAAAAATAATAGTGATTTCTAAGGTATATTTGATCTCCCATGAATGCCGAAAAATATCTTTGATATATATATATATATATATATATATATATATATATATATATATATATATATATATATATATATGAGAAAACGGGAAATACACCGGCGGTGAAGGGAGTTTCCTTCACCGCCGCTTAGGTGGCCCAATAAAATTATTACACGTGATGCCATTTAAGATAATTCATTTATTTGTTATCTTGAATGACGTCCCGTGTTATAATTTTATTGGGCCACTTAAGCGGCGGTGAAGGAACTCCCTTTATATATATATATTTTAACTTTCTGTTAGTCATTTGAATAACTATGTCATGCCTAAATCTGTCTCTGTTTATTTGAATAACTCTGTTAGAATTAAAGTTTCATTAAACTGCTAAAGTAGAATAGTCTAGTCGGTAACACCCTAATTTTATATGATGATCGTTCCGAATACGATTCGTGATGATGTCAAAGGATTTAATTTAGATAATTAAGCAAACTCTATCCTTGTAGAGTGTGCTTGGCTGCTTGAAGCAGTGAGAGTTGGAAAGAAATTAAGAGATAAATAACAGAAAAGATTATTTTTTGTATTTGTATTCTCATGTTTGAAAGAAAAAAAAAATATTATGAGGTGAGATATGATTATTGTTTAATTGATTGAATATAATATATTTATATTATTTTATTTGTTTTCTATATATAAAAATAAAATTTTTAAATAGACCGATGCAATACAAATAAAAAATTATTTACTTGGTACATTATTCCTTAGAGCTCTTCTAAATTAAAATAAGAGAAGAAAATTTTAGAAATTAGACATCACATAAGCACTAGCTCAACATATAAGAAGTAATTTTTAGTTTTTTGGGACAAACAAATATTTGAAGTAGTAAAAACACACTTGTAATCAAAAGTAAAAATGCTTCCCATAGAGTTATTGGATCGGGTCCGGATTGTGGGTCGGATCAAAATGATTCCACTTAGCCCAAACCCGACTCGTACTGAAATCTGGACCGTCCACCGAAGATCAAATAATCTTTAAGCTCCTGCTTCTTCTCAGAGTGGGAACTTCTAAAGGGGCACAACTTTTTTCCTAGTGAGCCCAGTCAAAGACTTCTATAATATTACAATTTTGCCATCGAATTTTTTGGACCAAACTGACCTTATCTTCCTTCTTCCCTTTTCCTGGGTTCAATTAACAAAAAAAAAAAAACTAAAATCCGCAGCAAAGGCGGCGATAGCGGGTAAAGGAGTGAGAAGAGAGATTTGATAGTATTGAGTTTAGATAAGAGAAGAGAAAGAGGAAGGAGTAGTTGGGTATTTGGGTTAGAGATGATTTTTTTGGAAGAGAAGAAAAGAGAGGCAGAAAACTCCGGTCCGGACTGCGAGTCCGGACCAGATCTCCCTGTCCAGACTGCCAGTCCGGACAGGGAGTTAAATAGGTTTTTGTTTGTCCATTATCCACAAAGTCATTGTAGCATATCGATGAGTAGTCTCACATATTACGCAAGTGGCCCTGGTTCGATCCCTGGCAACATCATTTATTTTAGATTTTTATCTATTTTTTCAAATAGTGGTAAATTTATTTCAGGTCCTTCTTTGATGACTAATTTTGTCATTACCCTTTTCACGTACAAAACAAACTCTTTTACTTTATAAATAAATTTTTCCTTTCCTTTTTTATGTATCCTTTTAAAATCCGTGTAACTTCTATTAACAATAAGGAAACTAGAATTAAATACTTTACAATCCATTGCAGAAAATAAAAAAAATACAAAGTTTAGTTCATTCTATGTAACAAACACAAAAAATTCGTTCATCTCTCAAATTTGTACACAGTTTAGTTCTTTCCAACTACATATTACGTCAATAACACATAAATACGAAATTCAAATTCAAATAACAATGTAAATTCATACAATGAGAATTATGAACAAATTAGGCCATAATTAGAAACAACATTACATAAAAAAATATATACAAGACCCCAATGCACCATCCCAATTATAAACAATATTACATAAAAAAATTTCATATATTATTAAAAACCTTCCACCTCCAACTTCGATTTCTCGCTCTCGTATCGAGCGAAAAATGCTGCTTTCTTCCTACTTAACGAGGCAATTAGTCGTACGCGAGAAGATTCCGCCGGATCCATCTATGGAATACAAAGATATTTCATTTTTAGATATTATTTTACATAACACTAATTTCTGTACATGTAAGTATGAACTTACAAAGTAAAATTTGCTATAAATATAATTTTTTGTCTAATTTTTTTTTCTGCAAGATAGTATAATATTAAATTTTAAAGACACTAAAACCGTCTTTTGCAACTTAATCAACCATTAGGACAATACCATCAAACTTCATAATTAACTAATAAATTTTAATACTAACGTTCATGATTATAAAAAATAACTAAATTTCGCATATTTTACAATTGGAATTTGAATATTAAATTTTTTTAATAATTATAATCTAAATATTAAAAACTAAAATTAACAAAAAAATGTTACAACTAAACTTGCTACCTCATCCCCTCATCCTCCTCCCAAACCCAACAAAATCACCAAACCCTAATATTCAAAAGTTGTTTAATCCAAAAATAATAAAAACTAAATTTTAAAATAAATATTACTAAATTAGGAAAATTCACCTAATAATAGCGAGAAGGCGGCGGCGGGAGAACACCGGCGGCGGCAGCGGGACCTCGACGACCGCGACAGGGCGGCGGCGGCAGGGAGAATAGCAGGGATCTACAAATGGGAGAGAGAGAGGGAGATTTGGAAAGAGAAATGAGAAAAGAACAAATATGGAGAGGATGAGTGGAAGTGGGAGAGGAAGAGTGGAAGTTTGGGTTAGGGTTTGGAGGAGAAATGAGGAGAGAAGAGAAAGAGGAGAGGAGATATAGGGGGAAGAATATTTTGGTAATACCATATGTGCTCACTAAGAAATTTTCCTTACAATGAAGAACTTATTGGGCTCACCAGGACTGGGCTCACTAGGAAAAACAGTTGTGCCCCCTTAGAAGTTCCCCTCACAGTTCCTCGTCTCTCTCATTACGGACTTACAGTTCTCTCCATTAAATTTACTGCAAAAATAAAAAGAAAAAAACTAATAAATAATTTCTTGGTTGAAATTCTACTGTCGGCGTTAATGGAAGCAGCGGCGGTCGTCGATCAAGTGAAGAATTTTTGGTTCGAGTCAAATTTCCTTGCTTTCTTTTGTTTACTAATTTTATCGTTTCTTATTTGGGAAAAAATATTTGAATTTGTTAGGGTTTTAGTTTTACACGAAAAGTTTATTGATCAATGTTTCTATTTGCGAAATTTTGTTTGTTGATTGGGAATTTTTACCAAATAGTTGTCCGATTAAATTAGGTTAAAGGTTTGGGGTTCTAAGAGATTATGAGTCCCCTCTTTTGATATCAAAGATTTTTTTTTTTTTTTAATTTTTTAAAGCATGATAGGAATATAGTTCAAATTAACAAAATATCAAATTCAAGCCAATATTTTGTTTCTGACAAATTAAAGAATGGCTAGTGTTTCTAATGAGGTTAAGCTTCATTTTTATTGAAAACCCTAATTTCAAATGGTGAACATGTATATGACAATTGAACATATAAAATTGGGTCAGATTTATGTCGCTGATCGTAAAATGGTATAGGTGCCGGCCTTGGGCAATGATTAAATTACAATTATGGGTCTAGGGTAGGGATGAGATTGGGCAGGTCCAAAGGCCAGCCTTAGACTCACCCTATTCAAATTTTTTAATAGGGCGGACCAATGGCTGGTCCCTGGACACGCCCATTCAAATTCCTAATCTATATAAAGAAGTCTTGTATTTATAATGTCTAAGGATTTAGAGGGAGTAGGTTGAGAGAAAGGATTGAACAAGTATATTTTCTAGACATAATCCTATATATAATATACACTATATTGAAAGTTTAAGTCTAACTGGACTTGTTTTCACCGCTCAACTAACTAATATGGAGGAGATAAACAGCAAAAAAATCCATTGTGATATGTCAAATGTTGAATTATGTGATAAAGCTATATTCTGTAGGACAACAACCCAAATGATAATTTGTTGGGTCCTGTCACATAGGCTTTGTTCTAAATATCCCCTGATATAGCCAATATATTGTACAATGTCTCCTTTTAAAGGGCTGATGCAACAATACGATTAAAAAATGTAATGTTAGTTTGTGCACATATTGTTCAATATTCGTAATATCACCCTTATATCTATCTTTTTTTCGGCCGATACAGGTTATTTTTTTTCAATTTAGTTAATTTATAAGTAAATTTGGACTTTATACCTAATAAGGCTAATATCATCTCTATATATAAGAAAAAACTCAAGTACTATCATCTTTAAGTAGATCAATATATTCTTTAATCATTATTAAGTGAGAACTTGAGAAAAAAGAAGCCATGAAATAAAAATATTAGAGATCTACATTAGGGAGCATCTTCAAGTAATACCAAATATTTGAAACCCATTCTTAGTGGCTCTCTCCTCCCAAAAATTCCTTTTGCTATTGCTGGTTCTGTCATTCTCGTCACTATTATTATTGTGGACCAACTTTCAATTTTTATAACGAAATTTGAAGTTCTCACCAAAATTAAATATCCCCTGCCGTGCAAATGCAAAACCAAATGCAATTACACCCAACAAAATATGGTCTTAACCACATTTATTTAAAATTCTTAAATTTTAGATTGAATATTTTCCATGAATGATTTTATTGGATTCATACTAGTTACTTAGATAATGTTGGGGCACTTAAAGGTGGTTTAAGGTATCATTGTTATGTATTTGATATGTAAATATAATGTTCTATATGAATGTATGATGAGAACTTGTATCTAGATAATATTATTCCATATCCGCTGTCTGATACGAAAAATTCACATTTGATACAACTCGATATTAAGTATATAGAACAAGACACGACACTCATAGCCAGTCACGTCTGACAGTTACCTATTTTTAAACCTTTGGTCACTTAACTAATAAATCAAGATTGAGCATGTCACTTCACCCATTTTGCTATCTTAGTTTCTTCGATATGTGTAAAAATCAAATGCATATATGTGTATGAATTATATACACAACAACAACAACTATGCCTTTTATCCTAATTACTCGAGCATGTTTGTGGGAATTAAGATTATTAAATATACTTGTATTCTAGAAAATGCACACATATAGGTGTGTCCTCTTATCTAAATGTTGAAGAGTTGTTGTCTCTGCTCTCCATGTCTATGTTAGAATATGATATACTCGTATCTGTATAGAAGTTATGATTTAAAACATCTGAATCAATATTGGTATAAGCCGATCATTAATGGTATCAGAATAGGTAATATTAGTCATATTGTATCAGCAATATCAGAAATACCAGCAATATTAAACCGATAGTATACGGTATAAGATATATCAAGTATTTCAAAATCCAATACGATATACATTGATGTCAGCTGATATTTGATTGAGATCATCATGACAAAGATATTTATCTTCGCACAGATATGCTCTCTTCTTTTCTTAAATTTGTTACATAATGCAAGGGGAATATACCCACTGTTTATGCTAGAAAAAGAAGTTTGTTACGTTTAGAGAGTGATTGCATTCTTTAACCTCTTAGCATAATATATTTTCTATGTGTATGTTTCAAAACGAGAGAGTCTGTACTTGGTTGGAAAAATGTTGTATTAGTCAATTTTCTTCTATAGATGTTTGGTCACATGTCATATATAATATGTGGATTATCTGTTAACTTGTTCGTAAGGACGTTCTCTTCAAAATTTCAAGTTAATAAACCTCTTGTTTATAGGGTTCTAGTGCTCTTACTCATATGAAGTAAGGGGACATATATTCCTGTCTATGGAACTTGTGTAAAAATTTGGTACCCGGTGTAGTTATATATTCTTTGATGATCAATCTCTCCAATTTTTTTCCCCTATGTTTTGGTCCATTACATCGTTTATGTTGTTAATCTTAATGCTAACAACAAACCAAATGAAAATCCTTGAACAGGTCCCCTATACTTCAAGGGCTGGTACCATTTCTTCTACCAGCACAACCCAAAAGCTGCATTCTGGGGCCACATAGCATGGGGTCATGCAGCCACCCGCGACCTCCTCAACTGGGTCCACCTCCCCGTGGCTGTGTCGCCGGACCATTGGTACGACAGAGAAGGTGACTGGACAGGCTCCGTCACCGCATTACCAGATGGTCGGGTCATAATGCTATTCACTGGTGGCACTAGCCGCCCTGTTACAAATGAGTTCGCACAAGTTGTAAATCTTGCTGTGGCAGCCGACCCCTCCGACCCGCTCCTGAAGAAATGGATCAAGTATGATGCCAACCCGGTGCTGGTTTCGCCTCGTGGCCTTGGCCTCAAGGACTTCAGGGACCCCAATCCTATATGGTAACTATTACATTTTGATTATCATAACTGGCCTCTAGAGAATACTGGATTCTACTCCCATGCATTGCATTAAGGGCCATCTACCTATCCATTTGCATAGCCGTCTGAAAATTTCAGTTCAGCATCTTGAAGCAACCGTTTGTATTCTTCAAATTTTGCATGCTAATCGTTTTTTAGGATTGCTATTCGGACTTCTGCAGGGGATTCAGTTTGTCAGTCTCCCTTGAACACCTTTAAGGTGCAACAAACGGAGTGTGAATGATGTATGATTATTATTTACTTTATCCAACAGGTATAACTCAACGGACTTTGTGTGGCGCGTTCTGGTTGGCTCCAAGAATGATTCAATTGACCACACGGGCATTGGCCTTGTCTACACCACCAAGGATTTTATCTCCTACAACCTCCTTCCCGGTGTCCTTGATGCTGTCGATAAGGTTGGCATGTGGGAGTGCACCGATCTCTTTCCAGTTGCCACTGCAGGTCCCTTAACTGGTCAGGGCCTCGACAACAATGTGCCTCCGGGAAAAGACGTGAAGCACGTGCTGAAAGCAGGCCTGAACGACGAGTGGCATGATTACTATGCGATCGGGACGTATGATCGAGAAGCAAATAAATTTACCCCGGACGACGAGACAATCAATGTGGGAATCGGGCTGAGGTATGACTGGGGCAAGTTTTATGCTTCAAGAACGTTTTACGATCCTGTGAAGCAGAGGAGGGTGTTGTGGGGATATGTTGGGGAAACTACTACAGAGGACGTTGACATTAAGAGGGGCTGGGCTTCAGTTGAGGTAATTCTCGATTTTAATAACGAAGTAGAAGGTTTAGTTATAAGAAATTTCATATTTCAATAAACAAATGTTTTGTGAACAATTTGGTAGATGCCTTGGGGCTATGGGAGATCGACTTTTTATTCTTTTTCACATATTCTGATAGAAATAAGTCACTGACATAACAGGGCCTTCCTCGGACGGTATTGTTGGACGTAAAGACAGGTAGCAACCTTCTAACTTGGCCGGCTGAGGAGGTGGAAGGCCTTAGGATGAGCAACAAAAGCTTCAGCGATATCATCGTGAACACAGGATCCACGGTCGAGCTCGACATTGGTGATGCCAATCAGGTAGCCCCCATGCCATTCAGTTATTTCTGTTCTTATTAACATTCATACTTGAATACAAGTACTGTTGGAGCAGACGGAAGTGTTAGTGGACTGATAGCAAAATATTGAAGGATCCAAGCAGAAATGAAAGTAATAAGAATAACTTTATTTTGTAAGAGGAAGAGAGAATGGCTATTTTGATTTAGCTCTTTAGTTTTAGCTCTTTTGCTTTCACACTCTAGGATTCAAAACCTCTATTTATAGAGATTATAATTCTAAATATCCACCCACTTATGAATCACATGCTAAATATTGCTCTCTCTTAATCATCTCCAATTAATTTGCCCATTGATTTTGCCTTCATATTTCTTACATTTTACTATTAATTAGCCCAATGATTTTGCTTTCATATTTCTCACATTGTTAATGTAGCCTAGAAATTACAAATTACTCTTTAACAAGTACCACAGATATTTATAACGTATATATGTAGAGTTTAAAGCATATTGATAGGATGATAAAACCTCGATACTATTTCAGTTAGCAATTAGGCTTGGAACTATTTGTAGAAAAAAAGGAATTCTCGCTGTTTAGACTTTGAGAAAGTAATTTTGAAATTTTCTTCTGAGCCGAATAGTTTTTGAACTTGTATGGTGTTCCTTGATCCTTCCATTATCCTAGCTGGACATAGAGGCAGAGTTTCAGATCAACGAAGGAGAACTCGAGTCTGTGATCGAGGCTGATGTCAACTATAACTGCAGCACCAGCGGTGGTGCATCCACCCGAGGCCTCCTTGGACCTTTTGGTCTGCTCGTTCTTGCAAATTGGGATCTCACCGAACAGACCGCCACCTACTTCTACGTTGGTCGGGGAACTGATGGCACTCTGCAAACTCACTTGTGCCAGGATGAGCTCAGGCAAGTGATTCCTCTCTAACGTTTAGTAGCATCGATCTGTTATCGTATGAATGGTGTGATCAGAATCAGGATTCAGCATTTGGAAGGCTAATTGTTGGTTATGAGATGTAGGTCATCGAAGGCCAATCGGATCACTAAGAGGGTTGTCGGGCACACTGTCCCGGTGCTTGCTGGCGAATTGCTGTCACTAAGAATACTCGTAAGTACTAGGTCAGGGTTTAACATATTGGAACCAGTATTGGTATTGGGCTAATCACTTGTGGTATTGATATCGGCTATATTGAGTGCGTCACATCTGCAATTTCAGGGAGTTTTCAAAGGAGCACACCATTTTTCCTAGTGAGCCCACTTAAAAAGGGCCAGCCCCGACTAAAAATACACTTGAGAGTGGGCTCAGTAGGAAAAGTCGTGTGCTCCTATGGAAACTCCCCAATTTCAGAAGTATAGCACTATTGGACCTGTGTTATGTGATACATCCCATATAGGATACTTTAAGTTCCGATACGATATATGTGATATATATTGATATCTGCTGATATTTAAAACTTTGGTTTACAATGTTGACATCTCATTGAACAAAAGATGTTTACTTGACATTAGCACATTGTGAACACAATATGTCCGTCTACGCGAACACGATTGCACATATTCCATGCATAAATCATAAGCTGATACTACTCTTACATTTAGGTGGATCACTCTATAGTGGAGAGCTACGCTCAAGGAGGGAGAGCGAGCACCATCTCTCGCGTGTACCCGACAGAGGCAATATATGAGGATGCTCGAGTCTTTCTCTTCAACAATGCGACAGGTGCCTCTGTTACCGCTAAAAGTGTGAAGATATGGCAAATGAACTCCACAACCAGCTTTTTGGATGGCTACCCAGGCTCTCTATCTCCATGAGGCGTCAATTTCACTATTCGACTCCATGTTCTTACTGATATGATCATCGATTGGCATATTTCATTTGCACATTTGATGCGTTGCTCCTATACCATAGCCGCCATCGCTGTTATCTGTTGAAACTAAAAGACTGTTGTATTTGGGTGTTGTTTGTAGCAATAATATGCATCATTTTTATTATCTAAAGATCAATCCATTTCCTTCTAATGTCTGTGTTGTGTAGTGCGTACTGTGGTTGTTGGGAAATTCTATTCACGCACACTAGTTTCCCCACTACGCCCATCTCTATCTCTTAAAGCTATAAAAGATTACAAATTTTTATGATCATGTTTAAGATCAATCCATTTCCTTCTAATATCTGTGTTGTGTATTGCGTAATGCGGTTGTTGGGAAATTCTATTTACACACACTAGTTTCCTCCCTATGCCCAATTCTTTTCCCGCACACTGGTTTCAACACTATGCCCATCTCTTAAAGCTGTAAAAGATTACAAGTCTGCACGCTAGTTTTCTCACTATGCCCATCTCTTAAAGCTGTAAAAGATTACAAGTCTGCTATTAATTTTTGTGATCGTATATATATATATTTTTTTTCTTTTGAAGGAATTTCCGATCAGTTTGAAAAACTTCATTGGAAGTGCTGAGCAAAGTGGTGTGCGTGAATAGAATTTTCACTCTGGTTGTTTCTGCTATATGCATCATTTATGATCTCCTCAATTTGTTTGTATTTACATGCTGTTCTTCTTCTTTTTGTTAGGCTATTTGTCAGGTACGTAACTGAACTGCTCTTTTATGTCTCTCACTTCGTTCGTCCATGAAATCAAAAAAGCTGACTTTATTGTCCTGTTTCTCAAAAAATACATGTATATTGATGTCATAATTGCCAGGCCAACTCTTTGCAATCCAGGTGCATGGTACCAAAAAACGATGGCTATGATCGTAAATATAGTAATTCTTTTCTTTACTAGTATAGGTGTTTCGAAGCTTCACTAGTTATTTCTTGCAGTGATTTTACCGTTATCCATGTGTATAACAGAACAACCACGACTATAATTATGAAAATAGTAAATTCTTCTCTTTACTATCAGATGTTTCGAGCTTCATTAGTTATTTCTTATAATGATTTCGCTATTACCCATGCATGTTACGAAGAACCATAACTGTAATCGTAAAAATAGTAAGTCTTCTCTTTGCTATTAGAAGTTTCGAAACTTTCTTAGTTATTTCTTGCAGTAATTTTTACCGTTATCCATATGCGTAACAGAAGAAAAGAATCAGGATTGTAATCATAAAAATAGTAATTCTTCTCTTCACCCTATCAGATGATTCAAAGCTTCATAAGTTAATTCTTACAATGATTTTATTGCTATCCATGTGCGTAACAGGTAACAGGAGAAGTACGACTGCAATCATGAAAATAAAAATAACAATTTCTCTCTCTGTCATCAGATGTTCTAAAACTTCATCAGTTATTCCTTACAGTTACAGTACGGTAACTTGACAATGACATGAAAAAAATGAAAACAGAAAAAGAAGAAGAAGAAGAAGAAGAATAAAAAAATAAAAAACTATAACTCCTACCATTTATGATTATGATTGAGAAAGCGGTCTCTCTCGATAAAATAGTTTTTTAATAGATTGATCATACTTCTTTTGTTTTTTATCTTTTTTTGCTCCCTAAAGTTTTTGGGGGGCTATGGCCCCTCGCCAACGCTCTAGTTTCCTCCGCACATGTTGTCTTCGTTCACTGTCACTGCACCAAAAGCAACACGAACCGTCAAAAAACATGGGAAACATAGACACCCATCATCGCTGGCTAGCTAGCTTTCTTTCCTTTTCCAATTATGACTCCACGAGACAACAAAACTCAATAAGTACACGCAAACAAAGAGACAATCTTTTTTATTTTTTTATTTTTTTTTTCTCTTTTTAGCAATTTCTTGCACAATAATGTACTGATGAAAAGCTCCGTGCTTCCATTTTCCACCGTGTTTCTAATTTATTAATATTTGCCAGGATGATTGATATCGATTTGTAATGAATTATTTAGATCGATGGTTCACTTCTTAGCTATAGTGAAATCTTTCGCTCTCGACTTAAGATAAGTACTGTTCAAGTGAGGGAGTGTAATTCAATTTAAATATGAGTAAGAATAACAAACTGTACTATTTGACTAATACGGTTAGAAGTCCGTAAGGTCTCACTGTAATTAGCCCTTCAATTTATTATCAACTTACTTTAATGTTTTTTAGTTTTTATCAATTTCACCGTGGACAAAAATGAAAGTTTAAATTCTAGTGATCAGTTATCTTTATTGAAACATGTTTTTCTTAAGATGTGCGCTCGGCTAAAAAACAATCACTGAAACCGGAGAGAAGTACTACTCACTTGTGATGCGGGACGGAATCGATTTTGGATATATATTTTTTTTAATGGTGAAATTTAGAGATTTGAGATGAACTAGAATTTTAGAGTATTTAGGGATTTTAAATAAAAAGAACTAATTTAATCTACCTACTCCCAATCTAGAGTATTTTAATCTAATGGCCATTAATACATCAATCAATTTGTTCATCAATCAACAAAATCTCTTATTAATCAATTTGGAACTTTATTTAAGCCTCACAAAATAAGTAAGCGTGGCACTGAACAAAAATACAATAAATTCTAAATCTCATAAAATCTAAAATCAAATCTAAAAAATTTGTTGGCTTAATCCTGACCGTTCGATGTCTTTATCAACTTGGTTCTCTCTTTCATCGTTAAAATGATTGAAAGCCCTCTCTATGTTAATTGTGAGCATCCAACTAGGCACTCTACGCAACACACAGTAGATGCTATAATTGACTTCTCATATTATATCATCGACTCATTATAGAAGCAGGGGCTTTTATATATTTGTCCTTTATATTTTTAAAAATTAGAATTTAGTATTCCAAATCTTCATATTTATTATTTAGTCTTCAAAATTTTTTAAATTACGTTACTTTAGTCTTAGCTATCTTTTTAGCCCGAATTTCCCGTTATACCCCTAAGTTACTTCACTTTAATCTTTCTTTCCCTCTTCCTCTTTTTTTATTGGGTTTCTCTCTCCATTCTTCATATCTATCTCTCTCTTTTCACTCATAATTAATTTCTAAAGTGAAGTAACTCAGAAAAATCCAATAAGAAGAGGGATGAGATATAGAGGAGAAGAATGGAGAAGGAAATCCAATAAAAAGAGGAGGAAGAAAGAAAGGAAGCTAAAGTGAAATAACTCAGGGGTATAATGGGAAATTCGGGCTAAAAATATGACTGGAGATTAAAGTGAGGTAACTTAAAGGATTTGGAGAACTAAATTATAAATATGAAGATTTGGGAGACTAAATTCTAATTTTTAAAGATGTAAGGGACAAATACGTAATAACCCTATAAATGAAACGTTGATCAGATCTGATCAACCGACATATTTACTTTTCATATTGACAAATGTATTTGGAAGCACATTGGAGATCAAATCTGATCTCAAAGTTGTCCCGAGCCCGTTCATGGCATCCATGTTGAAAAAAATAAGCGAGATCAATTATAGTTGTCCGTCCTCTACTTAGAGAGAGATGCACTTAAATCGTTCATACAGAATCTCAGCAGTATGTAAGAATATCTCTTCGATGGAGATCTCTCGCTTATGGAATCATAACATTGATGTTTTTTTTTTTTTTTTTGCCCTCTCAATTATTGAGGGGATCGATCGATGTCTCTTCAACAATGCAACCAAGGGCATTGTGACCGTCCAAACTCTCTAGAGGCGACAATGTTGCATGTTACACTAAGGACAAACATTTTCTTAGTTGTTATTAACTATTGTAAGCTACTCCAAGTTTAAATTTTTGTTATTAATAAAAAAAAAAAAAAATTAAGATTTCACCAACTTGGAGAGTAAAACAAGGATCTTGCTGGTTCTTTATGAGGGGAAAAAAAAAACGACTAAGTGTTCAAACCCAAGTTTGTTTCTTAGCAAACGTTTGAGTTGTCGATTGGCATTTTTCAACTACAAGAAGTAGTAAACATATATTTTGCTGCGGTGGGAAATGTGTGCAGTAACAACTGTCTGCAATATTTTTTTAATGGCATTGCGAGATCCGATAACAAGCGAAAATATCTTGAAAATTTACTTTTATCTTGTCAAATAAAATAAAATAAAATAGGGGTTTTTTTATAGATTACATCTTTATAAATTATAATTTAGTCCTCCACATCTTCATATTTAGGATTTAGTCCCCCAAATCTTTTAATTTACTACAATTTAGCCCTCCAGTTTATATTTTGCTCCGATTTTTCCGTTATATCTCCGATTTCCTTCACTTAATTCCCATTTCCTCTTCTCCCTCTCTTTGTAGTTCTTATTTGTTTCCCCCCTTTTTCTTCTCTTCTCTTTCTATTCATTTATTGGATTTTCCCTCTCTATATTGAGACCAAATATATTATTCTTCACTAAATATATTAAACCTAAAAATGAATTTATCCAATATAGAGAGGGAGAACCCAATAAATAAATTTATATTGAGTCTTAAAGGTTTAATACATTTAGTGGAGAATAATACATTTTGTTTCAATATAGAGAGGGAGAATTCAATAAATGAATAGAAAAAAAGAAGATGAGAACAAGCGGAAAACCCAATAAGAACTAAGAAGAGATGGAGAAGAGGGAAGGAAAATTAAGAGAAAGAAATCAGGGGTAAAATGGAAAAATCGGGCCAAAATATAAACTAGGAATTAAATTGCAGTAATTTAAAGGATTTTGGGACTAAATCCTATATATGAAGATTTGAATACTAAATTATAATTTATAAAGATTTAAGGGGTATATCTGTAAATACCCCTAAAATAAAATATGGGTTTTTACATGTATGTTCCATATATCTTTACAAATTTAAATTTAGTCTCCCAAATCTCTCTCCCAAACCCTTTAAGTTACATCACTTTAGCCCTCCAGTCATATTTTTGGCTCCAATTTTTCGTTATACCCCTGAGTTACTTCACTTTAATCATCCCTTCCCTCTTTCTACTCTCTTCCTTTTCTTATTGGGTTCATCTCTCCATTCTTCTACTCTCTATCTTTCCTTCCAGTTAATCTCTAAAGTGAAGTAATTTAGGGAAAACCATTAAAAAGAGGAAAGAGAGGAGAAAGAGGAAAGGGATGATTAAAGTGAAGTAACTCAGAGATATAATGTAAAATTCGGATAAAAAATATGATGAAGAGACTAAAGTAATGTAATTTAAAAGATTTGGGCGACTAAATTCAAAATATGAAGATTTGGGAGACTAAATTCAAATTTTTAACGATTTAAGGAACATATATGTATAAACCCTAATAAAATAATATCACATGTGAAATGAGCTAGATATTATAATTCATTCTATGGACTTTTCCCTTTTATTGAAGGAAGAAACAAACACATGAAGTACATGAATACAAGCTGAGATACCGAAAAAAAAAAAAGAGAAAGAAACAGTTTCTATACTTGATTATTGCAAATTAAAAACGTTAAAGTAGGGGAAAAAAAACCCCACAAACTATTATGTTTTTTACGAAATCTCCATGAACTATTTTAGATTATATAAACCCCGGTAAAGTTTTAGATTTTATAGGAACTCCCACATGGTGATAACGGAAAATAAATGTATCCATTTAAAAATGTATTATATATGCACTCTTCTATCTTTCTAAATACCCACTTTTGATCTCATTTATTTTGCTCAAAATGTTATATCTGAAATTTATGAAGGGTGGATATTTGTTGCATTTTTAAATCGATTAATTTATAATGTTTGGAGTTTTTTATAAAATTTGCAACTTCATTGGGGTTTACATAACTTAATTAGGGAAACCTTTATACTTTGTGGGGTTTTCTTTCTACTTTTGCCAAATAAAAATACAAATAATGGGAAATAAATCTCGGTCATCAGGCCACCAGAACGGATAAAAGATATATACAATGCATTGGTACATCAAAAATTAGAAATGGAATGCTCATCAATGTGCAGTACTACTCAATAATCTATCTCATGTACATCGTTCAATTGCAAGTATTATTGTATTCATAAAGGTAAATTTTAGGAAACTAAAACAGTGGAGTGATGTTAGAATACCAAATAATTTTCCTTAACTGTCACTGCAATATCGAAGTTTTGGTACAATGACAACTACTTTAACATGGTATTAGAATAATCTAAGTTTAACTATCACTGAGTGCATATTTAGATGATTTATACTTGATTCACTGGTAAAGCCTGAGATTGATATTGAGTTCTAAATCAAAAGTAAATAAATAAATAAATAAATGGTTTTACACATCTATTCCTTAAATCTTTAAAAATTAGAATTTAGTCTCCAAAATCTTCATATTTATAATTTAGTTTCTCAAATCTTTTAACCTACCTCACTTTAGTCCTCCAGACATATTTTTGACCCGAATTTTCCGTTATATCCTTGAGTTACTTCACTTTACTCTTCCTCATCTTTTCACCTTCTTATTGGGTCCTCTCTCCATTCTTCTCCTCTCTCTCTCTCTTTTCTCTTCTTAATGGGTTCCCCTGAGTTACTTCACTTTAGAGATTAACTGGGAGGGAAGAGAGAGAGAGGGGAACCCAATAAGAAGAGTAAGAGAGGAGGTAGAAGAAAGAGAGAACTAAACTGAAATAACTCAGGGGTATAACGAAAAATTCGGACTAAAAATATGACTAGATAAATTAAAGGATTTGGGGGACTAAATTATAAATATGAGGATTTGAGAGACTAAATTTAAATTTTTAAAGGGAAATATATGTAAAAATCCCATTAATAAATGAATAAATTAGAACTAAGGCTGCGCCGCTGTAAGAAGGGAAATTATTTATTATTATTATTATTATATTTTATTTTTGGGGGGAAACTCTAGAGAGAGCGAGAGAGATGGATGGCATCCAGAACGCTCGTGAGCCGCACATGTCCCTCTCATCCAGCACTGCAACTAGTCCAAGCTCCCCTCTTAAGATTCCATTTTGCTTGGTTTTCATCTACTAATAGTTTTTTTTTGTTGTTTGTCGCGTGCTCAAAAATCAAAATAAATACAGTAGAAGGGCTATTATTTATTTAAAAACTATTTACTAGGTGTTTATATTTATTTTTACTTAGACTTGTCTATATCTCAATAAATATACGAAACAGTCATCATCAAAAATAGATTCAGAACCTACAACTTGCCAAATATTCTTTCCAAATAATAAGGTTGTAGCGTGCATTCATTACCTTTATTAAATCTTTTCCAATTAGACATTCTTAAAAATTAAATAGGAAATATATGTTTTATGAACGAAATATCCATTAATTACTTATAATTTCTCTAAAGGATGATAGTGTAATGACAGGTTTATAAATTCGAAGTCCAGTTTCTTTGAAGAGAGAGAAATATATGCGCTAATTTTCTAAGCAAAAAAGATACAATTTGGTATAGCAATTGAAATAGATAATTCTGGAGTTCGTAAGCGTTACAGAATTTTTAAAAATTTATTTTAAAATTATATCCAAATTACTTATTTGAACTAAAATAAAATTCCTTTTATTAAGATTAAAAATAAAAGAATTTTAAAAAATAGAAATATAAGAAAAAATTTCTTCAGCCTTGACATTTTCACCTTTTTCTAATTTTTTTTTTTTTAAAAAAAGAAGGGGAAAAAAATAGAGCAGCCCTCTCTTTAATCAAGCCTGGCGTGAGGTGGGGCCCACCAGAAGCAGTGGGCGCACACCCAATTATTTGCCAGGTCAGCTCGGTGCTATAAATACCCCCCTCTCACTCCCCACCCTCTCCACTCCAACTCAAATTCTTTAATTAAATAATTTATTTAAAAAAAAAAAGTAAATTTTCTCATTGGTTCCGGTCTTTATGGAGTCGTCCGACCTGGAGTCCGCTGCCCCCGCTCTGTCCGCACCCCTCCTCGACTCCCGTCCTCCGCGGAGCAAGCTAAAGATCCTCGCCCTTACGCTCACCGCCGCGGCCCTCGTTCTGTTGGGTCTCGGAGCGGCCGCCTACTACTACCATAACGGGTCGGGTCTCCCGGCTGCGGACCCTGTAAGGGCCGCCGCAGAGGGGAACGAGTACCCATGGACCAACGAGATGCTGAGGTGGCAGCGGACCGGGTTCCACTTCCAACCCCTGAAGAACTTCATGAGCGGTAACTAAAAAAAAAAAAAACTTAAAAATGGAATGGATTATTTTGTTTATTTTTATTTTTTCAAAAAATATATTTGTTTGCTGATTTGTTGTTATTTTGGGCTGGTTTCGTTTGGGCTGGCCTCTGTGGAATCTGGGCTGTACTTCATCAGATCCCAATGGTAAGATTCTTCCAGATAAGCCCTCTCATTACTTCCTCTTGCGTACTATTATTGTCTTTGTTTTTTGCCTTTTGAAGGAATTTTAAAATAAAAACAAGTTTGTTCCTTTTAAAACAATTTTGTAGCTTTTTTAATAAAATACAAATTTAAAAATGTATAATAATTATAGGATTGGTACCATGGAAATGATTATTTAAGTTTTGAGTAACTAGAAAATAGTGTCGTAATATGATGAGTATTTTATATTTAGAATTTATTAGCAGGATGCATGTGTCATAGACTAGGGTTCTTTAATCTTCCGTTATTTTTCTAACTTTGAGTAAAATTAATAGTTCATCAATCAATCAATTATCAACAAGTTTAAAATCCTAATCGGTACATGTGACAACATTTTTGGACGGATGTTAATTAGTCCCTCATATTTTTATTAAAAAAATAGATACAATGACACAGTTCTTACCAGATAATATTCTTTGAGCAATTATTTAATAAAGAAAATTTTGTCACAACTCTACTATCAAAACTTATTTTATTTAAATTTTTTATTATAATCATAGAATAATAGGGTTGGTTATATAATGGTCGCACGCTGGGCCCTATATGTTGCCCTTTCCCGTGACTGTGCGATTGTACCTGATCTGGTCCGGGAATGGGATTTGGCCCATAACCATCAAAGGTCTCTTTCCAAACAGAAACATTTTGGTGCTGAGTACGCCACCTTTGCTACCAAAAACCTAATAAGTTTATTTGCTGAATCCTCCACCTTGGATATAAAAAAACTAATTCTTTTGCTGTCGTTTAGTCCTAAGAGCCCCACTTCTTAGAGATCAGCAATGGTGCTCATGTGCAATCTTAGCTTGTAAATGACTTTTGATGTAAAAATATAAAAAAAAGCTAAATTAGATCTGAATAATTAATTCTAGCTGTCCATTTTCAATTATGGACATGGAGCCCGCAGTTGGCACATGAATAAGTGTGATTATTACCATTTTTTTAAAAGGAAAATTCTAAATATACCCCCAATTTCTAATTACTCTCTCTAACTATTTTCAAAGTAAGATTCAAAAAATAAGGACCCTTTTTATTCCTAAATCTTCTCCCCTTTAAGAAACTTTAATCTACTAAATATTTCAAAAAAAATATTTTTTATTTATTGTTAAATTTATTATTTACTAATGGGTTTGGACTATCTATATACGGTAACTATCATAAATTTGTCAAATAAATTATAGTTAAAATGGTTGGAAATATTTAGTTAAAGATTATAGTAAATTTTTATTTCACCTCTGAACATGGATGAAAATTTCTATTACACAAGTTTTTACCAGTTTCGATTCGTTGTTTATATATAGCACTAGTGTCGTTACTCCGAATGCTAACAAGAGGCGAACGAATTGGATTGGAAATGCAGCTGCATTGTACTACAAGGGCTGGTACCATTTCTTCTATCAGTACAATCCTACGGGCACGGCCTGGGACACCACCATATCTTGGGGTCATGCCGTCTCCAAAGACCTCATCCACTGGCTCTACCTTCCGATAGCCATGAAGCCGGACCATTGGTACGACGCCAAGGGAGTCTGGTCGGGCTACTCCACGTTGCTGCCCGATGGCAAGCTCATCGTGCTGTACACAGGGGGTACGCCCGAGCTCGTCCAGGTCCAGAATCTCGCAGTGCCTGTTGACCCCTCCGATCCGCTTCTTCTCGAGTGGAAGAAGTCTCATGCGAACCCGATCATGCTTCCCCCACCTGGCATCGGCACCAGTGACTTCAGAGATCCCTTTCCAATCTGGTAAGCCTAGCTAAAATGTCTAGTCGGCTAAAAGATTTTTGGGAGTGGTACATTGGCAAACAATCTATAAAAGAATCAGTCAATATTCCATTAAAATAACTCATAATAATATTCTTATGATAACATCTTGACTGCTCTGTCTAATGTTGGCTTTAGTAAAATGACCGGAAAAAACATAGATTATTCAGGGATAAACATTTGAAAGTAAAATTAAGTGACAAGATTTCCAACAGGTACAACAAATCGAGCTCCACGTGGCGAGTTCTCCTTGGGTCGAAGAACCAGAACCACCATGGTATAGTTCTCCTCTACGACACTAAGGACTTCCTCAACTTCACTCTCCTTCCCTACGTCCTCCACACCACCCACCAATCGGTCGGCATGTTGGAGTGCGTCGACCTGTATCCGGTGGCCACAGGCGGCGACCTGGCCAACCGGGGCCTCGAAATGTCGATGGGCGAGGCAAACGGAATCATGCATGTGCTGAAAGCAAGCATGGACGAGGAGCGGCACGACTACTACACCATCGGAACGTTTGATCTTGAATCGTTTACATGGACACCCGATAACTCCGAGATCGACGTTGGGGTCGGGTTGAGGTACGACTGGGGCAAGTTCTACGCGTCGAAGACCTTCTTCGATCAGGAGAAGCAGAGGAGGGTGTTGTGGGGCTATGTCGGAGAGGTCGATAGCAAGGAAGATGACAGGGAGAAGGGATGGGCCACGGTCCAGGTACTTATTAATTAGTTCAGGCCGGTTACGTTAGTAGCTTAAGCTTCTGGAGAAATTAACTTGTTGTCTGGAAATTTCTTATGACAGAATATCCCTCGGACGATTCTGTTCGACACAAAGACGCAGAGCAACCTTTTGATATGGCCAATTGAGGAGGTGGAGAGACTTAGAATGAACCGTAAAGATTTCGACGCTGTAGTCGTACATCCGGGGACTACGGTTCAGCTCAAAGTGGACAGTGCATCTCAGGTAGCCTATATATGAAACCTCAGGCTAAAACCCTCCTCCTCTGTGTGCTATTAAACTATTTGATTTTCTTTATTTTTGCTAGAAATCCTAAGTTACGCTTCTCTTTTTATTTTAGTTGGACGTAGAAGTTGAGTTTGAGGTTGAAAAAGATGCGATAGACGCTACGATTGAGGCCGACGTCACCTACAACTGCAGCACGAGCGGTGGCGCTGCCAATCGCGGTGTGCTCGGACCGTTCGGCCTGCTCGTACTCGCTAACCAAGGACTCACTGAGCAGACCGCCACATACTTTTATGTTAGTCGGGGTATTGAGGGCAATCTTCGCACGCATTTTTGCCAGGACGAGTTGAGGCAAGCCTCAATCTAATATAGTTTCAGTTTCAAAATCAGACTATGTTCTTTATTTTAAAAAAGAAAAAAAAAAAACTTTTGTTTCCTCTAATTATATTTGAATTCGAGTGCAGGTCATCTAAGGCCGGAGAAATCGTTAAGAGAGTGGTAGGCAGCACTGTTCCGGTGCTTCATGGTGAAACTTGGGCACTAAGAATACTCGTAAGTTTTATCCAACACCATATTGTTTCATTATATGCTAATTAATTAATAATGAAATACAGAGATATACTAAGTGTCTCTTCTTCAAAAAAATAAATAAATAGTTAATTACACTCAGACCCCTATAGTATTAGGGATGTACAACTTATCATCTCTAAAGTTTTAAACTCTTACTTAGATTTCTTATGCTGCGAAAAAAATATTTTCATCTGAATTTGTCTGTCAGTTTTTATCAGCGGTTCAGGAGATCTAAGTGAGAGTTTTAAATTTTAAAGATGATAAGTTATACACTCCTTATACTATGAGGGATCTAAGTGTAATTAATCCAAAAATAAAATACTAGTAGTTAAATTTACGTACTAACAATTGATTATATTATTCAGTTTTTCAACCTAAAACGTAATTGATGGCACTTAATTGCTTTTACACATAAATAATAGTTTAATTATAATGCATAAAATTTGCAATATTATAAGTGATGCAAGTTTTCAAAGATCATTATGATTGTCAAAGTGCTATCTAAGAGAGACAAGTGCTTGTCAATCTCACCGCTTGTTAAAAGATTGTGCTTGTCATTCTCACCAAAAGAATTAAAAGACAAAAATTAAATAAAAAAATGACAAGGAATTAATAGTGCTTTCGTCAGCTCAAATTGAAAATGAATTGTTCCACCATACTACTACGTGCATAACACGTGCAAATACCATGTGTCCGTGTAGGTCGATCACTCAATCGTGGAGAGCTTCGCTATGAGGGGGAGGGCGGTGGCCACGTCCCGGGTGTACCCGACGGAGGCAATCTATGCAGCGGCGCGGCTGTTCCTCTTCAACAACGCCACCGGGGCGACCGTGACGGCCAAGAGTGTCAAGACGTGGCAAATGAACTCCACTCAACATCACAACTTCCCTGGAATTGTCTGAAAGCCTCCATGAAAATGGGAAAATATAAATTTTAATCTATGTATTTTGGTTTCTATTGTTATGGCATTGCTTTTGCTTTGTCCTGTTGGTTAAGGATAATAGATGCACTGTTTTGTTTTTGTTCATGAATTTGTTATGAAGAAAATGTTTGTGTGTAGCTTGAGCGTCCACGATCATCAAGATTGCTAGAGATTAATGGACACTTGCATCCAAATATGAAGGGAATGGTTACATCTTTTCTTTTGGGATACATGATTTCGATTCTCCCCTCTCTCTCTCTCTCTTTGTTTATTGATGCTGAATTTATGGAATTCTTATAATTCAAATAATCCTACATAGATATGAGATAAGAGTTATTATAGTTTATAATGATTACTATGAATGTACAAAGTAATTTTATCTAGCCTTTTTAGTTAATGGAGGAATCTTATGTATCAGAGACTTAGTATATTTCAACATAAATATATTACAGGATTCACTTTTTTTCTTCTTCTTTTTTTGTTTTAGTGGTAACACCATACATACTTAATTCTTACTGATTTCTGACGGTAAGTGTAGACGAACACAAGTAACTTGGAGGATGAGTTTATCGATCAAAGGACATGGACTATGTTATGCAACCTTTAGATCATCTTGTGTATTGGCAGTATCATTTGTTCTTTTCTTTTACTTCTTCCTTTTTCGGAGTAGGGATAGTAATGGATGCATCCATGGATCAATTTTTAGTCCGCTTAATACAAAATTTTGAACTAAAATTGAAAATTTGATTTTTCTAATTTAAAATTTTGTATAGGGAGGGTAAAAATTGACTCATAAACGCGCGCGCGCGTGTGTATATATGTATATATATATATATATATATATATATATATATAAGGATTACTGTAGGTGAGCCGCCAGCTTGGGAAAAGTTATGTGAGCTAGCGGCAAAACTATAATGATCCAAAGATTTTTCTTCTCTATTTTTTTTTTTTACAATTACTATTTTTACCTCTTAACTTGTTTCAGATTAAATTTCAGAGTTCATTTATCCTTTCATCAAGTGCATTCAAAATCTTTTATTCATTGAAAACCGTTAATTTTGTGTTAACTTGATGGAGGACCAAATCAAAAATAAAACCCAAGAAATTGGACATGAGTGAACCCTAGGAGGTCGAGATCATAATCTCAAAAAAAAAATTTAAAAATATTATTGAAAGTAGTGGAAATGAACTGCAGCTCAGATAACTTGCGTGAGCTGCCAGCTCATTTCCATTTTTCTCATGTATGTGTGTGTGTATAAGTGTACGCACGCGCATACACACACACACATATTGTTTTCGTCGAAAATCGCTCTTCTTTTCATTGTCATGGATTAATAAAGATTACAATAAGAATATTCAAATTATAATGAAAAAGAAAACAGAGAAACAAACAAGAGAAACTTATAGATCACGTATCGATCTTTTACAGAATTTCGTGGGTTTTAAAGTATGAAGTATCGCTCTTGTATTTCGTTGATGATCTAACACCCAAAATCAGTCTTGAATGTGGAGAAAAGATTCTGGCCGGCGACTCTTGCTGTTTGTCAGCGGTTCTCTGCAGAAAAAATATGATCTCTAAATCTCTCTCCTTCTAAAAGATCCCCAAAAATTCCCTTTTGGGTCATATTTATAGATTTCGGGGTTTCTTTCGAGATAAGAATAGAATCCCAACCAAATTTCATCTCTGAATTCGTATTCGGATATGAAATCTTTGATTCTAAATGATTGGATATGATTAGAATCGAAATTCAGGTTGAAATATAGATGGAAACCAAATTTAGAAACTGAAATAGTCATCCTCGAGCAAGGCTGTCAACCTCACGCGAGGATCTGTCAACCTCACGCGAGGATATTAGCCTAGCGCAAGGCTATAGCCTCGCACGGGGCTAATAGCCCCGCACGGCGTAGCTAGCCTCGCGTGTACGAGGCTATTATAGCAAGTGTAGCCCCTATAAAAGATAAGTCATTTTTTAGACCTCGATACGTCGAAACTATTATGACCCTTGACATATATGAGAGGACCAAGTTTGCGTGTTGGCATATGTTGCATAACAAGGCAGATCAATCTTTCAAGGAACAAACGAGCGTAGGCTTTTTAATGAATACATGTTTCAGAAGTCAGATCAATATTTGAAGGAATAGACGAGCATAGGCTTTTAAATGAATACGTCTTCCTTTCTTTCAAGGAATAGACGAGCTTTAGGGTTTTTAATGAATACATGTTCAAGACTGATTCAATAACCACATAAGCCAGGAGAAGCAGTTATATTATATTATTGTTATATCATATCATTGCACGAAGACGAAGATTTTCTAACGCATTGCGAGAATGAGATGAAAAAGACACTGTTAATTATTTCATGTTGTCGGGACATGTAATTGTAAAATTTTGACTTGACGGTTAAAAGTTATCAAGAAAAAATAAAAAAATTCTCCTATATTTTGCATCGTATCTCGTAATAATAAAGTACGGGAGTTTTTAGATGAGCACACTTTATTTTTTTTTTTTACTAGTAAGTTTATTTTTTCTAGTTTTTGAAATAAGAAGAATTTTTCTAGTAAGCACACTAAAAAATTCAAATATATCATCACTTCTACTATAGTGGATTCGGGACTGTAAGTTCGGATCCACTGGACTGTCTAACCCGAATCAATATTTAGAGCTTGTGGTGAAAAACGAGCACACATTTGATCAATACTTGGAATTTGCGGTGAAAAACGAGCACACTTTTGATCTCGTCGTTGGAGAAGAGTGGCGACAGCAACGAAAAAGTAATGGCGGTGGAGGAGATGAGAGAGGGAATAGAGAGGTTGAAAATGAGAGTATTTTTATTCTAAGATTTGAATGACAAAGTCGTAAATAAAAACAAACTCTCAAGGGTGCTCGCTTTGGAAAAACAAGGTTGTGCTAGTTTGAAAATTCCCTAAATTAACCAAAAAAAAAATTGATTCCATGAATCATTCCTCAAAATCATCATGGGATCCCAAATTGCCTGTGCCAACTCATTCCCACGTGTTCGTATAATTTTTGTCAGTGGATTATTGTCTAACTTTTATTATTTTACTCTCTTTCACGTGACAAACAAACAACTGCATAAATAAAATTGCACGCATGTTATCATAATTTCATTATTATTTTAATTTTAATTTTTTTTTAAAAATATCTTAAAAGTTGCCATGTTGCTTGTCACCAACTAGCGTGTCGCCTCAACATGTGGCTGAGGGCGGTCACAATCTCGTGAACAATGTTTTGTTTTGTGATCTAGTTTCTAAGAATTTTGTGGTGTGTAGGGTTCAATGTTCTTGGGATCCAAGATGCGAGCTAGAGTGTGACTAGCAAAGAATAAAACATGTTATTATTAGCAAGAGGACAAAATAATAATAATAATAATTGGGTAGAATGTTGGCATATGATATGAGGTGGAAAGTGACTCCCAGTAAATTGGGGCCGTCCCTTTGGAGAAGATTCAGGAGGATTCCGGTGGCGGGCCGGCCTGTCACCTGTGGGCCGCCTAAAGGGATGGACGGTTTTGGTTATTCCTCTCATCCTCTGTATCCATCGAAAATGAAAGTTGGGTGGTAGGTGCGCTTGGTGGATTTGGACGCTTCTCACATCATGAGATTATATATATATATATATATATATATATGGATTACTGTAGTTGAGCCGTCAGTTCAGGAAAAGTTACGGTAAAACTATAATGATCCAATGATTTTTCTTTAATTTTTTTTAACAATTACTATCTCTACCTTCTTAACTTCTTTTAGATTAAATTTCATAAATTTTGGAGTTCATTTATGTTTTCATCAAGTGCACACAAAATGTTTTATTCATTGAAAACCGTTAATTTTGTGTTAACTTGATGGAGGACCAAATCAAAATTAAAACCCAAGAAATTGGGTATGAGTGAACCCTAGGGGGTTTAGATTATAATCCAAAAGAAAATTTTTAAAAAAGATTATTGGATATAGTGGAAATGAACTATAGTTCAGGTAACTTGCGTGAGCTGTCAGCTCATTTCCATTTTTCTCAAATATATATATATATATATATATATATATATATATATATATATATATATATATATATATATATATAGTGGTTTGTGTGTGTGTTGGGGGGAGAGAAAATAATGGAAATGAGCCCTTTTCCATTATTTTCAATGATATTTTTAAGAATTTTTTTTTTGGATTTTGATCTCGACTCACTAGAGCTCGCTCATTCCTAATTTCTTGGAATTTAGCTTTGATTTAGCCATCTATCGAGTAGACATAGAATTGATGATTTTGGTTAATACAATATCGTGTATCCACAATGATTAAAAGGTAAATATTTTTTAAAGTCTATAATTTTTGAGCCGAGTAATCAATCTAACATAGCCGAACCAAATTATCTTGGTTACCATTCTCAAAGATCCATTTTGGTATTTCCAAAATTAACAAAAACCGATCGAATCCGACTAATGCTTTTCCTTTCTAATTGAAAGTTACTTCAGGAGGTACATCATTTTTTCTTGATACTAATTCGATTTTGGACTCAAGCAATCTTAAAATAAATACTTTCCACTTGAACAAAGGAGCACTATATACTTTTATATGAAAGATTATGTTATTTTCTTGTATCATATTTTATCTTATGTATTTTCTTCAATCTTCATTCTTTTCGAATTTACATGTAAATGGCACTCGAAAAGGAATAAAACATATCGCTAAAGAGAAGCTTGTAAATTACAAGTGCGTATCATTTGACTTTCACCATATCTTATTCTTCCTTAATTTATTATGTATCATATAATACCTCATAACTCAATAGTCTCACACTGGATGTGCGGCAAGAGAAAAAATAGTTTATAATCATTTTTATGAAGCTACAAAGTAATCATAACTAATTTTTCTGGAAGAGCAAATGTGGCTAATTATAAATTATTTTAATTTATGGACTAAGGTACAAGAAATCCCTAGAAATATTAAAGTTTTTCCAAAATCCTCAATAAGCTTTTTTTTTATGTTATATAAACTACCGTGAAGTTTCAAACACAACGGAGATATTAATTGATCGATTTAAAAACACAACAAATACTCACTCTCTGACAACTTCAGATAAACATGTTTTGAGTAGATATACTAAATCAGAAAGTGGGTATTGAGAAAGGTCGAATAGTATGTATATAATGCATTTTAAATCGATTCACTAATTTTTTGCTAATGTTATTTGTGGGTTTTGAAATCATGTGGGGGTTTACATAGCATAAAATAGTTTCATGAGGGTTTTTTGGAAGAAAAAAAAACATGATATTTTGTGGGGATTTTATCTACTTTAGCTCCAGAGACTTAACATATTTCTAAGCGAATGTGTTGTCGGATGGATGTAGGACAAGAGGATGTGTGATAAGAGGAAAAATAGTTTTTGATGATTCCTATATAGCTAGAAAGTAATATTAGGTAGCCTTTTTTGGGGAGGAACCATAACTAATTATAAACTATTTTAATTCATATTATTCTATCAAAAACTTAGCATATTCCTAAGGAATATATTATCAGCATTCTGCTACCTAATTCCTAACGGGGGACATTACATAAGATATTTACGGTGGCATATGCTCAATAGTTTTTGTGTGGACTTATAACCAAGGACCACTTTAAAAAAAGAAAAATTATCTAATTGTACTAAAAACGGTCCCCAATTTTTTTTTGGGGTATAGCTTGTAATATCCAGTTCCACAATTTAAGGAGTAATGCAATTAATAAATATGTGATTATTATACTAGAATAAACTCTAGCTTATGGCCGTTCATTTAGTAGAATCTTTTATGTTAGGTACAGGCGGGTCCCACAAATTTACGGCTGTGGTTCTTTCCCCTCTTTTGATGGAAAGCCAATTTTTTTTTAATAAAAAAAGTTTTTTTTTTTTTTTTATGATAAGAAAAGGCGAGTTATTGAACTTTCTTCTTGCATTCTAATAAAGTTATTTGTTAGTATTAAAATACAAAATAATTTCTCTCAACTCTCACTACAATTTCGGAGTTTTGGTGCAGTGGAAGGGTCCTTCAATATGATATCAAAGCAATTCATGTTCGATTCTTACTGGGCACGCATTTAATTGAGGATTTTAAAAAAAAAAATTATACAGCTATGTTAAAGTTCAGGTTTCTATCCAAAAATGGGTCTTCAACCACCATCACTACAACTTCGAAATTTTGGTGCACAGTGGAAAGTTCTTTCAACTCTTACAATAAGAGTGTTTGGTGTGCCAAATTAACTTACCTAATTAATTTGAGGTCCTTATCTTTTTAAAATAAAAATAAAAAATTTTCCTTCCAAAAACTCTGAAATATTTTTTTTTTCCCTAAACTGAAAAGTGACTTGATGAGCTGATCACATCATAGGCCTTTAGTGAATTCGTGAAATTTTTTAACACTTAGAATTTTACGGATCTTTGTTAATTACTATTATATTAATCATGAACAATATAAATTTGGTGGTCGGTTAATAGGTTTAGGTCTTGTTTAATTTGTTTCCATTAAATTTCATCTTTCATGAATTTTATGTTTTATTTTTATTGAAAAAAATTGTGTAGAATTTTCGTACTTTTTCAAAATTTTTGGTTGGCCCAAAGATCTACAGGAGGCCCAAGCCCAAGAACGACCCATGGACTCTTACTTGTGGAGGCGGCACTCTTGACTTTAAATATTGATTATCTATGTGGATAAGTCGGTCTATTAGTTATGACTCCATATCATCAATGACGGTGTACAAAAATCAGATATTTTCAATAAATTTTTACCGTATATTAAATATGTGTAAATTAGAATTCTTTATTCACGATGAAAAAGTATTTAAATACGAAAATCATAACTAACCATTTGAATCGTCCAAAAACACCTTCTGCATTGAGATTTAGGAGTGTCTCAATGGACAACTCCTTGTTGAAACATCTTAGGTATACCATAAGCAACTATTTAGACAAAGCCAATGAGCCATGTCTATAATGGGATCACCACTCTTCAATTTGTAAAAAGTTTCGAGTATTATTTTTAATAGAGATGTAACGCCCCTGTTTTTCAACTGTTTCTCAAAACGGAGGACGTTATTTATTATTTGCACTAGACAACCTAACAGTCACAGGATCTTAAAATAACCGTAACTACTGTCACAATCAGATGAATAAATAATATGTCTGAAATTGAAAATATTTCATTTATACAAAAAGTTCATTACATAAAATGACACACTGTTTTAAATATGAACATAAAAGAATCAAAGAGAAAGTAGTGCCCAGACAAAAAGAAATATAAACAAAATATACAAAGACTCTCCAGATGGTACATCGCTTGCTTATTATCGCTCGATCTGTTTAATGAAGTACAGGTCTTCAAATGGGGCTGGATCCCCTTCTTCACGTTCTAAATCTGGGTTCAAAATCCAGGGGATTAAACCCAACAAGTAATATATTTAAAAATATAAATGGTGTACTATCATAGTATAGGAATATAAGTGTGCATGAGCATGTTTATGTCCGTGTTATTCGTGTACATATAAATTAAATATGAATGTAAGTATAAATAAATGCATAAATAAATAAACATGACAATAACTGCTCTATCTATTTAATCATATTTTCTATTGGTCTCAGTCATCGTCCAATTTAATTGTAGAAACTATATTAATGGATAATATAGCGCTATTCTCCATTGTCGTATAAGTGTCTGTGCATACCCGGGACCCGACCATAATATTCATAGCGCTGAACCATGACATGCCGCTAGGCACTATAATCAATTTTCGTACTGTATTACAGTAACTGACATAGCACTCTGGGTAATTATAATTGATGATCCAGTAATCACCCAGGCCGCTACAGTAAAAGAATCCCGGCCCTAACAATACAATCAATTTTTATACGGTAAGGCTCTTATCCATCATATAGTTTCTACCATCCCCGTATTCATAATGAATTATGCACATGAAAATTTTATTTTTTTTCATTTATTTGTTTACGTTTTCTTTTGTTTCTTTAATTGTGTTTCAATTCATGATAACATGCTTGCATTTTAATGACTGTACATGACATGTAGTATCATAACACATTATCTGTAATATTAAAACACATGACTTGTAATATCAAAGCACATGACATATAGCATGATAGATATTAGTGCACAATTGTACCACAATGCATATCATCAAAATTATTACAATAATCTGGTTCAGTTCTAAATGTCAATCAACAACCCAATTTGGGAACCAAGTGCATCATGTAATAATAATTTCTACCTATTAATTATTCACAATTAATCCAAACTAAGCCCAATCCCACTAAATTCTCACTTATTTTTATTTTATTTTTTGTCAGGTTTAGACTCAGGCCCAAGCCCACTGTCATTTCATTTTTTTTCTTTTTTTTTACTGGGCTGGGCTGGACG
This sequence comes from Dracaena cambodiana, assembly GCA_036321105.1. Taxonomy (NCBI): domain Eukaryota; kingdom Viridiplantae; phylum Streptophyta; class Magnoliopsida; order Asparagales; family Asparagaceae; genus Dracaena; species Dracaena cambodiana. The sequence goes on from JAYEPQ010000007.1 coordinate 3,422,492, forward strand.
GTCCAGTCTGTTATTATTATTTTTTTGGCCCAAGTTAAATCCAAGCACGCTACTTTTTTTTCTTTATCATTTTTTTTCCTGAACTGAATCAGGCCTAATTCCCTTATTTGTTTCTTTTTCTTTTTCTTTCTCTCCTCTCGGCCCAGCCCATCCCTCTTTTTTTTATTCTTTTTTTATCTCTCTTTCTTTCTTTTCTCTTCTTTTCTCTTTCTTCCTCCTCTTCTTTTTCTTCTTTTCTCTTCTTTTCCTTTTTCTTTGATTTTTATTTATTTATCTATTTGTAAAATTTATTGTAATATACACAATTATAAATATTAGTATTCTTATACCTAAATTAAATTTTCTACTCCAAACCGAAACTTAATTTTAACAAAATGGCCAACATTTAATTACTTCTAAACAATACAATCAAAAAGAAAAATTATATAATTAAAGGAAAATAATCAATAGAAAAATGAAAGTGTGTTACTTTCATCGGATTTTTTAAAATCTCTTTCGATTTGTCGAACCCCATTTCTTCCCTTTCTCCTTCTCCTTCTTCTTCTCTTTTTATTTATTTTTTTTTCCGGCTCTGTTGATGCTGACAAAGAGAGTGAGAAAGGGAATAGAGAATGATAAGAGAGAGGGTGTGGGCTTTTTAAGTTTTACATGTCTTCTTAAATTATTTTTTTTAGAGGGTGACACTTAATTTTTATTCTATGCCACTCTTATTCTCTACTCGACAGCACACCACCGATTCCCGCTTCTCTTGACAGCAAACAATGACCTGGAGGAAGAGATTGGGTTAATTTTTTTTTATTTATTTAATAATTTCGGTTCCGTGTAGCGTTCTCCGAATCCTACCAAATTAATGTATCTCATAGTGCTCAACGAGAAGAACACTATAAAATTATCTATTTGTTGTTTCTATATCGGGAATAAATGAACCGAAATTCTCAAGTAATTAGAAGGATAATTTTAATATTATTAAATTAGCAATTTTGGGAGGATTTTTCGGCCTCGTAAGAAAAATCTCCAAAAATTCTAAATATTACAAAACTAATAATCGCAAAGACCGAATGTCATTTGGATTTGTGGATTTAAAGTTACGTTAAGCGAAAGTTATTTCGGTGTTCAAAATTGAATTCGGTAGATTTATTGAGCACAACTGGTCTCAAGAGAGCAATACAGGTGGCTCGAATTTTTGGGTATTACAAGAGACTTAATTTGGATAATATTACAAAAAATATGTGTATATGAATCTGATTAGAAAAAACAATATTTTTAAAAAAAGAATTAGATAGCCATTTATATATCATTCTCTTTAGGTTGCTCGGTTGAGCAGGAGAATGGAGCAGTAGCAAGTTTGGCATAGGGACCTACCATTGTGTGATCTGATATCTGGCTCTTTGAATAAGCGGCTGCTTGAGGGGAGTTTCCAAAGGAGCACACCATTTTTTCTAGTGAGCCCAGTTTTCCTAGTGAGCCCATTATCTCATTTCAGAAGAGAGAGTTTTCCTATTGAGCACACCAAATATCTCAATAATACCATCACTCTCTCTTCCACTTTTCCCTTTCTTCTCTCCCTTCTTCTATTTTTCTCTCCCTCACCTCTCTAGCTTTAGGGTCGGTCAAATTTTAAACCCAAAAACCCAACTCCTCTATTTCTTCTCTCCCCCACCTCTCCTAATCCTTCATCTTCCTCTTCCCCTTCCCTACCTCCTACTCCATCCAAATTTCTCTCTCCCTCTCTCTCTCCCCCCCTCTCTCTCTCTCTCTCTTCGATTTGGCCACTGACGCCACCAATCTCGTAGCCGATCTGCCGCTGCTGATCCAACTCACGCCGCTCGCCTGCTGTCTCGTCGTCGCTTCTTGGGTCGAGCTGGGTGAGATCTCTTCCTCATTTAGTAATTTTTTTTATTTTGGTTTCTTTTTTTTTTTGAGTAAAGAATGTGAAATTTTTGGATTTGGTGGTCTTGTTGAGTTGGAGAGGAGGAAGAGGGAAGGAGGAGGAGATGGAGGGGTTTTGATTATAAGATTGAGAATGGAGTATTGGATTTTTGGAGATGGAGGGTTTTTAATCAAAGATGAAATTTATACTTTGATTATTATTATTATTGGAAAAATTAAATATTATAATGCTAGTTGTAAAATATGAAAAATTCAATGAATTTTTTAATTGTGGACGGTAATTGTAAATTTTAATATGTCTTGAAATTTCTAACATTGTCGTAATGGTTGATTAATTAGTAAAAGAAGGTTTAAGTGCGTTTATACCTGTATTTTACATTCTACTACAGCATCAAAATTAGACAAAATTTGATATTTGTACAGATGCAACTCTGTAACTACTTACTTACACATAGAGAAGTCATTGTTATGATAACTATCATTTATGAATGAAATTATACGTATTAATACTATTATATTTGTATTTCATAGATAGATCCGGCAGAATCATCTCGTGTATGACCAACTGTCTCGTTGAGAAGGAAGAAAACAGCATCTCGCCAACCAATGCATCGCCCGATACGAGAGAGAGAAGATAAAATTGTTATGGATCCTGAATTAAACTTAGAAATTCCTAATCTGCTCAGATATGAAAGTGTAAGGTAAGAGGGAAGTAATAATGATTCAGGATATTTTGAAGATAATCTTGAAGGGTCAATATATTGAATTATAGCTAATTTGTTCATGATTGCCATTATGTGAATTTATATTATTGTTTGAATTTGAGTTTCGTATTTATGTGTTATTGATAAAATCTCTAGTTTGAAAGAGATAAATTTTGTGTACAAATTTGAGAGATGAACGGATTTTTTTGTTTTTTGCATAATCAATTCTTGGATGCAATTATATTTTGATTTCTTCATCTAATAGGTTTCTATAACAAAAAAAGCCTTCAAGAAGCGGCATTGAGTGTTGTTTAATACTCTTGCTAAGATTAAACACGTTTATTTTGGATGCAATTATATTTTGATTTCATCTAATTTATCTTTGAATTGGAATGAAATAGTGGCTAAGGAAAAAAATTTGTTTGAGTCAGGAATTTAATTAGATTCGTAATAGTTTCACAAGAAAATGTATTTATTTGAGAAAATAAAATAAAGTAAAAAAAGGAGATTTACTGTTATCGGGGATCGAACCCAAGGCGCTTGCATGTATGGTGGGAATACTCACCACTATACTACAACAACTATATAGATAATGAAACGAAAAAAATCTTATTTATAACTGTCCGGACTTTCAGTCCGGACAAATTTCTTTTCGTCCGGACAGAAGCCCACTGTCCGGACTTCTAGTCCGGACGGATATTGGACCGTCTGGACTGCTAAAGTCCAGACTGTCAGTTTGGACTTTGAGTATTTTTAGCTTCATAATTTTTATCAATCCGCACTGTTTTTAGGGTTTTTTAGTAAACAAAGGCCTAATAAAATCAATTTTTGAATTTAATTTGTGAGATATTTAATACATGAGAAGATTTGATAGGATAGCTATGGGTTTTAGTTTTTTTTTTTTTTTTTTTTTTTTGATTAACTGATATATAGTTTGAGAAGAGAATGAGAAGAGTGAATGAAAAAAAGGATATTTTAGTCTAAAAAAATCGATGACAAGCTTATAATATGTATGAAATTTTTAAGTGGGCTCAGTAGGAAAAATGGTGCGCCCCTCTAGAAACTCTCCTGCTTGAGCCGAGTTGCAGCTGGATGCTTTATTAGTGAAATTAATTTCAAGCATGAGAAGGAGGCAATGATGTTAGACCATCACCACATCATAAGCCCATAACTTGTGCTCATTTAGAGGGGTGCAATAATTATAACTTGTGCACTCTCACCAAAAAGTATGCCTCCTGGTTGTGTGGCTCATAAGAGTCCCATGATGACACTAAACCACCCCCCTCCCTCCGAAGGGGGTTTCTAGAGGAGCACACCAATTTTGTCGATAAGGGAGGTTTTCTTGATCCACTATCATATATTCTATCATAAAATCCTCGTTAGCTATAAAATCAACGCATATATTTTCTTTCCTCCAAGTACGTTGGACAAACACTTGCACTAAGAAGGATTTCAGAAGTTGGACATTTCGAAACAGAGGATGGTATCTACTATATAACTTGTGCACTCTCACCAAAAAGCATGCCTCCTGGTTGTCTGGCCCATAAGAGTCCCATGATGACACTAACACACCCCCGAAGGGGGTTTCTAGAGGAGCACACCAATTTTGTCGATAAGGGAGGTTTCCTTGATCCACTATCATATATTCTATCATAAAATCCTCGTTAGCTATAAAATCAGCGCACATATTTCCTTTCCTCCAAGTACGTTGGACAAACACCTGCACTAAGAAGGATTTCATAAGTTGGACATTTCGAAACAGAGGATGGTATTTACTATCAGAGACGTTCAATAAATGCTGTCATGGACATCCCAGCCATTAAGCTCATTGAGTTCAAACAACAGAAGAGGCAAGAGTTTGGCATTATGCAAAGCAAAGTATATGTGAGAGGTAAAAACATAGCTCTACGCATATATTCAACATTCTTATTTCTTTCATACTTGATATTTTCTTAAATAACTCGAATTTAGGATATCGATGCAGAGAAGAAATACACTTTTTTTATGCTGGGAGAAACATCTGGTCCCACGGGTGGAGTATGATGGTTTTAAGATATAAATCCGAAAACCAATCTAACTTAAAATCTTATACTGATGTGTAGAGATCCCAACTTTATATATAAACCATGAACTTCTTTTATTCTATCCGATGCGAAACTATATTCACATATGAACTTCTCAATAATATCTCCCTTCATTGTAAGTATACTGCAATTATTTATGAAAATCATGAACCCCTAGACACCAACCATCCATATATCTCAGCGTTAGTTTAAACCAGTAACCATCTCTAATCATGCCTACTAAACATCCACGTGGAGGACTGTGGAAAAGCAGACCCAAAGCACTAGACTACTTCGGGCTTCGCACTGACTTCACTCTTCCTTGGGCCCTAATCTGGGCTCTGATACCATTAGTTGGGGGAGAAACATTCGTGTGATCTATGGTTCTCTATTCTTCTGTGATTACTATTCAAATCTGTGATAATCTCTACATTTTACTTACTTGAAAATTCACTAAGTAAAGACATTCAAACACTTTCTGATTCTCATCAAGATGCGAAAATGGGAAGACATGGAGGAGAAATGGGGCAAAAAAAAAAAAAACTCATAAGCATGAGCTGTGGGTTCATTGTCGGCTCCTTCTAGGATCGAATTATTTGGGTTGGGGTCTCTGCCTCTCAATTGGAAAATTCTAAATGCGCACCACACTTGCTTAGTGAGCACCATTTTCCACCATGTTGTAGGTCACTTTGCTGTAAGATGCGGTGCTCACTAAGTAAAGTGTGGGGCGCATTTGGAATTTTCCCTCTCAATTCTCATGTCTGATCTGTCCTCAACAACCAACCATAAAAACAAATTTCGGTTCGGATTCATTGCTTGCCCATGTTGGACCGGGAGTTTCCAAAGGAGCACACCCATCTTTCTAGTAAACCCACTCCTCAGTGCTTTTTTTATCCGACCTCTAAGTCTAGACACTTATAAAATGGACTCACTAGGAAAAATAGTGTGCTCCTTTGGGAACTCACTGTTGGACCCCAACCAATTCCAAGCTCAAACCAAATTTGTTTTGGAATTGGAATTGTGATTGGTATTCCCCAACTTCTTTTTTTTTTTCTTCTTTAAAAAGTATTTATAAGAAATTTTTTTTTTATATAAATATTATCATATGAAAAATTATACTTATCAAAAAAAAAAAAAGAGGAAAAATAAATATTAAAAAAAAAGAAAAAATTTAAGTCGAACTGAACTCCTATTGCTCAGGCAGAGTATTGGGGATGTGTGTTAATTTGGTTCCTTTGAATTATTAATTTGGATTAATTACACTCACACCCTCTGTAGTATGAGAATATATAACTTATTACTTCTAAAGTTTTAAACTTTCACTTAAACCTTCTGAATCATGGAAAAAATATTTTCGTTTGAACTTTCCTATCAGTTTCTTTATGCAGTCTACTGGATCTAAGTGAGAGTTTTAAATTTTAAAGATGATAATTTATACATTTCTCATATTACAGAGAGTCTGATTGTAATTAATCCTATTAATTTTTATGACAATTTTAGTGAAATAAAGAAACGTTAAAAGAACATAGTTTCGCAGCCTCGTCTGTTGGGAAATTTCTAGCGTTCGTAACTGCAAGGATCTTTGGACGGACTCGCTTGCTCATTCCCTTTTTTTTTTTTTTTTTTTTTTTTTCTTTCTACGAAGACTACCGCATGCTATTTGTTATCATGGCGGGAATTTCTAAATGAGCACACCACTCGTTTTCGTGAACATACCTCCTAAATTTGCAAAAACTTACAAGTTTGTAACTGCATTTTGTGACCTATTTTTTGCCCGGTCAGAATTAATCCCTGAATGCTATTTAAATCGTTTTGGTAACAAATAAAAAAACTCTCTTAATCGCTCTTTAAGTGACGCCACGTGTAATAGTTATATTGGATCAGCTAAGCGGCGGTGAAGGAAATTCCTTCACCGTCGGTGAATTTTCTATTTACTCTTTTTTTAATATTTTATACTCCGATTTATCTATATTTGTATATATATAAACGTGTTACTTGAGTATTTTAGTATCATATGAGGGATAACATAATTTTTAATAAAAAAATAAAGAAAAAAAATCAAAACGCGATTGCTACAAGCCCAAATTCCATAGCCCAAGATACTATTACAATATATGACAATAAAGTCAAATATCAAGAGAAAAAAAAACCATGATTAAAACAGTTGAGATAAAGTTATTAGAAAGGAAATCGAGTTGTTAAATAAATATCCAGCCAAGAATCATAAAAAATCAATTTGTTATGGATAATATCTTAACAAATCGAGTTGTCAAAGACAACCCAGTAAAAAATTCTAGCAAATCAAGCTGTTATGAAAAAAATCTCAACAAATTAAGTTATTAGAGACATATATGTCAAAGACTGCAACAAATCAAGCTATTATGAAAACAATCTTGACAAATCAAATGTTGCGGTAAATAAAATCAAATCTTTATTTTGATCATTTCTAACTGCTTTGAGCAAAATATAATCACCACTTTTATCTATAAATAGAAGGTAAACTTTCATCGGAGGAGTACCAGTTTATAGCTAATTTCTTGTTCAAATTCTATCTTTTTCTTGTATAATATTGCTATTCTTCAAACTGTGATTTAGATATTAAGATTGAAGCTCTCGTATTTGGAAAGTACACTTTTATTTTAATATAAAATTTATTTCTTTCAATATTTGTAATATTGTTTCAAATATTTTTTTTTAATCTTGTGATTCCTTTTTATTGTTCGTGAATAATTAAATTTCATATGATACTTAGCATAATGAAACTAATTAGCTAGATCTATTATTTTCTTTTTCATTCTTAATATTTAAATCAAGTTTTCCAAATCTCATAATAATAATCAATAAATTAATCAAATTTTGATTGGTGATATATTTACATAAATAATAAAATTAAAATTTAGTCTCTCAAATTCTGTAACTTACCTTATTTTAGCCCAGTCATATTTTTTACCTGAATTTTCCGTTATATCTCTGAGTTATTTCACTTTAGTCCTTACTTTCATCTTCTTCATCTTTCATCTTCTTCATCTTTTTATTGGGATATGGCTGAGGGACTGAAGTAAGATAAGTTAAAAGATTTGAGAGACTAAATTCTAATTTTTAAAGATGTAAGGGCAGATATGTAATAACCCCTACATTTTTTTTTTTCAATTTAGAATTTTCTTTTTCATTATTTATTTTTTCCAAAAATTGTAGAAAGCCCCTTCCCTACTACTGATTTGCAAAGTCATCCTCACGAAACTATCGAAACGAGGAGAAATATTAAAATAGTTAGATATGTGTTCTTCGTTAAATTCGATTGATAATTCTAAATTAGTGCATGTTTTACTTTCAGATCAGTAAAAAAAAAGTTATTTTATTTTACATATTGCACCTGAAATATTCAAGTCGAACATGATCCAAAACAGCTTGCCATTATTTTCCTTATAAAACAACTTACCAACATTGCTATCTTCAAATAATTTGTATTTATATTTTTGTAACTGGACAATAAAATCTCTCCACTGTTATTCTAAATTTTCACCAGGGCAAGCTTGTTGCATTTAGGTCACCTTCAGTGGGGATAATATTAGACTTATATGTATGATTTATATGTATTAGCATGCTTAGCGGAGCTCTGGTTGATAAAATATCAGAAGAATTATCCACCGTTTTGCTTTTTTGAAATTAAGGAACTATTACACTAAACTTATGATATAATTTCTAGGATTAATTACAGTTAGACCCCTGTAGTATTGTGGATGTGTCACTTAATACCCCTGAAGTTTGAAACTCTCAAAAAACCCCCTGAACTTAGTTATTTTCACTATTTTTTTTACTAAAGTGTACTCTTGTCCCTCAAATTCCTATTCTATTCTCATCCCTCCTTTTAACCAGCACACTTATTAAAGGGAGAGATAATGGTAGAATAGAAATTTGAGGGATAATAGTGCACTTTAATAAAAAAAGAGTGAAAATAACTAAGTACATGGGGTTTTTTGAGAGTTTCAAATTTCAAGGGTGTTAAGTGACACATTCTCAATACTACATGAGGTCTACCTGTAATTAACCCTAATTTCTATACTGGCAAGTTAAGAAAAGTGTAAAAGAGTGGAGAAGAAAGAGAGAAGCTCACGAAACTATTGTATTATTATAATTTATGATTTTTGACATTTATTGTTGTTTTCTGCAAAAGTTGCGTTTCTTTTCATTACTATGAATTTAAATATTATAATAAAAATTCTATAAATAACAATGAACAGAAAACAAAGAAAAACAAATGAGAGGACTTATAATACGTCTCTCTCCTTTATAAAAGGATGTGTTCTAAATGTGGGTATGGAGCATTGACCTCGTACTCCATTGACAATCTAATACTTGGATCGGTTTTGAATATAGAGATTTGATAGAGAAAACTTCTAGCTAGCGACTTCTTGCTATTGTTCGGCACACATTCTTATAGAAAATCAACTCTAAGTTTCCAAAGATCTTTCGAAAGATCCTAAAACTCAACCCCATATTTATAGTTTTAGGAGTTTCCTTATAGATAAAGATAGAATCTCAGTTACATTCAATCTCTGAACTTGTATTTGGGTCTGAAATTTTCAATTTTAACTGATTGGTATGAATGGGATCGGAATTCTGGTAAAAATTTATAAGGAAACCCAGTTTAGAAACTGAAATCAGCTCCGCACGCGAGGCTGTCATCCCCACTAGCCCTGCGCGGGATTGCTAGCCTTGCGTACACAAGGCTATCAATCTCGCGTGTGCGAGGATGTTTGCCCATGTAGCCTTGTTTTTCTTGTTTTGAAATTTTCTCCTGTTTTATTTATAAATTTGTGACAGACAAAATCATAACCTATCATTTTAACCAGCTAACCAGTGAGCCTTCCACCACCTCTCTCTCTCTCTCTCTGTCTCTCGCTCACAACCAACCAAGCCTCTATGTAATATATAATCTTTAAAGATGATCAAATCTAGAACATGCAATAGTCTTGGTCTTCGTGTGAACAAGATCATGACATTTTCATTATGATGTGGACTATCAATGCTTGAATGGTCCCAAAGTTCATGTTCCCATCTAACGCCTACTAAGAAATTCCGAAGATGCACTAATATATAATTAAGCTAAAAAATTGTGATTAGTTGATTCCACGTGGAGTCCTTGCAGGTTGTAGCTGTAAGCATCACTAGGTATGCAAACATTTTAGAATAAAAAACAAATCTGGCCAAGGTGGGTTTCGTGGGAACTCCCGTTAAGGGGCCGGTATAAACTGACTTTTGACTGTATAAACTGATTTTTGAGCAAGAGTGGTACTGGTATGTATACTGGTTGGTCTCAGATGTATTCTTGTTGTTTTAGGTCTCTGTCGGAAGCTGAGATTAGAATATTACGGCATGCTCTTGTCTTGCCATCTGTTGAAATTTCGAGGTAACAAATTATGGTGGAAGGGGAAAGGGAAGGGGAAGTTCATGATGTTTTCTCCTTACTAATGCGAGAGGTTTTTGATGTGGTCACCTTTTACTTGGAGATGCCCATTCATTGGATAACATCTTTTCTCATGTTCGGATCCATCATACTTGGAGAGAAGGTAATAAATGCGTGGATTACACTGTAAGTGAAGGCATTAAAGTGGGTTTGAAGATTACTTGCGGGGTTCTTGTCCAAAGATTATTATTTTTTATTGCATAACTCACATATAAATTTATAATATTACAATTCTAATATATATGTATATACTTAGACCTGCTAAGTGGGCCGGACGGCCAGTTGGGCACGCCCGGCCCAGCACGTGCCGGCACAGCTCGGGTGAGCCGAGCCGTACCGGGTACACGGCCCGACACCTCGGCTCGGGTCGTGCCTGAACAGAGGGCGGCCGTGCCGTCAGCACAGCGCGGTCCGGCACGTTTATATATATATATATATATATATATATATATATATATATATATATATATATATATATATATATATATATATATATAAAGAAAGAGCCGTTGGGGGATTTGGGGGGTTTCTTGCAATTTTAATTTGCAAAGTTTTCCCCATAATGGTCAAAATAGCCGTTGGGGGGGTTTTTCGCAATTTTTTTTACAAATTAAAATATTTCTTTATCTATAAATACCTCATTATCTCCTCTATTTTCATTTATCATACTTATATAACAAAATTCATTCTCTCAAAACTCTTCTCAAATCTCAAATTCTCAACTCTTTCTACCAAGTTTTAATCAAGTGATCAAGAAGTCTCGAGCAAGTAAGTCTCCCAAACAAGATTCAAGAAAGTTTTCTCTCTGAAGCAAGGTTTTCTTCGCTTTTTCGCCATCCAGCTTCATCTCGCTAGTTAGATATTTCTACTCTATCTCTCAAATAGTTCACAGGTCAATAGGTATTTATAATTTGAAGTTTTTTTGTTTGTTTTTTTTGAGAATTTTTATTCTTTTTTTGGGATTTTTTTTAAATGGATCCACACTCATCCGGCGCTTCTTGTTCTCAAGCTACGGGTTCTTTTTCTCCCTTTTTAACTGATGAAGAATATCAAAATTTATGTCAACCCTTAAAACAACCTCATCAAGTACCATTTTCTGTACTAATATGTAGTTTAGATAATAATGAATGGCACCAGTTGAATTGCATTTTTAAGTTTTTAAGCAAATTTGAAAATGCAACTAGAGTACTATCAGACACTTATTACCCAACTACACATATTGCATTATATTATCAACCGAAATTAGTTCGGTTTTTAATGAATGTAGAAATCACCCAATACTTAAAAATATTGTTCAACCTATGGAAACTAAATTTAATAAATATTTTAAAAATTTTCCATACTTATTATATTTTGTAACTGTTGTGGATCCCCATTGTAAGTTAGATGGACTTGAAATTTTAATAGATTTATTTTATACAAATATGTCTTATGAAGATAATGTAAGGGATTTAGTTACTGATATTAAAATCTATTTAGATATTATGTATAAAACATATAAAGATATTATGGTGCGCCAATACAATCTACAAAAGAACCATCTACTAGGAAAATCCGTAATCCAATAATATCATCTGTATTTCACCGAAAAAAAGTAAAGCAAACTAGTACATATTTTAATGATTTTCATTATTATTTAGAAAGAGTTAACTATGAAGATAATACATTCCCTGAAAATTATGAAGCCTTTGATATTTTGGCCTTGTGGAAATCACAAAAAAAAAAACATATCCCGTGCTTTCCAATAAAGCCCGTGATCTACTAACTCCTCCGGTGTCTACTTTAGCGTCGGAGTCTGCTTTTAGCGCAGGTGGTAGAGTGCTTACGGAGTTGAGAACCTCATTGGCGTCGGACACATTAGAGATGTGTGTCTGCTTAAGGATTGGTACGACGCAGAAAATACGGAACAAGATTTGGTTAATAAAGCAGTAGTAGAGACCTTACCAGAAGAAGATAAATCATGATTAAAAGTATTTACATTTGTTCGGATTTTCATGTATTTTCTAATTTTGTTTTGTAATTTTTAACTCATAAATCTCTTAGAAAAAATACTAAGAACAAATTGAGGGTGACGGTTAGGCTTCTCTTCTCTCTCTTCGGGCTTTGTATAACTTCTAAAGAGATTTATAGAGTAATTATATCAATGTAATGAGATTAAATATAATAATTTTTTTTTACTGTTATTATTTCTTATTAAATCCAATTAAATGAAGCTAAGTAGTCGCTAAGTAGTCTCCTAATCTTACTTAATTTTTTTTTTTAATAACATGGGCCGACACGAGCACGGTACGGACTCGACGTGCTGTGCCGGCGGGCTGCGGCCCACTAGGCAGGTTTATATATACTATATACTTTCTATATAAATTTAATGTTGATATTATATTAAAATGTTTTATACTTCCTATATAAATTTAATGCCGATATTATATTCAAATATTTTTGTTATTGATTCTTAGAATTTAAAATAAAAAATAATATTTCGTTCAGTCTAAAAACACGAGATATCATTTGCAGTGAATCATTTATCTCTTATAATCATAATTTTTATAATTAAAAAATAAAAATTAAGCAGTAACAGAATTATAAAATTGAAGATTCGGAAAGGTTCAATCTCCAAAGATTTTCAAAAATTAAAATACAATTGGCCCAATGCACTTTCGGTGGGCTGTTGAATAATTCCGCTGCCAGGTTCAGGTGCCTGAGCCAAGCGAGCTTGGGATCCAAAACCAACCATCCCGCACAAAATCTCTTGTACGAGCGCTCTCATAGAGTTTTAGTACGGGCGCTCGCACCTCATCAATAAACCGCGTAAGTTTGCGCTTCAAAGAGAGGAGGGGGAGTTCGTGGACGGAGCCGCGTGGGCCCCACTCCTCCCCTCTGTCCTCATGTGCCCTGGAAGCGAACCGCGAATTGCGGCACCATCCTCATAACACAAAACACTAAAATATCCACTATCTAAGCCACGTAAACCCATTAATGCCAGACTATCTTACACGTGTTCTGTTCAAATGGACATCTAGAAAGTAAGAAGAAACCAAATGGTGCAGCGGATCGAAACCCCCAATTGCCCAATTGGTACCATGTACTGGCAATTCGCTGGCGAGGCGCCCCCGATACCTGCTATTCTCACCCCCTTCTCCCATCTCCTCGCCGTCCTTATCTAACGGCAAAAATCACGGAAATTACCCAAAATTTATAAAAGTAAAAATAATAAAAAAAACACGACTTATATAGTAACAAATCGATTTTCTCTTCAAATCTGCGGCTCTCTCTCTCTCTCAGTCAACCTTAGTCTTGAAAGCTCGAAGCTTTCCCCTCTCTTCAGCTCGATAATGTAAGAGAAATTTTTAGAGAGAGAGCGATTGAATTCTTTGTTTTTTTTCCTCCAGAGAGAGTGAAAAAAAGCGCTTCAAGCTTCGATTTTTATCAGCATTTGAGGATGGCCGCGGCGGTGCTGGTGGTTTTGCTGGCGGCGGTGGCGGCAGGGCCTGCGTCGGCCGGAGATCCGTATGCTTACTACGACTGGAACGTCCAGTACAAGACCGTTGCTCCACTCGGCGTCGAGCAACAGGTGCAAAAAAAAAAAAAAAAGATCCTTATTATTATTATTTTTTACGTTTCTATTTGTGAGATCTGCAGTGAAGCGGTTTCAATGTGGGGAAAAAATTGATCTTTTTGGGCTTTTTGCTCTTTTTGGGCAATGAGGGTTTGTGGGTAGGGGAGGTTTTTTGTGAAAAGGTCACATCTCACTGTCAGTTTACAGTGGTTTTGAATTTTTTGGGATTTTTTTTTTTTTTTTTTGAAAAACTTGATTTTTAATTGTTTGTTTATGCAGGTTATTGCAGTGAATGACAAATTTCCTGGTCCCATTGTTAACGTGACGACCAATTGGAATGTGGTGGTTAATGTTCTCAATAGCTTGGATGAACCCCTACTCTTCACTTGGTAATCTTTTCCCCCAACAATTCTAGCGTTTATTTGTGTTTTTTCCCCCCATTTTTGAAATGGGTTTTCTTTTCTTTTTTTCGTTTGACGTAGGATGTTTATTATCATTTTTTTTGTCTGATTTTTCGTCATTTTTTTTTAAAAATTTATAAACAGTATTTTTTAAAAAAATTTTCTCATTTCTTTTTGTTTGTCACCTTAAGTTTAGTTTACTTGATTTGTTCAGAACATTTGGATTTGAGATCAATTCCTTATTATTTCAGGGATGGAGTTCAACAACGAAAAAATTCATGGCAAGATGGTGTTTTGGGCACAAATTGCCCGATTCCACCAGGTTGGAACTGGACTTACCAGTTCCAAGTCAAGGATCAGATTGGGAGCTTTTTCTATTTCCCTTCACTGAACTTCCAGAGAGCTGCCGGAGGCTTCGGTGGCTTAATTATCAACAACCGCGATGTCATTGCGGTGCCATTCAACACCCCAGATGGCGATATCACTCTATTTATCGGAGATTGGTACAACAAGAACCATACGGTGCGTTGAACTGGTGGCTTCTGAGGTTTTTGGGTTATGGAGTGGTGCAATGTGACTGATTATGTAGTTTGTTGTCATGGATTTTGTAGGATTTGAGAAAGAAACTCGATGAAGGGAAGGATCTTGGAATGCCCGATGGTGTTTTGATGAATGGTAAAGGACCATATCAGTACAATAATTCTCTAGTTCCAGCTGGTATTGATCATGAGACTCTTAATGTTCATCCAGGTAATTGTTCATTCTGTGAAAGTTGATTGTGCAGAATAATCTATGTGCTTTTATGTTTTTGGTGGTGGCTAGCAATTTGGGCAAATACTGCACTAGTAGTATTTCTTTAGTGCAGTTTGATGCATGGCAATTAGTATTAGCTCTGTTGGTAAATAGCTATACTTGTTCAGAATTTGTATTTCGTATTCAGAAAGTTTCATTTGAATAAATTTGAAATCCAGTTATAAGCTAAGTCATCGTGTCGTAATGTATTGCGTATCGTAAGATACGTAACGTATATTGTAAGATATACTCACCGTATTATAAGATTCATGATCAAATAGTATCGCAAATAGAGTACGTATAGAGTTTCATACATATTGTATTGTAGGATACATATTGCATATAGTAAGATATTGACGGCTGTGAGTATCGGTTAAATAACCATTTTAATTTGTAGGTTGAACTACTGAAAACCATAAGGAATTTGTGTTAATTTGATGCATGACCTTACTATGGTTGACAGATTTAAAGTTGGTAAGATACGTAAGATATTGCGTATCGTAAGATACGTGACGTATACTGTAAGATATGTAAGATATTGCATTAGTAACGTATATTGTAAGATATACTTACCGTATTATAAGATTCATGATCAAATAGTATTGCAAATAGAGTACGTATAGAGTTTCATACATATTGTATTGTAGAATACATATTGCATTTAGTAAGATATTGACGGCTATGAGTATCGGTTAAATAACCATTTTAATTTGTAGGTTGAATTACTGAAAACCATAAGGAATTTGTGTTAATTTGATGCATGACCTTACTATGGTTGACAGATTTAAAGTTGGTGGAATCATTGCCGTTTGTTAATGGTCAAGTCATTCTCTGAATTATTTTAATATTTAGTGCTTAAAACTACATGATAAGTTTATGTATTGTATGATTTGCTTTCCTGGTAGCGGGCTAGCTTATTCATTTTAGTCATCATAAGCTCAAAATAGTTGCAAGTCCTGGGAGACTTGCAACTTTTATTTACAACTTCTTCAATCTTTATGTGGACTTCATAAACCATTTGTTGCTTTTACTGTAATATTCAAAAGTTTTTTTTATTTCACTGGGTCTTTTTTGGACATCCTACTTGGTTAATAATTTTGATGTTTATAGATTTCAAAATGCTTCTAGATAGTATATCAG
The DNA here is from genome assembly GCA_036321105.1 of Dracaena cambodiana. Lineage (NCBI taxonomy): Eukaryota > Viridiplantae > Streptophyta > Magnoliopsida > Asparagales > Asparagaceae > Dracaena > Dracaena cambodiana. The sequence continues at coordinate 3,438,505 of JAYEPQ010000007.1, forward strand.
CTACTCTTGATTCTTCTAGATGTTTTAGGGAGTGATTGGTGTTTGGAAGTAGGGGAAGTAAGGGAGAAAATTAGAAATAACTTTCAAAAACAATGAGGTGAAAGTATCATATTTCATATATTTCTAGTGTTTATTTTTTTTTACTTTTTGGAAGAGGGAAGAGATAGAAGAGAAATAAAATATTTATTTATTTGGAAGAAAGAAAGAAAGAGAGAGACATAAAATAATAAAATATTATTACTTTTTACTTCCAACTCTAGTTACACCCAAAATTAATATGAAGTAAAGTTGAGAAGGGAAGATGCCACGTAGGATCCACCTTTCTATTATAAAAGTAACTTTCACTTTACTTTTTGTCCAAACAAACACATAAAGTAGTAGAAGTGGGTTTACTTCCATCACTTCCTTTCTATTTATTTCTATACAAACAAACACACCCTTCGTGGTTGGAAATTGCCCACTGGCCTTTTAGTACTATGGCAAGTCACAATCCCTATCTTGTACATAGTTACCTTGGCCAAGATGCTGACAACTATTAGGTGAGGTTTGGCATTAGGTTGATAGCCAGAGTAAAACTTTTTTGAGCACTTCGTTGCGCTGTTCTCCATAGCCAAATCCCATCTTGGTGGGAAAACTCTTATATGATGATGATGGTTTTAAAAGTGTAATGTTATTGGTGAATTTTAAACTAAATTCAAATCCACAATCTTTAACATAATTATTTTTGAACGTATTATGAGATGCCGCCTGTCTCATGTGCACATTCTTTGCACTGTGAAGGAGCTAGAGCGGCAAGTTCTACATTTACTTTTGCACACTAATTTTATATCTTCGCTTTACAACTGATCATGAATCACTTCTTGCGGTTGAGAAAAAGAATTTTGATACCTTATTCACTTCTTCTTGTTATCCTTTTGATAGTTCTTCATATTGCAGCTGTAGCTCTCAAGTAGTTATCTCTAAACCTACCTTGCAGATATAGCTTGCTGAGTTATCTCTAAGTACCAGGCTAATGATGTTTATTCTTATAACAGGCAAAACTTACAGACTTCGTGTCCACAATGTTGGCATCAAGACTTGTTTGAACTTTAGAATCCAATCCCATAACTTGCTTCTTGTTGAGACTGAGGGAACGTACACGGTGGCACAAAATTACAGCAACCTAGATGTCTGCGTTGGGCAGTCCTATTCTTTCTTGGTCACGATGGATCAGAATGCAAGCAGTGACTACTACATTGTTGCCAGTGCTCGGTTTGTTAATGAGTCAACCTGGTCCAGAGTAACTGGTGTTGCCATCTTGCATTATTCAAACTCTAGAGGCAAAGCTCATGGCCCTCTTCCTGATCCTCCTCAAGACTTCTATGACAAAACTTTCTCAATGAATCAGGCAAGATCAATCAGGTAAGGTTCATGAAAATATGCAGCAAGAAATTGTTCTAATCACTTCTCCTAATTTATTATATTTTGTAACGTGTTTATAGTCGCTGCTGCTTTAGTGATCTTTACGACAAATTTAACATATTCATAGGCCTTCTCCCATCAATCCCAATTTTAAAGCAATATTTTGAAGTTGCATTACCGTCATATGTATAAATTCATTCTGTATCATTTGTTCTTGACCGATCTTTATGATATACTAGGACAAATGTTAGTGCTGGTGCTGCGCGCCCAAACCCCCAGGGATCTTTCCATTATGGTTCAATCAATGTAACCCAAGTGTATGAGCTGCGGAATATGCCACCAGTAATCATTAATGGAAAGCGCAGGGCTACGCTCAACGGAATTTCATATTCTCCGCCTGATACACCTCTGAAGCTCGCTGACTGGTACGATAAGAAGGGAGTGTACAAACTTGATTTTCCCACCAGGCCAATTAAGGGCGCACCTATAATTGCAAGATCGGTGATCAATGGTACATACAGAGGTTTCATGGAAATCATATTCCAGAACAATGATACCATAGTTCAAACATACCACATTGATGGATATGCCTTTTTCGTTGCTGGGTATGGCTAATTTTTGAGCTTTGTACTTATAATAACGTGTTGATTTATGGTCTCTGTCTTTATTTGCCTTTGGATATCACTAATGACAGGATGGACTTTGGGGAGTGGACAGAGAGTAGCAGAGGCACATATAACAAATGGGATGGTGTTGCTCGCTGCACTATACAGGTGACTGCCATTTCACTTGTCTTTTACTTCGTTTCTCGCAAATTATGTTCAGTTTGACATTCTTTTTTGTGGATTATCAAACCTGTTAGCCTGTTCATGATTTTATGCTTTATCAACATCATCATAATGATTTATCTTTGGAATATCAAACCAGCTATCCTTTTTTACATTGTTCTTTTGTACGAGCACGGTACACACACACACACACACACACGAGATAATGAAAAGATGGGGCTAGAGTGTCCATCTAATGAGGTTTAACTAGAATGTAAAAGAGAAAACCTAAATGTGATATTTTTTTTTTTTTAAAAGATTCAAAGCATTAATCTTGATCTCCTCTCCTTGGGATTCACACCTACTAAAATTCATGGGTTGTAGGATTTACTTGCCCATCGAGTAGAATCTTGTTATACTCATAAGTCTTGGCAGGTGTGAACCCCAAGGATTGGAGATTAAGTTAATGCTTTGGATATTACTTTCCTCTATGCGTGTTCGTCTGGGTCCATCTCTACTGAATCTTGCCACTGCTTTCCATGACCAGGATAGTTCTTGCCCAATTGTTTAGATGTATGAAAAGCTTATTTGCCACAATGTGCTGGGCCTTGATCACTTAATATAACATTGTGATTCTTGGTGATAATATAATTCAATTAAACCTGATCCCCTCAAGTTGCAGTCAGCCATGGAGCAAACCGGAAATAAGAAACGCTCTAAACAAAGGACCAAGCAAGAATTCCCAGTGACTGTTACATGTATGCTGACTCGGGACATGACTATTTACCAGCCTATAATAATTGGTTTCTATTGTATCAATGTATATACGAAATACATTTGCATTAACTGCATATGTCTCTCCCTCCTTTCTGGCTCACTTCACGATTGATCAGTAGGACATCTCATGGATATTGTCCTACTTTTACCTTTAAGCACCTAATTCGAAAGGTAATTTACAGTTCCTCTTATAATGAACTAAAAAATGCTCGAGGTAACATTCATTTTAGGGTTAATTACATTCACACTCTCTATAGTATGGGGGTGTATAACTTATCACCCCTAAAGTTTTAAATTTTCACTTAGATCCCATAAACCGCAGAAAAAATTTCTTCGTTTGAGCTTCATTGTCAGTTTTTTTCTACAGTTCAGGGGTCTAAGTGAGAGTTTTAAATTTTAGGGGTGATAAGTTATACACTTTTTATAGTACAGGGGGTTTGAGTATAATTAATCCTTCATTTTATCTATAAACCATTTCTTTGATTTTGACTATCTTTGACAGTCTATCAGATTATATGTCCTATATTCCTTTTTCTCATGCTGCAACCTATGTCGGCACATTTTTCCAAGAGTTTAAATTTATTGGAGTTTATGGGGCCGCTGCTGTATACATTTCTTCTGCTTTTCTATGATCCCAGCCCGGTAAATGTAATTCTATTTTGTGCCGGATCTGATTTTTTTTTATGAGGTGTGGTTGTTTTTCTTATATTAACTATTAATTCTGCTTTGTTATTGTCGTGAATTCTTCATTGAATTGAAGTGATTTTGTCCGTCTAGGGTTCCTTCAGCACAGCACTTTATTGTTTGAGTTTGAGATAGTGTTGTCTGGCTGTTGAGCTACTAGAAGTAGTTAATTTATATGGGTCCTTAAGCCAGTGTCCATTTTTCCACTTATTTAGGTTCACACGTAAGTTCATTAAAGGTGGATAGTTTTAGGTTTGAAAACCTAGCCACCAGGCCCATTAATGACATCTCTTTACCCCGAGAGGCCGATGGGAAGTCTACGAGCAGATAAGATTTCAACCTTTCTATTTGTAGACCTGATGTAATGCCTGTTTAGAGAAGATAATCACATGAATTTGGCCCCTTCATCCATGCAAAGCAAATTCAGAGCATTCTCATCAGAATCACTATATCACCAAATTTTGGTAATACGGTGACTAAACCCCAAACTTCCCTATCTAGTAGAGCCACCGAAGGTGGGCACCACGTATCAAACTTTGGTGTAATGCCTGTTTAGTGAAGATAATCACATGAATTTGGCCCTTTCATCCATGCAAAGCAAATTCAGAGCATTCTCATCAGAATCACTGTATCACCAAATTTTGGTAATACGGTGACTAAACCCCAAACTTCCCTATCTAGTAGAGCCATCGAAGGTGGGCACCACGTATCAAAATTTGGTGTAATGCCTGTTTAGTGAAGATAATCACATGAATTTGGCCCTTTCATCCATGCAAAGCAAATTCAGAGCATTCTCACCAAACTTCCCTATCTAGTAGAGCCATCGAAGGTGGGCACCACGTATCAAAATTTGGTGTAATGCCTGTTTAGTGAAGATAATCACATGAATTTGGCCCTTTCATCCATGCAAAGCAAATTCAGAGCATTCTCATCAGAATCACTATATCACCAAATTTTGGTAATACGGTGACTAAACCCCAAACTTCCCTATCTAGTAGAGCCACCGAAGGTGCACCACGTATCAAAATTTGGTGCAACGCTTGAAGAATTACCGAACTTGACAGTTTTTCTCCCAATCACCAATTCACCAAAGATGGGCTCCACATCTTTTATCTCTTTTCCCAAAAAATATAAAGAAAAGTGAGTCGGACAATAATATATAATACTTAAAAGTATAAAAGATATAATATTTTAATAAGATGGCGACCGGAATGAGAGATATAATAGTTTTAAAGTATGGTAATATATAATATTTTTTTAATAGTATGGACATTGGATGGTGACTCCATTAGAGACTATACAAATAAAGTGAATCACCATCCGACGGTGGTGAGGTTATGACGGTGATCCAATTTTATTGATGCCGATAACGATGCCCTCAACTTTTTTTCATGTCGGTGTTGCATGAGTTATTGGCATGGCCAGTATTTGCTTATAGCCTTGTAGCGTTTCATTCATGTATAGATATCATTCATGTTCCGTTGAAATTCCTTCATTGTATTTGATAGTTCGTCCTAGATGAGCTCAACATCTACATGCATCATATCCAGAATCCCTGAAGAGAATCAGTACTTTCACATAAAAAATGCTTATACGTTTGTCCTTGTATGCCTTCTACAGGCATTTTCTTCTTTCTTTGTATTTGTTATAACAAATTTATCAGTGTCAGCTATTTGTGCATGCTAGTGCATTCTTCTTCCCTTTCTTTCTTTTTTGGTCAATTGCTGGAGTTGAAAGCATCGCTAAATTGCATTCATCTCATACTACTACTATAACTTAATTTTCGAATATCACTTTCAGGTTTACTCCGGAGCATGGACAGCTGTTCTAGTTTCACTGGACAACGTCGGTGTGTGGAACGTGCGTACAGAAAATCTCGACACATGGTACCTTGGACAGGAGACGTACGTGAGGGTGGTCAATCCCGAGGGTAATAACAAAACCGAGTGGCCGGTTCCTGAGAACGCCCTCTACTGTGGCCTTCTCAAGGATATGCAAAAGTATGCCTCTTACTCTCGGCGTCACTCTGTGAATTAGACGGTTGATACTGTATCGGTATCAGCGTGTACATTTTCATTTCTCTTTGCTGATACCCGTTTGTTCTCTTCCTTTCCCCAGGCAGCAGACACCTCACGCAATGACAGATTCATCGTCCACAACTCTTGATGTAAGGGCGAAGCTGATGCTGTCGGGGCTGCTGCTGGTTGCCCTAGCCATGTTCCCGTAGCCTCCCCCAAAATTCAGTTAAGGCAAATTGTGATTGTGCTCGTGTTTGTTTGGGGAATTTTTCTACCCTTATGAGGAACATTGGTTGCATTGGACAGGATTTGGTGGTGTTGAGGGTTTTGTAGTTTGTGAAGATCCCGACTGTTGATATGAGTCTGCTTGTGTTTATTTAACTTTTTTTTTTTCCTTTCAAGATTATTTTTAGATCATTTTTCTTTTTTCATCTTTTAAAACTATTGACATGTTCATTCTAGTAGGAAAAATTGTGTACAAATGATAAATTATTTAGCGCCGGCTGTTTTTATGCTGCTTTGCTGTTCTATGGCTCTTGTTTTGCTTTGCTTTTATTCCGTATGAATTGAGTTGGAAAAAAATTGGAAAATTATTATCGTGTCTCTTGAACTTGTGCATGCCTGCTGTTTGCACACCGAGAGATCTAAAGCATTCAGTCAATTAATATTTTTGTTGAACTGGAGAACAAGAGCACTCTATATATATAGGAATTCTAATAAATAGAAGTCATAAGCCAACTCTCCTGCAGATTCACTCTCCTTGCTGAACATAACAGCTAACTTGAAGTGATCTAACACAAGATAATCCGCTAGAAAAAATATGATTCAATCAATAATTTGTTCGTGAAAATGGAACCAAGTCCAATAAATGATGAGAATAATATGTCATGGAAATAAAAAATATTGTTGATGTAAAACCTCTTGCAGATTCTTTGTACAATGAAGTGAGTAGAATGATAACAGAAGCCAAAACAAAAACCTGCAACCTAGTTTTGGGGACAAACTTTCTCCTCTTCCGACTAATAAGATGATAACAGGGAACAAGAACTCTTCGCACTAATTCATCCAAAAGCCAATGAAGTCGAAAGACAGCACTTGATTACTTATTTCGGTAAATATTTGAGAATTGGAGAGCTGATGGACACTCCACTATTTTGAAAGCCAATAAATGATTAGAAACAGTGTGCAGGCTGCGATGACAGCGGAAAGGATGAGTGTGTCCCTTGAACGCTTCCTTTTTATGGCACCTATAAATAGAAGGTGAGTACTAAGAATGGATTATAATGATTGGGAAAAAAAAAAAAAATTCACATCAGATATTTGTGGGCGAAGAGATACCAAGAAGGCCTCGAATTATTGGGAATTTCTCGCCCAGTTGCTTGACTTTTCCCTGGACATTGCCAAACAAAGCCCTCTGCGCCCCTAAGACCGATCTTGTAGCTTCAGCCTGACCTATAACCTCGTCAATCTGGAGCAAAACAATTTGTTAGGATAATCGAGATTCACCAGAACAAGGGCCGGACAGCACAGTTAAGAGTACGATGTTTCAGAAGCGTCTAAAAGATGGCAATGATATTTTCTTATCAATCAGAATGCAGAAGAAACTGGAAGCAGAATGGAGTAAAAAGATACGAATGCAAATATCAGTGAAAATTCTTTTTTGACATAGATTTTTCACCATTTTGTATTCTATAGTCATAAATAGGAGACCTGTATCACTATTCAACTCTAAACACACCTGATTTATGGTGTCACCAATGCAAAAAATTGATAAAACCAGACACCTGTTGCCAAATTCATTTACGACTATTCACGTCCTAGGAGATTTTTTTTTTTTTTATCATAGTTATCAAAATTAATGTGGTACCTTGCTGAACATGAAAGTATATATCATGTTGGGAGAGCCTTTTTATGGATCATTTGAGATGCTTCTCTGCACACCACTTCCATTAACATGACTGAAAGGAAGTATTCTTCTGACCTACTTCGATATTAAGATCCCAACGAATTCCAATGTTACGAAAAATAACAACTCTCTCGTGATATTTCTGTGGTTGTCCCATATATAGACTGGCATACATTGGAGAACGATGCTGCAAATCCCAGACATTCCTGAGTGTGTTTGCATCTAGATCTTCAAAAAGGGTTTTGAGATTGAATCTTCAGCATCTTCAATAACATGGACAGCTCAGCACAGATAACCTATGAGGTACTTAAATGACCGGGATGGAAAAGCCACAAAATTTCTCCCAGCTACCAGGTGATCTAGGTAACTATGATTACTTATATGCTGTTTGAACAGTTCATTACAAGACATTTATATGATAAAAGTATTCAATTATTCGGTCCTTAAGTAATATATTAACCAAGGGAATTAGCATAACCTTTCCAGTAGTTGTTTCTTTAACTTGGACTTCCACCACTACCACCAATGAGATTAATTCCATGCTTCTTAGTATGTGTGATCGTTACTTTCACCGACAAGCCCACCATCATCCTTTATTAAATGCACAATAAAGCCTCCTAATACTAATTGCCATACATACAAGAAAAGAGTTTAGTGGCATGACATCAAGAAGACCAAGGGCATTTTAATTGGAACCAATATTCCAATGTCTCGCTAAATGTGGTTATAGCTCAAGGGGCACTGACGCCCACATTTTAAACGACAGGTGACTGATCTAAATTTCTCCGTGTTCAGTGGCAGAGGAGATCTACTTGGATAAAATGTATCCTATTGTGAGCTTTAAAACTGAAGATGTAACAACTGATGTTTACGCCTTCATGGCACATGGAGATATATTCTGGGTCATGCGGGTTCACTGGGATTTACAAGTATGGTAAGAGGAGCCGAGTGCTCATAACTAATCCCATTTGTGAAGTCCCTCCCGTCCTGTATAGGAAGGAGCATTCTGTTCAGTGTGAAGACTACTACTCCTTCATGATGATTTCCTCACGCCTTGGGCGATTGGGACAACAAGCTTAACGCTAGAGAAGGTCTAATGGATCTAACTTCTACAAAATAATATTTCCTATTAATATTTCGTATTCATATCACTGCAGTAGTGAACTAAAGTGCAACTCTTCTCACTTACCACCAAAAAATTTCGTGCTGTATCCCACATACCTTCAAATGTCTAGAAAGCAATAAACAGGCTATTTCCCAAGCAAGAAACTGAGGATTCAAATCTTTTCCTTTATACCATTTATTAGTAATGAATAGTCTGTTGGACTCAGACTCAAAAAAACAACTGTGGTCGGCTTACTGCCTCAAACCTTCATCTTTATATTCGTACCACCAGGTCCACCACTACCACTTGCTTGTGCAGGTGTACGAACGGAGTGTTGTCAATATTCTTCTTATACATGGAGTGTCCACATGCTTGATGAGAATGTACGTCTGCAACAATCAATTACTAAATAAAGTTACCTGCATCTAAGATCTAATAATTTATTGTCCATTCTTCCTATTGTACCACTATATTGTTTCCCAGTTGTTTCTATATCAACATAAATTTCCCTTGAGTCTTGTTTGACTGGTCTCGTTGCTAACAAATTGAAATGCTTTATTCACAGAAAGAAAACTGTAAACTATATCTTTCATGCCTCAGCAGAATCAGCATACAGACATAAATGGCATTCGAATCATAATACAGCATCTTACATGCTCAAATAGGGGGCCATCACAACTTGCTTCTTTAACATATATAGTCCAAGAGAGGTGTCAGTCTTGTGACAATCACCTTGGATATTCTCTTAGACTTCAAATGTGGAAGATGCCTAAATCTAATATTTAATAATGACCAAACTTGCATAATCTACCTATCTATTGAAGTTTGCCTCTTTGTTTCGTAAGAGGCCACTCATAGTCTCAGTATTGGGCTAATCCAAGTTCAATAAATATTTAATAATCTACCTATCTATTGAAGTTTGCCTCTTTGTTTTGTAAGAGGCCACTCATAGTCTCATTATTGGACCAATCCAAGTTCAATAAACATTGCATCATAGGGCTAAATATCAGTTCATTGCTGTGAGTAGGATATGAATTTTTTTTCCCCATAGAGATAAACTATATGCACTTCTTTCAACTCTTTCTTACAGTAAGCTTGAAATTCATAAATTAATGCACATAATTGTTATTGCTTCTCGCAATTCATGTAGCATGCTCAGTTTAAATTCTTTTTTTGACAAGATAACAAAATCAACATGTTCATTTCATAAAATTTATATTCCGTAATTGTAGTAATTTAGATGATTTATCCTCATATAATACCAGTATTCTTTATTAGCGGCGCCAGAAGTACTGGTTCTTGCAATTCTTTCTATACAAAGAATTCCCAAAGTTAAGGAAAACTCCACGAATAATATGAAAAATCCAATACTTTCAGCTCTTTGATCACTGTACCTACAATAAATATCTTATATTTCAGATATATTCTAAGATTCGAGACATTTAAGAAACAACAGGTCATAAATGACAACATTTGTTTTTTATTTTTTCCAGAAGCTGAAGGCTGAAATTCAAAATAAAAAAGGGTTTTTTAACCTCAGTACTTCAGACCCCTCAAATCTTCCACATTCTGAAAATTACCGCCAAATCTTCAGATTTGCTAATTTACCATCCAAATCCATTGGATTGGATCAGTGCAGCTGCCAAGTTAACTGATGTTCCTTTTTTGATGAGGAAAAGGTAAATGTCCTTTTAGCCCTTGCTAGAGTTTCTCTAAGAAGCTTTATAAACGAAAAAAGGGAAAAAAAATCCCAATTCTACTTAACCAGGGTACTACCTGATCCTCCCTTTCTCTCTGATTCTTCGTCAACCTCACCATCCTTTATCTATCACCATCAAATCATCAATATTATCTCCATCATGCTGATTTTTTTAGGATAGATTTTTGGATTATGAAGGAGTGTGTGATAAGTTTTAGACATGGAGATGATTTATTGAGATTCATCTCCATCATCTTTAAAACCTCTAGACAACTAGCCTATAGTCTCAAATTCATCCCAAGGGACGCAAGCCAGAAGCACACATTTCAAAAGCTCAACTTTGGAATCATGAATAAGCACCAAACAGCAGAAAGATTCAACCTTTGACAAAATCAAAGAAAAAGCTTCAATCTTTGTGCTGACTACAAGTTGAGATCATACTACTGGATAGCGTTATGGAAGTCCTCGACAGTGACGCTGACCGCCTTCCATAAAGGTGTTCAGACATTGGTCATAGGTCTCCACGAAGCTCCCCCTCAGCTTCTCTGCTCCTCGGTGACAACGGTGATGGAGGCACATTTCAGTGGCGATGGGTTCCAAGAGTGACATAGGGATTTTTTATTTTTTTATTTTTTATTTTTAGTTTGGGTCTGAGGAAGAAGACGAGAGGAGACATGGATACTTTAGAAATTAAGAGAGCAAGTACATTATTTAAAAGAGAGAGGAGATAATAATTTTTTTATTCTGTTAGCTTAACAGAGAGGGGTGTTTTAGTTTGACTTATATAAGATTTGGGGAGTAAATTGGCAAATATAAAGATATGTGGGGTAATTTTCTAAATAGGTAAGATTTGACCAGTAAAAAACCCAATAAAAAAAATGCTTTCTGCAATGCAGATTTAGGAGTCGGGAAATAACATCCAAAATGAAAAAAAACAATATCCAAAGCTTTGTGTGTGCATGCATGCAAAACTTTTACGAATGTGCAAGCTTGTATATTCCTTGCATCAGCATACATGTCCAAGCAGATGTATATGGAGCATGAGTTATATCATATAGACATAAAAAGTTCAGATTCTTACATGGCTTATGTTCCCATGAATTGAAGCTCTCTCTCGCAATACTTGCACTCTTGGTGACATACTTCCAGATGACTGTACAAAGTGGTGAACATCAATATCTTATTGCAACAGTCAAGTATATATTGGGGGAGTGCAAAACAATCCCACCTTGGATTCACTGATGTCATCTCTAACAGAGTTAAGAAGTTCTGCGTGCTCTCTCATGGAGTTCAAGTTCCCTTTTGTTCGTCTAAATTCCTAAATCATAACAACTAAAGTGAGCTGAAACTGCAGCACGATATCTTTAGATATATAGCATAAGTATTCTTCGAGAAATAAAAATGAGACAATAAATAGGTGGTTAAGCAATGCAATCAGTGTAGAAGACAGAATATGGCTGGATGAATGAAACATTACTTTAGTAAACTAAAGAATGTAAATTAGCACAATGAAGAAGATGTGTGGGATGTGCCTTTCACACAACTATGAGAAGAAAAGAGGGAATAAATCATATTAACAGTGAAACAGAACCAGAAACAATAATTTTCACTGTTTTTTTTACTATATTTTAGTTTTATTTATTTAAACAAAGGCCGTAACACAGTCTTGAAGTTAGAACCTCTCAATTCCTAAGTTCCAAACTACCTGGAAGATTTGATGGTAATATGGAAAACGAACACTATATTACTATGTAATGTAGAACACTTGAAACTGTTATAAGGTTATATCCCTCCCCAGGTTGCCATACCACGTTGCCATTTCTTATCCCTCTGATACCTTATAAGGTTATAATTTTCATACTATAGAGGGCTCCAATTGAGGATCAAATGAGGGGAGACTGTCTTTGGACATTTAAAACGACAATGACAAATTAAGAGGAATGGTAACTGTAGCAGATGGAACAAAAGGACATGTGTTCGACCTCAAGAAATATGGACTTAGGTGGTGAAAAGTTAATGATTTATCTGCAGTGACGGCCTAAATCTAATGGATAAAAATGAACAATATAGCCGCACCCAACAATTTCAGAACAAAACCTGACATGCCTTGCGGAAAGAATATTATGTTGTCGAAGTAGCTCGTAACTACTACTCCTGAGTACATGCAACACCATGTATTCGCATATGTAATTTCCACAGTTTGCTCATGTCATTTTCTTGCATTAAGATGTTTTGACCTCTACATGTTCTTTATTTTTATCTAATATTTTTTCCATCTTAAATCCCTAAAATTTCATTAAAAAAGGTGGCACTGTACGAAAACCTGGTAAAACCATTTGGATTAAGTTCAAATGGCAACCGGAAAAGAGTAGCATGCAACAACTTTACCTGTGTATATTCATGAAGTATATCCCTATGCCTTGCAAGCTTCTGGTTGACAGAACTCGCCGCAGATGCTGTTGCAGCACATCGGCTCATGGCATCATTAATATCCAGTAGCTTCTCAAGCAAAGATTGTATTTCTATTTCCATGGACTTCCATGATCTACTGGGACCAACAGGTGGTGATCCATTGTCCATGTAACCTGAAATAAGATGTTTTAGAAATAATAATAAACAATTAGCTATTTCAATGGAAGGGATGTTTTTATGAGTATATTTTCCGCCAAAATAATTCTCACTATGCGAAGTTGATGGATACAGCATCATAGCAAAAACAAAGGTCAGCAGCAAGCAATAGCAGTGCGCAACAGGAAAACACGTCAAGAGAAAGAAGAATCAGCTTATAAAGCAACATGATATCATTGAGTTTTATGCATGAAAATTCTTACAAATTTTGTATGCGGAAGCCGAATGCATCCTTAAAAAAAGTTTTAACCTTTTCCTAGTTTTCGAGTTCATGTGGTATCCTTATTCCTTACACAAGTTCTATCAGTTGTTTTTTTTTTAACACTACAGGCTTTACTGGATGAGCGATAATAATATCAGCCATCCCAAATCACTACATTAGGAAAGTAATATACATAAAACATACTCATGTGTAGAAGATATAAAGATACGTGCAACCTGGAAAAGACGTGAGGAAAAAAAAAAAAAATCAGCCAAACTGATTTTAACAATCCAGCTACAATAAAATATCCGCAAAGTAGTTGCCTTCTTATATTAAAAAAGATGGTAGCATAACAGAAACATATATAGGAGCCTCAAAATAGGAACACAGGAGGACAGCGGTTGACAATAGGAAAAAGGAAAATCCAGGTAAAAGAGGAAAGGCAGGGGTAACAGTAAAAATAACCACACTAAAACTTTTCTTATTTACATAATGGTGGTGCCTCTCAAAATAAGGCAGGAACTTGTCAACTGGTTAAGAGCATCAAAGATCTAATATAGAACATACATGTAAACAATTGGCTGCAAAAAGCAATTCTAGGCAAAGAATCTCTTGATATGTAAGGTCAAAGTAAGCTCAGAGTCAAAGCCCTGTAGAAAAGATAGTAACTTTTGGAGGCTTATATACATATGCTCATGATAATTAAGCTATTTTCCAAAGTTCCATATTTTTTTGTGGCATATTTCCAGTTTTCAAGGAAGATTTGCCAGAGGAGCAACTAACGTGGTGTCTAACATGCCAAGTCCGCAACTTCCATCTTTGACTTCTGCTCGTCACGTATTCCCAGTTTTGAGAGTGTTATGCAATAAGATAAAATGAGAGTTTTATGTAAAAATTAATATATATTATATTAATAAAAAAAAGTAGATGAGATGTGAGATCTATCCATCCAATTTCACAAAATTAATCTATAATTCTAACCCTAACTCTGATTATTATGGTATATGAGTTAATCCTCCCTTAATCATCCTCTTCACCTCAACTTCACATATGAAACCCACCTCATCCACATCGATCAGCGATGCTGCGACTCCGACAATCTTCTATGCTACGACTCCAACTTCAAAATCTCATTGACACCCATCTTATCGATCAACAAACCAACCAACGACATCCATCAATGCCGACGCCGACGATGTTACTATCTTCAATCTCAATGACATCAACAACTTGATCTATCCTCCTCTTCAAGGATATCGACTCGATCAACAACATTGACATCAACTCAATCAATGGCATCGACTCCGACTCCACAATGACATCAACATCAACGATCTCCGTCGATCTCCTTCAACCCAATGTTGACCTTCCTCATGCTCATCTGCCTGACTTTTCTATCAACTGCTGACTTTTCGTATCATTAGATCTCCTAGATTTGATAATCTCTCAGGTCTAAGAGACTAATTCTAAAAGAAAGAGAGAATCTTGCTAGTGTCCTGTTGCTGTTTCTTATCTATATGTTTCTTATCTATAGAAGTAGCAGCAAGAGAAAAAAGGTTTTACTTATCTTACGGGTAATGTTGTACAAATTTTATGAAAAAAGTTCTTTGAATTTAGGAAGCTCTGTTCTGAGTTGAGAGGATCCAGAGTTTGGTAATAGTCGGTGGCTGGTGGTTGGGAGTTTATTTGTATGGAAGATTCGACGAGTACAACAGAACTAAAATCGGTAATTCCAAAGTTTATTACTAGTAAGATTACCAACAGGAAGATGAATAGGGATAGCTATTTGCAGTGGAGAAAAATTGTTGCGATTAATTTAGCTGGCCATGGAAAGAACAGTCATCTTTATGTGGATCACCTAGTCCTAAAATGGATGAGTGGGAAAGAGAGGATCTATGCTCATTGGTCAGTTGTTCATGTCAGTAGTTGAACATTAAGGAGCAGAAGATATAATATTTTGTTTATGCATACATCGAAAGTGAAATAAATGTGGAATTAACTTGATGAGTTTTATTCATGGAAGAATTATCTTATTAGAGCTTTTTATGTTATTCTAGAGATGCTCCGAAGTGAGAAGAGTAAAATTTTTTTTTTTTATCACAACATTATGCAAGTTTTAATAAAGTTTATTAGTTAAAGATGCTATATCCCATTTCACATGCTATGAAGATGTAAAAGCAATGGAACCAGCTAGCGGTACACAACTTTCTAGAGAGTTTGCCATTAGAGTGCACTCCTGCACATCCACAAAAGACTGGTAGTTTAGCAGTTGACAATATATCAGAAACATTGGTTTTTTACCAACGTCTTTCCGAAGGAATCACAAAATTCTGGTAAGAGCAAGTCTCATGAATAATTAGCTTTAGCCATTCAACATAGGCAATTTACAACTGCCAGTGGTCGGGCGGTCGGGCGAGGTCTGCCTTTGTAGAAGCTGAGGAGATTTTAGCAGTGGTGATCGTTTTTGTGCTAACATCGGAGATTTTAGGCGAGTTGGTGGTCATTTTTGTGGTGGTAGAGGACAATTTGGTCATAGTGGCAAATTTGGTAGTAGAGGACGTTTTGGTCGTGGAGGAAATGGAGGGCCAGAGAATTAACAAGATACAAGGACTTACTGCTACTGCGGGAAGGTCAGGACACACAAGAAATAGGTGTCCAAAATCATATGGCAGAACCTCTCATGTTAGTTAGTTTGCACATGTAGCTCATGCATACGAGGAACAAGTCCTCAAGTTACAGGCGCGCACTTATGTCCGAAGAAAAATTTGGCAAAATAAAAAATGTTCCAGTAGTTTCAGATTACACAGATTACACCATCATCATCCACTGCTACCTCAGGCTCAGTCAGGTAATTCTACTGCGTGTTTTACTTTCAGAGCTCATAATACTTGGATCATTAAAACGGGTGCAGCTAATCACATAATGAGAAACAAAAATATTCAACATGACTTATGTTCACCTTTGTTGCTTCCTATAGTAACTTAAGCATATCGTACTATGTCTTGAGTTAAAAATGTAGGCACAACTGATAGAGAATAGAGGTTGACAGGGGAGTCTTCATAGCTTGAACATACAAAACTGGAATTTCTTTCATTCACCGTAAACATAAGTTTAAGTCAAGACAGCTCAAGAGGTCAGGGAATCAGGTATACCAATCTTACCATTATCATCTGTCTTTCATATATCCAGCTCTCCAATTAATTTATTATCTAGCAGCAAACTTAAATGATCCTCGAATTGTTCGGTGACATTCTTTCCGCATTATTGTATATTTTAGGAGAGTAGGTTGCAAAGGACGATTGACACAAGATGTGAACTTGAGGTTTGTATCACCTGGAGATTGGTGCCGCTTCGGTTACTTGTATTAGCTCTACTTCTTTGTAGCATCTACATCACTGGTTTGGTCATTCTTCCTTGTACATTTTAAAGAAATTAATTACTGAGTTCAGTCAAGTGTCCGTTTCTTAATGTAAGCATGTTAAATGGATAAACACCATTATGTGCTTTATACACTGAGAGCTAATAAGAGGATACATCACCCATTTAAACTTGTTCATTATGATATTTGGGATCATTGTCCTGTTAGTTCAGTGCTTAGTTTTAAATATTTGATTATCTTTGTGAATGACCTTTCCTTCATAACATGGTTATATTTAAAAATAAATCATTCAGAAGCTCTCTTTATATTCCAAACTTTCTATAATGAAGACAAGAACCGGTTTGGTGCATATATTTATATTCTGCGGATTGAAAATGCAAAAGAATTTCTTTGTTTATATGTTATGCATTTTATGTATGATATTGGACTTACTCATCAAATCTCTTGTTCTTACATTCCACAACATAAAAAAGTGGCTAAATGTAAGAACCATCATTTGCTTGAGGCAGCACGAATTTTGTTATTTACAAGCATGTTCTCAAATATTTTTGGGGAGATGCAGTTCTTATAGCTTGCTATATGATCAATCATATGCCCTCTACAGTTATTGGTGGTCATATATCATATTCAGTTCTTTATATCCAATATGACTTGTTTCTTTTATCTTCTAGAATTTTCGGTTATGTATATTTTATTCGTGATGATAGTACCAATTGAATCAAACTGATATGAAAACTTTGAAATGTGTAATTTTTAGGGTATTCTAGAGGTCAAAAAAGATACAAGTACTATTTTCCTACTTTGCATAAGTTTGTGATCTCATTAGTTATTATCTTTCTCGAGTACAAAGCATACTTTGATACATAGTCATCCACAAGCATATCATTAGAACCAGACGATAATTTTATGTTCTTTTTCGATAACTCCCCACCTTTATCTGTCAATGTAGATCCTATACCTCACAAGTATATACAAGATGGGCTAAATCCATCATGCATGTGCCGGTTGTCCCTGAATCTCCAATCAGGGATACATTATCAGGTGAGAATGCTAATATTCCTTCTTATGTTTCTCCAAGTGATTTTGATTCTCACTCTTGATATTCCTTTTGCTCAAAGGAAAACGAAGTTGTACTTTACATCCATTGTATAACTTCATACCTTATGTCCATCTTCCTCAATTACAAGTTTTTAAATTAATATCTAGGCGGCTGAGATTCATTACAACCACCATACGGGGCATACCCCTAGGACTTGCACTCGTTTCCACTCTTCAGTCCACAAGAACCACTTATCCCCGCTTCTCACTCATGAAAAATCTAACCGTCCACAAATAATGAACGGTTGTGTATAAAGATACAGGTTCTCCATTTACCTTCCCGTAATGCAAACAATCTAGATCTATGTCCGTTATACACGTCCATCCATCTCAGTCAATTTCCTTTATGCATAATTGATCCCTACCACTGATTTTGCATCAATGTACTCATTTCTATCATCTTTTCTCATTCAACTCTCAAATTCATCATATTTACTATCATATGGGCATTTTTCTTGATTGCTAGTTTAGAGGACGCCAACCCTTAATGCCATGTCGTAAGATATCCTCCATCAAGGACATTCTAAGTTCAAATAATGCCCCAAAACTACTACTCCACTTTAAACATGAAGAAGAATATCTAAGGGCAGTATCCCACTAAATTTCTTCCTGTAGTCCTGCTAAAATTGCATTCTGCATACAAATTCTAAACCCTTTAGATTCAATTGCCCCTTTCCACTTCTTTATCTTAAACTACTACTCTATGCTAGCAACAAGCACAACTCAAGGAACCAGACACCCAAATATTCCTAATAAAATCGACTCCAGAGACAAAGACAATGCTTGTCTCTTTCACTAAACCTAACACAATTTCTCTTTATTAACCAAAATCAACTCTTTTTTTTTTTTTTCTATCGCTAAATTTCATTGTATTACTCGTAAAATTTTACCCTAACCGAGTGAAATCTCAGCGCCTACCACTATTATTAGCTAGAATTGGATTCAAAAGAATCTTTTTAAAATAAAAAATAAAAAAAATAAACAAAAAATCCAGGAAATTCGCATAAAATCGCAGATCTGAGATCTGAGCAAAAAACAAAACAAAAATTTACCTGAAGATTGAGTGAATCTGGTGCCGAGCTTGGCGTAGGAAGAGAGCTTGACGTCGAGATCCCCTTCGATCTTCCTCGCTTCTTTCCTCAATTCCTCCCATCCTGATTCTTGCAGCTCCAGCGCCGTTGAATCCCCCATCATAATTCAACTTTTAATCCACAGAAATTTGAAGGATTTAATCGAGAGAATTTAAAGATCGTTCTTTGGTGTTCGATCAAATTTGTACGCAGCGACAGCGATCTGAGACTATCTTCAGTTATTAATATTATTATTATTATTATTAATTTTTTTTTTTTTTGAGTCTTTGGGAGTAACAGATCGCGGCTAACTTCTTGAGTCTTTGGGAAATTCTAAGTGCGCCCCACATTTTACTTTACGAGCACCACATCCTATAGTAAGTGATTTACAACATAGGGGAAAATCGTGCTCAAATGTGTTGCGCATTTAGAACTTCCCATCTTTTGAGAAAACTAAAGCTTTAAAAAAAAAAAAGTTACATAGAATTTGTGGAAATTTATATATAGTACCAAAAAAAAAAAAAAAGTGAAAAAAATTGATATTCGGCCTTCTGGGCTATCTAATGCTAATGCATAAGCCCAATTGCGAGTAACAGAGCTAAAATGTTGAGCTATCTTGTGAGGAGGTTGGAAATGTTGGGCTTGAATCAGCAACAAAGGGTTTGCACTTTATGTTTGCGGCCCACGTACACATATAATATAAGGCTAATTACAGTCAGACTTCCTTGTAATATAAAGGTCTGTCACTTAATATCTCTGAAATTTGAAACTCTCAAAAAATCTTCTGAACATCTTAACGGCGTCAGTGTTTAGAGCACGTGATGTGCACGGATTATAAAAAGTCTAAAATACCCCTGTGACTCCTCCCTCTTCATCTTCCCCCAATAATTTCTCTCTCAGTCATCATGATCCTCTCTCTCTCTGTGCAAGAAGCAGCAGCAGCAGTAGCAAGCTTCAGCAGCAGCAGCAAGTTTCAGCAGTAGCAGTAGCAGCAACAGCAAGCTTCAGCAGCAGCAACAACAGCATAAGCAGACAGCAGCAAGCTTCAGCAGTAGCAGCAACAACAAGTTTCAGCAGCAGCAACGACAGCAGAAGCAGGCAGCAGCAAGCTTGCTGCTTGCTACTATTGCACGAGAGAGAGAGAGAGAGAGAGAGGAGGGGGGAGAGAGAGGAGGGGGGAGAGAGAGGAAGGGGGAGAGAGAGAGAGACATGAGAGAGAGAGAGGAGGGGAGGGGAGGGGGGAGAGAGAGGGAGGGGGAGAGAGAGAGAGAGACATGAGAGAGAGAGGGGGGGGAGGGGAGGGGGGAGAGAGAGGAAGGGGGGAGAGACAGAGACATGATAGAGAGAGGGGGAGGGGAGGGGGGGAGAGAGAGACATGAGAGAGAGAGAGAGAGGGGGGAAGGGGGAGAGAGAGAGAGAGAGAGTGTGTGTGTGGTGTGCTGGTTTAAAAAATTGGGTGGGTAAAATATGTATTAGATAAAAGGAGTGCACTTTAGTATAAAAGGGAGTGATAATAACTAACTGTCCAGTAACAGTTGTAACGGTTTAGGGGTTTTTTTGAGAGTTTCAAATTTTAGAGGTGTTAAGTGACAGACTCTCATACTACAAGGGGTCTGACTGTAATTAAACCTATAATATAAGAGTGGAACAATTTAACAAAGTATGAGTTACTATCTCTTATTGGCTCTCTTACTTTAGTGTATGAGGCACCCTGAAAAATATTAAATAAATGGAGGATAAAAATGAAAGATGAATTGAAATCTCTTGCTTCAAAAAATGTTGTGTCCAATACTAAGAATATGAGGCTTATTAAGTACATACTTTGCAAAGATGTTGAAGCCCATTAACCAGATACTTTGCAAAGGATACTTTATGTGTTCGAAGCACAACAAAAAATATTAAATAAACGGAGGAAAAAAACTGAAAGAGGAATTGAAATTTGTTGTATCAAAAAATGGCCTATTAAGCAGATACTTTGTAAAAATGCTTAAGTCTATGAAAATCTATCTGAAAATAATCTAGTCCAAGCATGCTTTTAAATATCACAAGCTTATTACTTGATATCTTGAAAATTTCTATTTGAAACTCACGGAACTCACTCTTGTGCACCTAAACATTTTTCTTAGTATGTACAAGGAAACCACTAACTTTCAAGTTTGTCGTAATGGTAATCTTTACCGACTCAATCATTCTAGAAATACCTTCCGTCATGACAAAAAGGATTAAAAAAAAAAACTCCATTAAGTGCTCGCAATCAAGAGAGAGACCGATTACTTGTGAGATCTTATATTTCTTCCATTAATATAAAAATCATGTCGGTTGATATCATCCAAAGACGTATCCTTGGAGACTTTTCGAATTGAATATCGTTATATCCGTGTGTATTGATTATATCTAATCTCTAATTTATTTACTAACTGTTTCATTACAAATTCTAATTTTCCTTATATTTACATCTCGAGTCTTGCTCGAGTTTAAATTCCTATTTGGTTCAAGAATTGGCCTGACTAATTAGTCAATAATCTTTGGAATCAATAATGGGCACAACATATGGAAAACACAATTAAACCGTGAGTTGAACGCGTTCAAAAACTTATGTGAAATAATGTTAGAAGGAGAACGAACCTAATACCAATGGGGTAAACAATCAGATGTAGCTTAGCACCCCTATAACTTGTGCCAAACTACGGGAGCTTATTCGCCAATTCACCGGTCAGATCACAATGCTTACTCAAATCCTAGCGAAGTGACCGAGGTGGCTGATCAGCCTCCACCTTGTTGGATCCGCCTTCACGTGTAGATGGTGACACCGATGATATCACTTACTTTACTAGTAGCCTTCCTCTTTGCGGCAAGCTTATTCATAATAGCCTTAAAGAAAGCCAACTTTTGTTTCGATTGGTATGCGGGCGCTCTTTCGAGAAAGTTTTAATAATAGACTGTTGTTCATAGTCTCCTATGAGAGAGTAGAAGTACGTATACGTGGAGTCTATGCTGTAGCTATGTGCGGCTTCATGAGTGACCCGTCATTTTCGCTTATTACTTGATCAGCTTCCTTGGTCGCCATCTTGCACAGAGATGGCCTAATGACTGACCAAACCCCATAGTGATACACATGCTTGGAAAACGAACTACTGGAATGCGGTTTTTCGGAGTTACTCCTTGTACTTTCCCTGATCACATTCAATGACAAGGGTTTTGACATGATCAGCACACTTCATAATACAATCACTTAATAAAATTCACCTTCTCTCAATGAAGTCTGGGAATCTGTGATAGCGAAACCTAGCCATGAATGATCCAACACCAATCTAACAAAGCGATCGACGAAGAAAGTTACAGGAATGGGAAAAGAAAAGCGTACACAGAGAGTTTTTCATGGTGATGTTAGCCTTTTCATTTAACAAACTTTAACGTAAAAAGCTCTCCCTTGTACACAAAAAAAAGAAGAAAATTAGGATCTTGCATTGAGATTTAGCTCTTGAAGATGGTAAAGATGGTTCTTTCGCGAGTTCTTTAATAGTATAGAATAACTAGAGGAATCTTAAATCCCTTTCAATATTTGAAATGAAGGGCTTTTATAGAGATTATCGACTCTCACGTTCTTTAACTTTTATTGTAATCCTAGATCAAATTATATGGCATAATTAAGGCTAGTAGGTTCTTGGGCGAGTATGCTACAAGGGCGAGCATCGGTCGGTTCGGTTCGGTTTTTTGAAAAAAATCCAACCAAAAACCGAACCGAACATTTAAAACCAAAATCGAACCGACCGAATAAGAGTGATAACCGAAAACCAAACCGATTTTTCGATTCGGTTCGGTTATCGGTCGGTTTTCGATTTTATGGGCTTCAGCCCAAAAGCCCAATTGAATTAAAAAAATATCGGCCCAGTTTAAAAAAATACGAAAAATGGATCAATTTTGGCCTAGTTTAAAAATAATAAAGATAACAAATCCTGTAAAATCTGGAGCAAAATAATAAAAATAATTTAACTACAACAAACAGAATAATATAATTACATAATAAACAACATGCATAACAAAACTAAAATAATGTAGCAAGTTACAACTTACAAGCAACAACTACATACCACAGTGATATCAACAGTGATATCAACTCAAATTACAGAACATGGTCATGATTACAAACATAAATAATATAGCAATTTAAATTACATAACATGATCACAAATTTAAATTTAACAGTTTATTTTTCAAATTAATTACAAACGGATTGAGATATATGCTATAGAGTCCAGAGTCCCATCATGCACTGAAAACTTGAAGTTGTACTAATCTGCTTAATATGAAAAAAATAAATTAGTTATTAAATAGGAAAAAAGTAGAGAGAATGAGAGTTTTGTGTGGCGTGTGCAGTGCAGAGAGCTCTGCACACAGAGCTCAGCAACCTGCAGATAGAGAGCTCATGCTGCTGAGCTCTCTGCAGATAACAATTGATAATACATTAAAAAGTCTAGAAAATACTTTAGAATTCTAAAAAAAATTGCAACAGAATGGGAACCTAGACCTATGCTTAGGACTGAGTTAATTTCCTTCAAACTAATACTTGTTGTATAATGTTTACATATTAGTCACAAAAGAAACATTCTAGACTAGCTAGCTGCCTAGCTGGATAATGTTTACAGCAAATTTCCTGTCTGCAGGCTATTCTAGACTAGCTGCCTAGCTAGATTAACTAATTTGGGGAACTTAAGTGGTTAATTTTTTAATGAGAGTTACATGGAATACACTCCAGAAATACCAAACAAAGATTTTCTTGGTAAATTGTGTCAATCACTAGACTGAACATATGCATTGTACACTGATAATGTTTATATGCTTGTTAATGCAACCCAATAAACCAGTATATCGTAGAAAACAAAATTCTAGGATTCAACATACATAAATAGAAGTATCCTGCACACACATACACTGATACACATACTGTCAAATTAGCATTTCACACCAGCAAGAAGAGCAATTTCCTGGGTAACAACTAACACAGAATTGATTAATGCAAGCAACTAATGCAAAGATCTAAAAATCCTAACTATGAAATTAAACCTAATTTCCTAAAATTTTCCATCTTCCCAACAGAAAAAAAATTATAATGTCAAATTACAATCATTCATCACTTGCCAGAGATCAAAAATCTATCCAAACATAAAAATCCATAGCAATTAAACCGATCAAACTCTCGATTTCAAAAACAAATGGAGAGAGAACTTCTTATCGTCGGGCGTCGGTTCCGATCTCAAAAAAAAAACTGGGAGGAGGCCGGAGAGGATTAGCGGAGCTGTAGAGGGCCGGAGGTTGAGGCGGAGGCAGAGGAGGAGCCGGAGGATTTCAAGGCGAAGGAGAGTGGCGATCGGGCGAGAGCTAGGGATTTGGGTTAACACAGAACGAAATTAGGGGAACAAACGACTGAACGATCCGTCGAGCCCTAATTATTATTTGGGTATTGGATTAATGGGTTAACGGATCGGGTGGGAGTAAAAGTTTGGTTTTTTCGGTCGGTTTCGGTTGGCGATTTCGCCACCTATAACCGATCCGAAGTCTGAATATAAATTCGATTTTATCAACCGACCCGACCCGATAACCGAAATAACCGAGCTGATCGGATCGGATCGGTTCGGTTAGTCGGTTTTTTCGGTTTTGTCGGTATCTAGCACTCTACCTGCCTATCTTTAAAGTTTCATAATTTCTACTTCCAAAATCCGATTGAGATGATTTAAGTGGCATAGAAAAGAGGATTCAGAGTTCTTCAACTTCTCCTTACTAAATTTTTTCTAGTTCAGCTTCTGTCATGCTCAAAAGTGAGGTTGAAGTGGACATTGCTACACAAGCTTCATCGAATTCTTTTGTTTCCATAATTGTTGACCCATCAAATGTTCTCCTTCATTTTTTTCAAAACCTACATCAAGTTAATCGAGTAACAAGAGCGGCAGCACAATTTAAGTATAATTGAAAGGGAAAACGAGGCACAAAAAAACCTCAGAAGTCCGAGAGAAACCCAAAGTTGGTAAGCGCGAGTCAACCAAACAGAAGCATCGCTGCACCAAATCTAGAATTTTAAGCAGTCCATGATAACTCTTCATCACAATTTTGCCGAACATATATTAGGCAAGAAGTTGAGAGTTATAACTGCATCATCTTTGAGTTCGTGTATGCAAAAAAAAATTGTCCAAAACATAGAATTGATGATCCATATGTCAATTTGATGCTATACATAGAAATTACAAAAGAAAAAAAAAAGGGAAACATTAGGTCTGCATGCACCTCACTCGATGAATTATGTAGCACGAGCATGAGTGCAGGACCACTTTAAGGCTGTCGGGCCTGAAGCAAACGTTCATAACTCATGCTCCTCAAACAAAACAATATATATACTAGAGCTAAGTCCATTTCAATTCGATTAATAAAAGTTGTTATCATGATGCTATTGCATCATGTATGCTTGCTGGGTCTCACATGAGCAAGCATTTGCACGCAAAAATGATGCTATCTTGGGCTACAAACAATACTTATCAGCACCACATCCCCCTCATTATTCATTTCCCACACCCTGATCCCTCTATAGCTCCGCGTGCATGCATGCAATACATTGCGTGCACAAACATACTCCATAGTCCCTACCAAGCTTCTAATTAACCTTTTTTTCTTTTAGGTATGGTTTACTGCGAGTTTGGAATCCCTGTAAGCTTCCAAATGCTGAATTTTCAGCTATCGCAGGATTTGAAGTCTAGTTAATAATGTATTGTACTCAACTACATTATTAAAATAAGATTGAGTGAGTGAGTACTTTCGGAGAAGTACATGGTTGTGCTGGCTGTGCGGAGATATGAGAGCGAGTATTCCCGGGGAAGTTATGCAAACTTTTTTTTTTTTTTTATATAAGGTACTGAGCATCCAATTAACTTTGTGAGAATGTAAAATTATTCTCCTTCAATCCTTAATGCAAAATTTTGTTTTAGCGGAAAATGGTATCTTAACCTTCAAATCTAATCCTTGCCGACTATACATTAGGAAAGTAGATTCACAACAAATTTTCACATGTAAAGTCCCGATTTCAACTCATTAAAAGTGCTCTAAACCTAATTCAGCGATATATCACATAATTACTCACATATTTGGTCCAATTTGGATAGTTTGGTGTCATTAAAAAAAAAAAAAAAAATTATAGTGCCTGAGGTATTGCATCCATCTCGCAATAAAATTTGATATCACTATATATCACACATCACTTATTACGGTTTATAAACTAAGACTTAATTTGACCCAAAAAGAGATGTCTCTATGACATGGAGTCTCATCCAATAGGTAATCATATATTAAATCACCTTTCTGTTGGGCATAAACTTAATCTCTCGTATTATTAGACTTTTAGCCGAACACAACTATTCACCCTAACCCAGTTACTTTTCCACTTTTGACCAATGCAAGTATGCAACACACATGAATCTTCTTCTAACGCGTTCTCTAGTGTGAGTAATCGATATCATGAGTTTATGGCTATCACACACAATCATGAGCGTGCCGTGTTGATAATTTAATGCCCCCCGAAAGAGGCGATCATGTGAGTATGCTTGCGTGCATGGCTTCTAAAGTGATCCATTTTCATGCCTACCCTTTTGCTTGTGTATATAAACCACAAGAAGCCATCTTGTTTGGTGGGTGGAATAAATCCTCTCGTAGCATATTAATTCATTCTCTCAAGAGTGATACTTTTAAAATGGAGTGTTTCTTGTGTTAGTCAATTGAAGTCTTGGTTTAGAGCAAAGTTTGCATCTTCATCAATGATAATTTACTTTCTACCTACTGAGGGTCAACCGATAGAAGAATACACTCACTCTCTCTCTCTCTCTCTCTCTCTCTCATTTTCTTCTAGTAACTTTATTTCTTAATAGATATATGTTCATGTTACTTCTCACTCTCTTCGCCTTTCCTAATTACTCCTTGTGGATTATCTTTCGGCAAAATGGTGGATATATTTGCTAATTTCCTTCTTTTTCTTCTTCTTGCAAAACCCCAAAATGTGAAGAAGTGTTAGCTTAATTAATTTCTCCTCTCCATCACTACATCTTCCAAGTTTATCTTTCCTAAAAATGCTTATCATGATTTGTAAAAATCAATTGTTGCTCTTGCAGGTAATGTCACAGAGCTACATGAAAATGGATGCACGCATAGCATGATGTTAATTTGGTAAGTAGGATTACTAAAAGCTTTGCTACACATATTTTGTTGCTATGCTGCATGATAAACTAGTTCCCTAACTGAAAGACCGTTATTCTCAATTGTTATTAATTTATATTATCATTATCATTTATGTAACAAAAACTACAAGCAGCTAAGTAATCTGATCATCTAATTTAAATTTGGTTTCATTTAAGAATGACGAATCTGGATAAAATTATAGCACGCTTTAACTAAGTCAAGTAATATGAGGCTTGTAGTTCTCTTACAAGAATGATGGATTTTTTTTTTTTTTTAAATTTTTGTGAAGGAAGAAGAGTTACCTATTATAAAATACCACAATTTGTTTCTCTGTTAGGATGTTTGTATGGATATAAAATACAATGTAGAGTTCAAACGTAAATATCCCAATCTAGTTCATCAAACCATCATTCAGAAAAAAAATAAACAAGAAGAAAATGAAGAAGAGAAAAGAGAAGGAAGAAAAGATTAAGAAATGTTAGGATCCTTCTAATTTGTTGCCTCTTATCTTTTCCTAGAAGTATCAGACGGTCTGCCCACCGTCTCAATTATCGAAACTAATAAAACTAAACTAGCCATGGGAGTCTTTTATTTCTCTGCTAAAGTTTCTTTTTATGTGTGCTTGCTCTTCCTATAAAAGAACATATAAATGACGAACTTAAAATACGACCATCGGACGTTTTATTTTCCGACCATCCAATTTTGCATGTTTTGAGCGTGTGTTAGTCTATAGGATGACAAACAACTTAACTTAGGAGTTGTCTGGTTCGGATTGAAGTTACTTGTAAATGCTTGGACCATATGGTTAACCCGTGCATTACGGACCCTAGTCTTACTCACTTTGCTACAATGGTTCGTATGTGAAATTAAGCTTCAACTCCCTAATCTCATAATTTCACCGTCGCAGCTTCAATCAAATATGACATATAAAACAAACAGATTTTATTTTATTTCAATTTTCTTTACTGCAAACAGATTTTTCTTATGGTCTCTATATGATTATTATTTAAATGAGGTATATGTTGGCTAGACTAGGATTATGACAAAGACAAATTAAGGTATATCTTTCTTTTTTTTACTCATAGAATATATTCTTGTGTTACCTATATTATCAGATAATAAAAGGATTAGGTGGACAATGAATCATACTTTGAGAGGAAAATTGATACATTATTTCTTGAATCTACTGATTTCTTTTTGTCAAAGGCCCGGGTACTATATATTCTGCAGCATTCTTTGATCTAAAGAATACATAATATGCATTATGAAGAAATCATTTTTCATACGATCTTGTCGAGACTATATAGGTAATCATTTCTGAGTGTTGTCTATCACGACCATTTCGAGCTATACATATTTATTCCCCCACACATTATTGTAGAAGCAACGTTCTCAATTTCATCCAAAATTCTATCACTATTGATTACTGAACATCTTACACGCTAATATAAGATAAGTTTCTAATATTACACATATCATAGCATGGATTGGGAAAAGTTCCGAATCCTTTTTTATGTACATAAACACACATAACTGTCTGTCCAATTGATGTTCAATTATACAGACCACTTGAAATCAATTTAATCCCATATATTTATAATTATTTGAGGTCTTCATACTCTATTTTCACATCCATAGCTCGATCTGGGCGCAGCTCGAGTTTGAAGCTGATTTATACTCCACTGGTGCTTCTTTCTTGGCAGGAACTTGAAAATTTTGTGTTGAACCATCCTCATGACTGAGCTGAGACGCAACAAACTTGTCAAGGATCCTCCAGTCCGTTACTTCGCCTGCTGTTCGATCAGTATTGTCACTATTGCTGCCCACTGGGATCATCTGAAGTTGGCTCTGGGAATTAGGAAGCTCAGGGGAGCTTCCAGGGTTACTGAAATCAGGGAGCTTGGAGCACTGCAAGTGAAGGAACTGATGAAAAGGGTCATTCGGTGAGTAGAATTCTTGGTTGAGGGAGTTGAGTTCCGGCATGAGGGAGAGCTTTTCGTCAAACCAGTGTGAGGACTCATCCTCACTAGCTTTCCTTATTGTCGATGATACACGTTTCTTGAACACCTTGCACACCACCCAACCCTCTTCCTGAGATATATGAAAAATTGTGGCACGAGTTAAAGATAAATTTGTTGTTGTAATTTATACTTAGTGTGATATGTTTACAAGAATATCTGTAATTATAACTTAAAACTATCTATGCATGTCAAGAAACATTCATTTATACCGAAGAAGATAGAATAGATTATCAAATTCACCTAGAAAAAAAATAAAACAATTATCCATGCCAAGATAAATGAACTTACGTGTTGGCATCCTTTAAGTAAATTGGAACTTAGAAAGTGGTTAGAGATAACTCTATAGCGTACATGGTCATAGATTAGGGATTATCTGGGACGAGAGTTATCCAATATCCTGCTACTTCAGATCAATTCACAATTTATTACATGCATATACTACGATATTTGCCAAATAAGCACAATAAAGAGACTAATGCAATCCAAGTACCATAAGATTTGAAGTTATCATATTTGAACCTAGTTGCAATAGGGGTTTTAGTCTTGACTTTTGTCGAAAGCTTTCTTCATCAAGTCATTTGCTTGGTTTACTTGTCTTTTAGGTAGATGTTTCTCCGATGTTTCTAGCAAATGCAAACAACTGTAAGTATAATACTCTATTTTTTTCTGAATAGAAGTTAACATTATTAGGGTTTTTCTTCTTTCTTTAAATCAATATGCACTGTTGGTTTGAATTTAGAAACAAATATCAATACATTCAGATGGAAAGGGCATAAATACAAGCTCAACATTAATGTAATGTTCAACACAAAATAAATGTATTGATTGAAAGCACACTCTCGTAATGCATTCATATCGTCATACAACTTCAGGTCTGCATATTGATATCAAGTATTTTTCTTACTAATTATTGGAATTTTTGGTACAACTACGTCTGTTGTTTCTGACAACCAAAATTTAGATCTTACATTTCATCTTATGGTCAAGTTAAACTCTAAATCAGCTGACATGTTGTTGATATTTGCATGACAAACTAACTAAAGGCCATGAATATTGTAATGTCTAGAGGAAAATCTTAAGCATCATATCATTCAGAATGTTGATTACATGTTATCTTTTCCTTCCCTTTCCATTATACGAAGTGTGTGATTTATTGTGTAAGAGTAACCTGCATATTAATTGATCCAGCATAAAAGTGAGAAAGCATAATATGGCCAAGAATATGCAAGAAAAAAAAAACTTTTTAGCATTGTGGTGTAGAACATAATAGATCGAAATAACTATACTGCAAAAGAAATTGGGTAAGCAAATGGAATTATTTGGAACAAAGTTATGTATATGACATGCACAAGTAAATTTGCTAAAAGGTGCTTGGTTGATATGGCTAATGTACTTCTGCAGGATGAATTTAATTAAAATTAGTTACTTGCCTGGGTTGTCCCATTTTCATTTGATTCAAGACGGTACTCATGCATAATCCAATCCGTCTTTTGTCCATTTGGTGCTCTACCAATGTAATATACTAAAGTCTTCCTCATTCCGATCAAGTTGAGTTTCAAGTAGATTGGTTTGTCCCTCCCTGTTGCTTTCCAGAACCCAGTTTTCGTTGCTCTATTGGTTCGAGTTCCAGTTGGATATTTTTTGTCTTTATGGCTAAAAAAATGCCACTCATGTTGCTCTTCCGCCCCAATCCTACAATATTCTGCTGGAATGCACTAGTCAGTAAATAAAATGGAGCAATAAAGGTTTTAAAAAAAAAATCATAGTATAATTTTAGTAATTTATGTTAATTGATGTCACCCTGAAGATCCCATGGCTCAATCTTGTACAAGTCTACATCTTTTATGACATTTAGATCGATCCTTTTGGAAGCTATTTTCTTGCGCAGGTAGTAATCCACTAGCTCTTCATCGGTAGGGTAAAAGCGAAACCCCGGTGGTACATGTGAAAATGAGTTCATATTGCAGACCTGGTATTCCTATGAATCATAGAATTAATCATAATATGATACATGATCAATCCGTGCCATAAAAAATAATAATAACATAAGCGTTTTCTGCACTCGTTTTCTATCTAAATCAATGCCCCACAAATTTTTAGCTCAATATACTCAAATGTCACATAATTGATGGACCTTTAAATTTGTAGTTAGATTTTAGATATACATCAAATCCACTGGAAATACTATATATATATATATATATATATATATATATATATATATATATATATATATATATATATATATATATATATGAATTACAATGAGCAATACCATTACTGGTTTGTGTAATAAAAACCATAGAGATAGCTAAAATGGTTCCCTAGCTAATCTAAGTACTATGCAGTCATGATTGAAATTTTTAAATCTGAAGATGCCAACACATGATTTGAAAAAAGGTTGTTATTGCTTTGAGTGGTTGTAATTAAAATGAGCACTAGTTGAATCATCAGATAGCTAAGAGGAAGTAAAAGTAGAGGTGAATCATTCTTCTTGATAAATAAAAATAAATGCAATAATTATAAGAACTACAATTAATCATGAACAATTTTGTTTTTTTATGACGACTTCTATGATCTGACGTTTAAAAGAAGTTTCAATATAGTGTAAAATGATGATGCATAGAAGATTTTTTTCCCCCTCCAGTTTAATTTTAGAAGTTCTGAATGTATAACTGTTCTAATAAGATAAAAATTTGATAAGGTTTAGTTTGATTTATCAAGAAACTATTTCTTTTGAATAGAAAGTAGGAGCTTCTCTTCATGTTTTTCGATACAAGATCATTTGGCAAGATGAAAGTCTACTCTTTTCCTTCGATATGTCTTCTTTTAATGCTATCTTCGCAAATACTTATTGTTTAACTTCTCGCAGAATATGCAATCCAGCAATAGGTGCACCAGACATCCATCAAATGAGGGCAGACTCTAATTAAACATCTACCTCAACAACTGTTCTATATCATATCATTATACATCAGATATCATAGAAGAATTTCAATCTGAAACTCGATGTCTGAAAATTTTTTAAGATCATTTTGGTAGCTACCATCGATGGATAACTCTCAGCAGCTAAGAGCTTTTGAGATTATATATGTAAATGCATTTTAAGCTCTTGAATATCTGTTCTTGTTGCGGAATGGAATTTTTATGTGTTTTGGATGTGTTACTGTAATGTTATTCCTTGTTATTACCTATATATTGAGGGAAGAGAGTTGATTCTACATTACTGTATATCGATCTTCTCTTATTCTCTCCGGTCAACTTCACTGGTGGATATATTCCTTCTAGAGGGGAGCAAAAAACTTAAATTTGTCTATCTACAGATTCTTTCACCTTACTCTGTGCAATTGTGATATAGTTTTTTTTTTTTCCCTACTCCTTCTGTTTTGGTTTAACACTACTTATGATTGTACTTTCCATTGCACTGCTATTATCGGTATCATCATATAATTCATCCTAAATTACATACCATCCAAGTTAAGGATTATGAAGAATCTGCATATGATATATGTCATTTATATTATCCATATTTATGATTTATATATTCTAGCAATAAGAAGGCATATATATATTTATGAAATTTCATGCATATTATCCAGGATTTATATAAGTTCAGCTATTACATGGAATTATAAGAGAAATTACCAATTATCATCTGGGATTAGAAGTCGCAAAATGTTAGGACATCAGTTTATTAGCAGATATATATTATAATATTGTAATACAAAAATTCAGCCTTCAGATCGGTATATGATTGTTCTAAATGATATCATAGTTACTAAAATATGGATATATTACTAGATATTTCTACTAAAGTCCATACTAATGGAAAACTTTGCAAAGCAAAATAAACAGGATTAGTTATGGCAAACCCCAATAATGCAATAAGAACCAAAAACAAAACTATTAATCTAATCATTTTGATACATTGCATACTATTAACTTAATCGTGTTAGTTAAACCCTGCTAAATCATTCGAATGTGATCCTTCCCAGATACTCAGCAGACCCTTCTGATGCTAACTTTCTTATGGGTACATAAAATATCAAAACCAAGATGATAATAGTTATCCTGTCTTACATATAAACTTGCCCTAGTAAGGAAATTACCCTTCTCATTTAAAATCTAAAACTTCAATCTAATGCCAAACAATTGCAATTATAGAAGGAAAAAGTACATATTGAGTTAAAGTAGTATATATAAATAACCACTTATTTTTCTGTCTTCTTATTTGTCACATATTTAATTTCAATAATTCAATATATAGCAGAATGCTACTCCCTTATATTGTCTTAGTAGATATTATATATAGTCCGTAGAATGCTTAATTATTTATCATAATTATCTAATGGAAATTCTCCAAGAGAAACCCTAAAAAATCATCAAAAAGATTTTTTTTTTTTAATCAAAGAGGGGAATAATATACATATATAAGGAAAAACAAAAATTTTCATTTAGATATGTACATGTACAAATCAAAGATATTTGATTTTTATATGTATGTATGAAGAAAACATAATATTTAAGGATATTACTATATTAACCAGAAAATATAGCATACACTACCATTCAAGTTCTAGATCAATTATTGTAATTAACTGACAAAGCATGCAGTTTAGATATAAGTATATTAAGATCAAAAGTATGTAATATGCATGCTTAGTACTTGAATAAGCCATGCTAGCTAGATCCATAAGACCTAATGATATGATCAGCAAATTAAAGTCATGATAGTACCTTGTTGTTTTTGCGAATCAATGAAGTGTTCATCCACAAGCAGATCTAGTTCCCAAGAAAACCCTAATTTGTATCACTGTGAGAGAGAGAGAGAGAGAGAGAGAGAGAGAGAGAGAGAGGTACCTAGCTAGATCTCCTGATGTGATCTTCAGAAGGAATCGAAGATCCTCGTATCGCAGTTCTTCACCTTTTTCTGGGCACTGCAAAGCAAATTGGTTTGGATCGGATCCCAAGGAGCAACACCCAGCAGAGCTAGCTAGCTAGCTATAGAGAGAGAGAGAGAGAGAGAGAGGATCTCATATATATATATAGAGAGAGAGAGAGAAGATCTCATATGCAACTTAAGGAACTTGAGAGAGCAAATAAAGAGAGAGAGAGAGAGATGGAGGGGGGGGGGGGGGGGGGAGATGGAGGAGGGAGAGAGAGATGGACAGAAAGAGAGGGAGTGATGGATATTAGGAGGGAGGGGGGGAGAGAGAGAGAGAGAGAGAGAGACGCGCGAGGGGTGAGGAAAAAGCAGCTTTTTTGGGCGGGAGAACAGGCGCGGGCAGTGCGGTGGCCCTATCTATCCCAGCAGAGACCACAACACCCACCAACCAAAAACAAAGAAAGCTGAATTGAGAGAGAGAGAGAGAGAGAGAGAGAGAGGAGGGAGGGAATAAATGGATAGTGACAGATGAAAAAGAGCAACTTAGGAAACGGGATTTTGCAAAGATTTTATGGTTCCCTTTTGCAACAATTGCAGTTGACGTAACAGAGCAGCATCCTCCAACAGCCAACCACAACAGCACAGCCCCTACTACTACTACTCGTACTTCTACTATTCCCTCCCCCCCTCTCTCTCTCTCTCTCTCTCTCTCTCTCGATTCACGGTGCATGCTTCCCCCTTTTGCTTGGCTTTGGTTTGGTCCCCAACAGTACCTCTAAATAAACCCCACCATCTTTTTCTAATCATTCTTGAAAATAACTGTCACATATGTTAGAACATGCAATGCAACTCATAGTTTGTGTCAAAAGGAAACTCCACGGCCGGGTTACCAATTTAACTGGTATTTGAAAACAGTGAAAGTAAGGAAAAAAAAAAAAAAAAAATAGAAGTTACTTTCAGAAATAAAGAATTGAAAATATCACATTTATAATACTTCTAGTATTTTGTTCTTACTTTCTGGAAGAAGACAGTTATGAAAGAGGAATAAAATATTTTTTTCTAGGAAGAAAAAATATGAAGATAAAACACATTCTTTTCCATCCAAAATTTGAGAAGTTGGAGTATCATATAGGATCCACCTCCTTATTATAGAACTAACTTTCATTTTGATTCTTTACCAATCAAATACATGAAGTAGAAGAAATGGTTTTACTTTCACTACTTCCTTTCTACTTCCATGCAAACAAACACCCAACTTTCTTTTGTTATCTTTTTTCTTTCTCTTCCATGTTCTCCTCTTTTCTTTTCTTTTTTTTTTTTCTTCTTCTTTGGCAGTGCTCTTTTTTTTTTTTTTTTTTTTCCCCTTTTTTGCTGGCACTCAGAAAGGAGCACAAAGGACATTCATTTGACATTCCAATATCTGCTATTAGAATATAAAATAAAAACACTCAATTTTTATGTTATTAGAATATAAAATAATAATGCTCAATCTTTACCATAACTTTGGAGTTCTGATATAGTAAGAGGGATTTAATAACCCTCAATATAACCAATGTTTAAATTTCATCAGGCGTGCATGCATTGAATTGCAAAGTTTACAAATTGAATACCATTACAGGTTTTTATCCAAAAACATGCTCGATTGTAGACATATGTTAGAATATTATATCAAAGTTTAATACTAAGGTTACCAACAAATTAGCAAAAGAAACAGAAGAAGAAAAAACAAAAACAAAAAAGGAAAGGGAGTTGCTAGATGCACCCCATACTTGTCTTAGTGAGCTCCAATTTCTTACTAAGCCCAAGTAGTTTGAAACTAACCCATTTTTTCTTAGTGAGCCCCATGAATTTTCCAGTTTTGCCCCTATAACCACCAATGCAATATTTGAGAGGGAAAATGGGGCTCACTAAGAAAAATTTGGAGCTCACTACGATATTAGGTTTTTCAACGCCCTCTCTCTTCTTCTTCCTCCCCACTCTCTCTCTCTTCTTCCTCCCACATGTTCTCTTCTTCCGCTCAGCCTTCTCCCTCTTTCTTCAATGACCACTGCCCAGATCGAGTCTTAGATTTCGGCTGCGCCCTCCGCCGTGAAAATCAGGCCACGAAGACGATGCCGTTGAGCCTCGCCGACAAGATATTATTCATATCTCTTTCCTCTCATTTTATTTTCATCTCCTATGTTATTTAATAGTGCTAGTAGGGTTTAGGATATAATAGGGATATCCAATTTTGAGTAGTATTTAGGGTTTGATAATTTGAAAATCCAATTTGAACATCCAAATTTCATCTCCTCTTATGTGATAATATTTAGTAGGATTTTTATGGAATTAGGAAAAATGCATTGTCACCGAACACAATATTGGACCAATTTTGTGTGGTTGTTGTTGGAATTTTGGATTAATGTATGTTCAATATTTATGTAGATGGATTAATCCGAGTCATCTCGACGGTCTCGCATTGGAGAAAGAAAGCTGGCACGAAGCCACCGATGTACGTCCACTTTAATGCGTATATTTATAAGTTCCACATTTTCATAGTTATATTTGATATAACAATTATTATCAAGAAAAAGAACCATTGAGATGCATCAATCATATAAAGAAAAATAGCGCGTGACCTCTAAGATTGAGCCAGTCAAATACATGGTTTGTGGAGCTAATAAAAAAATCCTTATTTTATGAGCAGTGTTGAGATATCAACATTTTTGGAAAGATGACATCTGGAAACGAATACCAACTTCATTATATAAGCAGTATTAGGATATCAGCATTATACAAGCAGTGTCGGGCTTATTTGGTTTAGCCGATGTTGAAGACCAAGTCGGGACTTGATCTCCGGAACCGCCAACGATGGGTGGAAGGATCCGCCGTCGTGTTAGAAAAATTGCTACGCGATAGTGTATTGTATTTCCATACTCACTATACGTAACTTTGTAATTATGATGTTATGAACAATTTCACTTTTGTAATTGAACTTTTTCGTTTGTATTGAACAGATGATGATGTTAACTACAACTTATTGTCAATATTATCTATTTTTTGTTATGAACGTTTTAGTTTAATGGTTGTCAATATTCGTGATTTATGCGTAATGTTCGTCATTGTCGAATGATATAACTTATTCTCAATGGACATTTCTTAAAGCAACAAATTCATATGAAAAGCCCACTGGCCAGGGTTTCATCACTAGCCAGTGAACTTTGTTGGCCGGGGTGTATAATACGGCTGGTGGATATTAGCTTCTTTATGAAATTTTTCCAATCTTACTGGCCGGGAGTGATAAACACTTTGGGTTAGAGTAGCTTTTCGTTTGTATTTAGGGGAAGATACTAATTTCAACTTATCGTCAATTATATATAATTTTCGTTATCAATTTGTACTTACTTTGAAACCCAGCCAACGAATACTCTGTAACCTCCGACCAGTGAATACACTAGATGGGGTTACAGCCTCGCAGTGAATACTTTGGATGACATTACAACCCCGACCAGTGAATACTCTGGAGAGGATAGTAATCCCGATCAGTATTTGCTTAGGTCAGCATTGCTGTCCCAACTAGGATTTCCACCCCGACTTCCAAAAAATAGTCGTGGCAACTAAAAATATTACCAAAATCTTTAAAAATATCCATCTTCATTCATCATTCAATTTATGTTGTTTATTGAGTCCATAAATACTTTGAACATACCTCTAAATAAGGAGATTCATCGATTTTTACCAATTTTGTAATCTTGTTCTTCATCTTCTTCAATCTTCTAAAAAACCTCTTAATAAAAAATATCCACACCATATTTGTAAAGAAATAATCACATAAAGTTCAAGAAATTGTTAGGAATTACAATGAGATGCAAATTTAGTTGAAGATTTAGGATTTCTTTGGTCGTTTCTTTTTCTCCCCTTTTTCCATTTTTTTTCCTGGACAACTCATGCGAAAATGAGAGGAATAGGGATTGAGGTTCACTAAGAAAAACAGCCTAAGAGAGAAGAGGGAATGTGACTCACTAAGAAATTTATAAGGTCAATTTGATCTTAAATTATAAATGGCAAACATGTAAATAGTTTGACTCATTACCCTGGGGCTCACCAGGACAAGTATGGGGCGCATCTAGCAACTCCCAAAAGGAAAAAAATGTTTAAACCGCTCCAAGCAAAAAACCAAGCTTGTCCCAAAGTACCATTCCTAATAAATCCAATCTGGATCTCTCAGTTGCGTTCATGTGGACACCAAACTAGGTAGTTCTATATGAAATATATAGAAAGATCTGAAAACATGAGAAAGTGTCCATTAATCTCCCATCTCTAAACGGCGCATCTTTATGATCTTTCTTGGGGTCCTAATGTGAGCTTCTTTCAAATTATCAAAGTTCTAATGCGATTTGTTATGAATACAAGGAGTGCACACACAATGAAAGCCTTTCAAATAAATTTAGGATTATTGAGTTAAAGAATAAAAAAAATCAAACTTTTAAGAAAGAACAAATCAAGAAGATCAAATTAGAGAACGTCAAGAATTTTATATGGTTCGGAATAAATCGTACATCTATGGGCCAAATCAGACTTTATTGTCGATAATGTTTACTAATACAAATCTTGAACCTCTCAAATCTTTCAAAAGTCACAAAAGAAATATTTCTTGATGAAGAAGATGAGCTACAAACTCAAGAAACAATGTGAAAGGGTTCTCTCTTTTTTTCTAAAAGTTCCATATAACACCCTTATATATTTAGGTTTGTTAGGCATGAAACTCATGTTCTTGAAATATTGTTGTTACACTTTTCTTCTTTTGATTCAAAATGATACAGTCATGAATATGCATCCATGTATAAAAAAAAAAAAAAAAAATTGATCTCCTAAAGTAATGAATGCAATATTTTATTTATATGTTGATTTTATGCGTGTGCATCAATCCATATATTGATCAATAGTGTTGATGTTTGACATATGTAACTCTCAGAACCTGAATTTAATCTCAATTCCATTATATAAATGTCCAACAAGGAGAATCATCCTAGATATATAGAAAGAGAAGAGGTTAAGCCCACAAATAAGGTAACTGATATAAGAAACAAAACCTTTCTGATTGGCAAGTTGTTCCTATAAGAAGATCAAATAGGGTAGAAACAAGCTGGACCGGTGACACTCATCTGGAGTATTGATTAAAATATGTGTGTGCATGTGAGCGAATGTATAAGTGAAGCATATGATTAGCTATTAGTGTTGGATCATTATCCAACATTGGTCCATATGTGAAATAATTATGTATTGTAAACTGTCTAATATGGTTGGACCCAATTAAAAGTGATCTAATTAAGTTGGACTTTAATGTATCTAATAGGGTGTGGGCATGGGCATTTTATATGTAGAAACCTAATGGGTAATTTCTGATTTTATAATGAGCTAAATTAGAAATACCAATAGACATATTTGTCTATAAAAAGGAGGTTATGGTGCTCAGATCACATGTCACTTTGATTCTTTTATATTTCCCATCGAGAGAGAGAAATTAGAGAGAAAAGTTAAAAGGGTTCTCTTAGGAAAACGTGTAGATCTGGAAGGCCAATCGCACGGCTCTACAACGTGATTATTTTTATGGATTCAGATACGCTTCCGCATATTTTATATATAATTTCTAGGTAATTTGACATAAAAATCTATTATGTAATTTTCATATGGTATCTAACAATTAGCCCTCCTTTATGAAGAAGATGCTCTTAGTAAGTCTAACGAACAAGATATGGAGGACTTACTGTTGGCAGTGAAAATTTCTAAGTAAATAGGATTTTCCACAACAGAACGCGGAGCTAACTCTATAGCTCCGCGTTTGGCTATTTTAGCCTCGCGTTTAAGCAAAACGCGGAGCTATTCAATAGCTCCGCGTTCTGGGTCCTTAGCTCCGCGTTTTGGTGAGATTAACTCCGTGTGAGCAGATAAACCAGAATCTTAAATTGATTGAGATTAAGATTTTGGCTTATCCAAATACCCAAATTAAGTCCCATCAGAACTCTAAATCAAGATATTTAAATCAAAACTAAGATATTTAATTGGAATCCTTGATGAGTACAAATTTTATTTAAATAGAAACTCTCATATGGATCTAAGGCTATAAATACCCTTTTGAGGAAGCCTTAGGGGATCTTTTGGAAGTTTTTGTGAAGTTCGAGTTACGTGTGGGAGCCTTGAACGAATCAAGACCAGGAAAGATCATCCAAAGTCGGCCGGTATCTTCTTTATCAAGAGTAAGAAGACCACCGTCGTCAGATCGTCCAAAGGAGCTACTAGATAGATCCCATCGCCACACAGATCCCACGTTTCATTGTAAAAGAGAGCGATAATTTATAAATCCTCTCGTTTGTTCTTTTTCTTTTGTTCTCTTTCGTTGTAATCTAAGCTGAATTCAATGGAAGGAAAGTAATAAATTTCTGCTACGAACAAACTAGCGACCACAGTGGGAGAAATATCTTTCACCAAAGAAGAGATCGTGGCGCAATCTGACGTCGAGAGGATCGGATCCGACGTGGATATGCTAGTCGTTGAAATTGACCAGCAGAAGTACGAGGGGTATCTCTCTTCTGAGTCAAGTAACCTGACTGAAACGCGGTACTATCATCGCGTGCGCTCCAGTACCCATAAATCGGGCATCCACCGTTAATCGGGGACCCTTGGAGACCGCGGCCATAGAGCCGTTGTTTGGGCAGAAAACCCTAGCAGAGGATGATCTCTCTATGGCCGAGGAAGGCTCGGGAGCTGGATTAATCAGAACCCAACTCCGGAACAGAAATTGGAGGGCTAGGCGAAAAGCACTTAAAGCCCACGTTAAATGCCAGGCTATTCAGGGAGCAGAATGCGAGGCTACAGCACCTCGCGAACTGGCTTGCGTTAATCGCAAGACCAGTCAGTATCGCGTTAAACGCGAAACTGCTGCTCGCCGCAAAAGTTTCTTTGCTTCCTTCCATCGAATACAACTTAGATTACAACAGAAGTGAATAAGAGATAAAGAAGAACAAACGAGAGGATTTTATAATTCAATCTCTCTCTTTTTACAATATTAATGTGGGATCTGTGGCGATGGGATCTGTCAAGCAGCTCCTTTGGACGATCGGTACGTCAACTATTCTTTCTTGAAGATATCGGCCGATGGTGGAGAGTCTTCTCTGGTCTTTCCCGAACTCAAGGCTCTGTGCGTAACTTGAATTCTCCAAGATGAAGATGATTACAAAAAGGCTTCAAGGCTCTCTCGCGTACTTGAATTGCCAAAGGATCACAAAAAAGATTTCAGACTCCAAAAAGAAGACTCAAGCCGAAAAAAGGACCCCTAGGGTTTCACCAAGAAGGTATTTATAACTCCAGAAAGATTTGAGAGTTTCTATCTAAATAGAATTTGCTCTCATCAAGGATTCCAATCAAATATTTAATATTGATTTAAATCTCTTGATTTAGAATTCTGATTGGACTTGATTTGGTATTTGGATAAGCCCAAATCATAATCTCAATCAATTTGAGATTCTGGTTATCTGCTCACGCGGAGCTTTAATCGCATCAAAACGAGGCGCTAAATAACCAGTACGCGGAGCTAACGCGGAGCTATTGAATATCTCCGCGTTTACTCAAACGCGAGGCTAAAAATAGCCAAACGCGGAGCTATGGATTAGCTCCGCGTTCTGTTGTGAAAAATTTTTTTTACTTAGAAATTTTCACTGCCAACAGAACCCCTTCCAACGTTTTCAAAATGTCTTCGAACTTAGCAAATTTTGAAATACTTTAGATCTTTAAACTGAAACGCGGAGTTAGAATACCAAGTCTCCTTCACGTTATGCTCGCCTACGCGGAGCTAATCAGCTTCACTTCATTTTCAGTGAAATGAGTAATTATGTCATTAATTACTCTGAATTTCTGTGTCGAATACCACGTGACGGAAATCCTGTTTAAATAGAGCTCTCGGCTCATCTTCTTCTTCATTCGGAGATTTGAAGAGTTCTCAACTCCTGCAACCGAGTGAGCGATGTTAATGAGCGATCTTCAATTGATCTCCCTTTAACTCTCTATAGATTTTTATCATTAGAATGTCTCTCTAGAAGAGTTTGGCTTTACGCAAGTTGGCCGGCGTTGATAGCAGCGACCGTGGGAGTAGACACAACAGCAAACCAGTCCATGCAGCGTCTTTTGAAGGTAAAAACTTTAACTTTTGGTTACTTTAGAACCATTTTGAGAAGTTTTAGCTTGGTTTAAACTTGCCAATTCTTACTTCACCGGCGAGATCGCCATTCTTCAGCCTTAAGGAGAAGGAGAAGTCAGAGAGGAACTCTAATATTTCTCTACGCGAAGTTATCTCGTCATCCTCGCGCTTGAAACGCGGGGCTATTTTGATTAGCAGTCGCGTTGAAATGCGAGGCTATTAAAGAGAAGGAAAAAAGCAGAGAAAAACTCTATTCTTCCTTTACGCGAAATTATCGCGTCATCCTCTGCGTTTTAAAACGCGAGGCTATTTCAATCAGTGGTACGCGAAGTTAGCTTAGCTCCGCGTTCTTATACTTAGAAGATTTTTCAAGTTTTGTCGAACTCCTAATTCTTCTTTTGCAGTGAACCAGACCCTTTTTGAAGAGGAGCACATGTGGGTCTATCGATCTTCATCAGCAAAAGTAACTCTAAGGAAGCCAGAAACATATGCCTTACAACATAGTTGCAGTTTTCAAGCTCTGACTCCTCTTGAAGGAGTTACAAGAACTCTGCGGCAGACCATTAAGTTATCTTGAGGATCATTTCTGTTAGATGATCATGTCAGGATTTGCAGCACTTCAAATTCAACTTATACTTCATTTCAGATGACAGATCATAGTTGACATTTGCAGAGGAGATCTCTTGTATTTAAATCTTGGAATTAAACTTCAACACCCCGAGGAGGAATTTCGCTGTTAGGTTATTGATAAGTCAATGAATATGTTAAGGCTTTCGGGAGAGCTATAACTCCCTCTTCTTCTGTAACCTTTTGCTTCATGAATAAAGATAACTCTTCTTCTCTCTAATCTGTTGGCTTCAAGAATTTTGCTTGTTCAACAAATAGATGACTCATAGTTTCGGTAAAACAATCTAAGGCTCATTTGCGTAACTTAGATTTGTTAATACCTGAAATGA
This sequence comes from Dracaena cambodiana, assembly GCA_036321105.1. NCBI lineage: Eukaryota > Viridiplantae > Streptophyta > Magnoliopsida > Asparagales > Asparagaceae > Dracaena > Dracaena cambodiana. The sequence goes on from JAYEPQ010000007.1 coordinate 3,481,488, forward strand.
TCGAATAAGGATCATTAAGACAGAGGCGCTTAATTGCGCATGCCTAAGAAAGAAGTTCAAGTGCTCATCTGCGTAACTTGAACAAATGGAGGCGGTTCAAGGCTCTCTCGCATAACTTGAACTGGGCACACCACGATGATCGGGTTAGGATCTATCAAATTTCGGCAGAGGCGCCAAATTGCGCATGCCTAGTCCAAGTGCTCTCACGCGTAACTTGAACGGAGATAGGAATAATCCAAATCATACTGTCAGAAGTAAAAGCTTAACATGACAGGTCCACGGGATTTTTAGCAAACCCCCAGCTATCAACGGATTTGATTAGCCTTTACCAATCGTCGTTTGTGTTGGACTAGCCATGCTATTCCCCTCAGTATGATGAGTTGTCGAGGAATTGATTTCCTCTCCCATTTGCCTTTAATCAGTATTGGGTAGTTAACTTCATATTTTTACTCCCAGTATGATAGGGTTGACGAGGAACTTGATCTCTTCTTTCCTCTGCTTTAACAGCATTGGGCGATTGATTTCATACTTTTACCCCTAGTATGATAGGGTTGACGAGGAACTTGATCTCCTCTTCCCTCTGCTTTAACAGCATTGGGCGAAAATTTTTTTTATTTATAGCACCCAATTAGCCATTCCAATGGCTATTGAGAATAGCAGAAGCATGATATTTATCATCGTTAATATTTTCGGCACCCCCAGCCAAATCCGGCTGCTAGCCAATGAAGATGACTTTGTCACGACTGTAGTTTGGAGCGTATCCAAGGGGCTAGCTTGCAGGTGCAGGCTGCCCGTGTTTGGTGTCGATATTGGCTTCCCCACTAGTACAGGGATCACTCTGGCAGGGATTGCTCTGGCAGGAAACTTATTGGTCCCAATTAAAGTTGTCATATTTACAGAAACTTTCTTCTATTCCCCTTTAAGTGTGAGAATCCCAGCTTCTATCAATACCTGAATTCGGTTCTTTAGAGGATAACAATCTTTAGTTGGGTGCCCGACATTCCGATGGTACATGCAATAGTTAGGGTCGTTGGTTTTACCAACGTCTTCCGGTTTTCCATTTTTTGGAAGTTGTAGCAAGCTCTTTCTAAGGAGGAGATGGAATAGAGTACCGGTCTGCTTAATCTTGAATGTATAAGTTTTATCTTGTAAGGCTTGTTTTGACCTGCACCTCTCGGATTCTGAGGTCTTGGCTTTGGATCTGCAACTGTCGCCATCACAGTCTTCCCTTTATTTTTAGAATTCTGTGGATATGGCATGTTATTGGTAGAGTTTCTCGTGCTACGAGATTCCTTAATCCGGCGAATTATATCTTCTGCCTGCTCTCCCTGCCTCAACAGATCTTTCCAAGTTTTGGACTCTACAGCTCCCATTCTTATCAGCACGCCAGTCCTGACGTTATGCTTACAGGTTTCCACCAGGATTTCCTGGGTCATACCGTGTCGACAATACACGGACTTTTCCCTGAAGCGTTCAATAAAATTTTTGACCGTTTCTTCTTCCCCTTGTTTCGTCGCAAGGAGGGAATGAACCGAAATTTCGGTATCATCCTCAAAGAAACGTGCCAAGAACTGTTTCTCAACATCATACCAAGTATTAATAGTACCTGGGGATAATTGCATAAACCAAGTGAAGGCAGGCCCTCGCAAGGTACTTGCAAATACTTTGGTCATTACGGGATCATTTCCCATTAGATGACCTGCCTGCGATAAGAAGTAATAGATATGCTGACTTGGGGACCCCTTCCCGTCATATGACTCCAATTTGAGGGGTTTATATTTTTCTGGATAAGGGAAAAGTCCCAGTCAAGCGGATATGGTCATGAAACCCCCGATTCCTTCAGTTCCTTCTTGTGCATCAAGACATCAAGTTGGCTTTGCAATTTCTCGATCTTTTCTCCATGAGGATCATGGAAAGAATATTTGTCATCATCCTCATGTATCGAATAAGCCTTTTCTTTTTTAGTTTCTTCATTTGCCTTAGGTGGCGGTTCTGAAGAAATTTTAGCCTTATCGTCAGCTAACTTCTGGGTATTTTCGACCACCTTTAGAAGCATTAGTTTGAGGTCATCAATGGACTTTTGCTGACTTAGAATCATTTGTTTCTGAGCTTCTAACCTCTGGTCGATATCATCGGATTTATCCACCATATGTAATGCGAGCCTTCTTGGTCGGGAAGAAATGTATGAATGTGAAGAGGCTATGGCTGAATTGTCGGAGTTATCGTCGTAGGAACCTTTTGCAAGTCTCCTATAATCTCGAGGAGCGACAATACCTGACTTGAGTCGTGTAAGATGGCGAGATTGTTCATCATCTGCATCTGACTCGTGTCATTTTTCCATGGCCTTCTTACCCTTGCTGACCATATTTGAAGTCACCACCTTTACTTCTTTTTCTTTAATTTTATATCTCAGATCATTCTTTCTTCTCTTTGGAGTATCTTGACGAGACTCAGTTATTCTGTTAAATACAGACACTCTCTTCTTAGTACAACAGCAATTGTCTAATACAGCAGATATGGCTGTTATGAACTGCTCACAATGACATTTCGAGTGTGGTTGAGCTTGAGTCATATTTCTCTTTTTTATCAAGTAATCTTTGAGATCGGTGTCCTTTGGTGACGAAGAATCGAGGTGGCCACCTGGTTGTTGAGAGGGTCCAGGGGAGGGTCCAGGGGCCCACTGAAGTTTTTCAGAGTCATTGGTGTCAACATATTGTCCAATAACCCGATTATCAGCCTTGATTCTATATTCAGGCTGTTTTACGCGGAGCTGGATATTAGCTTCGCGTTCTGAAGCATTTACACGAAGTTGAGCTATAGCTTTGCATTTGACGCTAGCCTCGCATTTTACGCTGGCTTGGCGTTTCTGAAGAAATTTATCTTCTTCTTTATGCTTAGCCTCGCGTGGAAAATCACACGTTGGCTTTGCCTTGCGATTTACGCAAGAATCCTTGGCTTCGCGTTTAACGCTTGGCTCAAGTTTTTGTTTAGGTCTGATAGCCTCGCGTGGAAGAAGTCCATCACATGCTGGCTTATCTTCGCGTTTTACGCGAATCTTGGCACTTTGGCCAGTTTCAGAGTTAAGTTCAGTAGCCTCGCGTGGAGAAAGTACATCACACGCTGGCCTGAAGTTAGCTTCGCGATTTGCTACGCTAGCCTCACGTTTTACGCTGGCTTGGCGTGTTTTCAGAAGTTTCTCTTCTGTAATCTTAGCCCCGTGTGGAATAAAATTCCTGTACGCTGGCTTACTCTTATGGTTATCACAAGTCATAACTTCGCGTCTAGCTCGATTTTTACGACTGACAACAATTTGCCAATCATCTTCGCGTTCCTCACGAGTATTATGAATCTTGCGTTTCTCGCAAGTATTACTGGCCTCACGTTTCTCGCTTGGCTCAATAACAGCCTCGCGTGGAGAATCACACGCTGGCTTTAAAGAATTTTTATACTCGCGTTCCTCTCGAGTGTGAGAAGTCTTGCGTTTCTCGCAAGTATTACAAGCCTCGCGTCTCTCACTTGGCTTAGTATCAGCCTCGCGTGGAAAATCACACGCTGGCTTTAAAGAATTTTTATACTCGCGTTTCTCGCGAGTGTCAGATATTTTGCGACTAGCGCAAATTTTACTGGCTTCGCGCTTCTCGCTAAGCTCAGCAATAGCCTCGCGCGGAATATCACACGCTGGCTTTAAGGAATTTTTATCCTCGCATTTATCGCGAGTGTCCAAAGTCTTGCGTTTCTCGCAAGTACTACTGGCTTCACGTTTCTCACTTGGCTCAGTATCAGCCTCGCGTGGAAAATCACATGCTGGCTTTACAGAATTTTTATACTCGTGTCTCTCGCGAGTGTGATAAGTCTTGCGTTTCTCGCAAGTAGCCTCGCGTTTCTCGCTTAGCTTAGTATCAGCCTCGCTTGGAGAATCACACGCTGGCTTTGCAGAATTTTTATACTCGCGTCTCTCGCGAGTGTCAGATATTTTGTGACTAGGCTTCGCGTCTCTCGCTAAGCTCAGCAGTAGCCTCGCGCGAAATATCACGCGCTGACTTTTCCTTGCTTTTAAGGCAAGTTGTAATTTCGCGTTTAACGCGGTAGAAACTGGTCTCGCGGGTAGTGCGAGCCAGTTTGCGAGGGACCATAGCCTCGCGTCTTCTGGTATTAGCTCCGCGTCCAAGGCGGGCTTTGAGGGCTCTATGCCTCGCTCTCCGATTCCTGTTTCGGAGTTGGGTTCTGGTCAATGCAGTCCCCAGGTCTTCTTCGGCAGTCGGAAGCTCATCCTCGGCTAGGATTTTTTGTGTGAACTCCGGCCCTATAGCCGCAGTCTCCAAGGATCCCCGTCTCTCGGTGGATACCTTTCTACCTGTCGCTCGGGCATTGGAGTACATGCGACGATAGTGCCGTATCTCATCCAAGTCACCTGATCCATAGGAGAGGAACTCATCGTACTTCTGCTGGTCGATTTCAACGACCAGCGTGTCTACTTCGGATCCGATCATATCAATGTCCAATTGCACCACAATCTCTTCATCAGTGAAAGAGATGGCTCCCACTGTGGTCGCCAGTTTGTTCGCCGCAAAAGTTTCTTTACTTCCTTCCATCGAATACAACTTAGATTACAATGGAAGTGAACAAGAGATAAAGAAGAACAAACGAGAGGATTTTATAATTCAATCTCTCTCTTTTTACAATATTAATGTGGGATCTGTGGCGATGGGATCTGTCAAGCAGCTCCTTTAGACGATCGGTACATCAACTCTTCTCTCTTGAAGATATCGGCCGATGGTGGAGAGTCTTCTCTGGTCTTTTCCGAACTCAAGGCTCTGTGCGTAACTTGAATTCTCCAAGATGAAGACAATCACAAAAAGGCTTCAAGGCTCTCTCGCGTACTTGAATTGCCAAAGGATCACAAAGAAGATTTCAGACGCCAAAAAGAAGACTCAAGCCGAAAAAAGGACCCCTAGGGTTTCACCAAGAAGGTATTTATAGCCCCAGGAAGATTTGAGAGTTTCTATCTAAATAGAATTTGCTCTCATCAAGGATTCCAATCAAATATTTAATATTGATTTAAATCTCTTGATTTAGAATTCTGATTGGACTTGATTTGGTATTTGTATAAGCCTAAATCATAATCTCAATCAATTTGAGATTCTGGTTATCTGCTCACGCGGAGCTTTAGTCGCATCAAAACGCGGCGCTAAATAACTAGTACGCGGAGCTAACGCGGAGCTATTGAACATCTCTGCGTTTACTCAAACGCGAGGCTAAAAATAGCCAAACGCGGAGCTATGGATTAGCTCCGCGTTCTGTTGTGAAAAATCCTTTTTACTTAGAAATTTTCACTGCCAACAACTGCAACTTGCGTTAATCACAAGGACAAGTTAGCGTGTGATCCTCCACGCGAGGCTATTTTATCTGGACTTAAAATCAGAGAAGCTCGCGTTAATCGTGAGGATAAAATTTTCTTAAAGCCAGCGTGTAATTCTCCACGCGAGGCTATTACTGGGCTAAGCGATAAACACAAAGCCAGTAAGATTTGCGTTAATCGCAAAATTTCTGACACTCGTGTTAATCGCGAGGATAAAATCACCTTAAAGCCAGCGTGTGATTCTCCATGTGAGGCTAATACTGAGCTTAGCAATAAACGCGAAACTTGTAATACTTGCATTAATCGCAAGACTCCTCAGCTCCGCGTAAATCGCGAAGATGATTGGCAAATCTGCGTTAGTCGCAAAAATAGCGCTAAACGCGAAGTATGACTTGCGTTAATCGCAAGAGTAAGCCAGCGTTCAAGAATTTTCTTCCATGCGTGGCTAAGATTCCAAAAGATAAATTTCTGCAAAGAAGTCAAGCCAGCGTAAAACGTAAGGCTAGCGTAGTAAAATGCGGAGCTATTTCTCAGCCCCGCGACGCAAAACACGGAGCTATTTCTCAGCTCCGCGACGCAAAACGCGAAACTAATTCTCAGCTCCGCGTTCTAAAACTCGAAGCTATCTCTCAGCTCCGCGTAAATCAACCTGAATATAAAATCAAGGTTGATCATTGCACTGTTGGATCAGAACTTGACACCAATGGTTCCAAGAAGCTCCAGTGGGCCCCTGGACCCTCTCAATGGACGAGTGGGCCCCATAACTCTACTGACCTTAGGGAGTATCTAACCAAGAAAAGAAATACGAACCAAATCCAATCTGAATCAACTTGTCATTGCCAGCAGTTTATGACAGCAGTATCCGCTGTAGTGGACAGTTGTTGCTGCAGCAAGAACAGGATATCAGTGTTCGATCGGTTGACTGAGTCAGACGAAAATCCTGCCAAAAAGACGAAGATCACTCCCCAAGAAAAGAATGGAGAACTATAATTTCTAACATGATCGGCAAGGGTAAGAATATTATAGAAAAGAATGGTGATTCAGAATCAAGTAATGAAGAACCTTATCATTTTACCCGACTTAAGTCAGGTACTATCCCGGCCCGAAACTATAAGAAACTTGTGAAAAGTTCTTATGACGACGTTAGTGATAACTCGGCCATAGCCTCCCCTCGATCTTCAGTATCGTCTAAATTACAGAAGTCAGCATCATATATGATGAATAGATCTGACAATATTGACCAAAGATTTGAGGCCCAAGAACAGATGATTCGGGAGCAACAAAAGACAATCGAGGATCTCAAAATGATGCTCTCAAAAGTGGTCGAAAATACTCAGAAAATTGTCGAGGATAACGTCAAGAAGGGAAAAGAAACTCCGTTCAATAAAATGAATGAGGAAGATAGAGATGAAAAAGCTCACTCGACGCATGAGGACGAGGATAAGTATTCTTTACATGATCCACATGAAGAGAAAATCGAGAAGTTACAAAGTCAACTCGAAACACTAATGTACAAGAAAGAGTTGAAAGAATCAGGGGTCTCAAAACCATACCCGCTTGAATGGGATTTGGTACCATACCCGGAGAAATATAAACCGCTCAAATTGGAGCCATATGACGGGAAAGGATCTCCCAGTCAACATATTTACTACTTCTTGTCCCAAGCAGGGCATTTGATGGGCAATGACCCAGTAATGATCAAGGTATTCGCAAGTACCTTGCAAGGGCCTGCCTTCACTTGGTTTATACAGTTGCCCCCAGGTACTATTAATACCTGGTTTGATATTGAGAAGCAATTTCTCGCACGTTTCTTCGAGGATGATACCGAAATTACGGTTTATTCCCTCCTTGCAACTAAACAAGGGGAACAAGAAACAGTAAAAAGACTTCATAGAAAGATTCTGGGAGAAGTCCGTGCTTTGCAAGTACGGAATGGTCCAGGAAACTCTGGTAGAGACATGTCGACATAATCTCAAGACCAACGTACTCTTAAAAATGGGAGTCGTAGAGTCTAGGACTTAGTAGGATTTGCTCAAATAAGGAGAGCAAGCCGAGGACTTGATCCGCCGAGTTGAAGAGTCTCGTGGATCAAGAAATACTGGAAGTAATAGGCCGTATACGTAAAATAATAATAAGAATAAAGGAAAAGTGGCAATGGCGTTAGAGGTCGCTCCACAGAAGACAAATCCTCCAAGCCCAAAGCCCCAAAATCAAAAGGGCGCGAGACAAAATAGGCCCCAGCAAAAAAGGACATACACCTTTAAAGCGGAACAGATGCCTACACTCTTCCACCTGCTTCTTAGGAAAAGAATGTTGAAACTTCCGGAGAATAGGAAACCGGAGGACGCTGGTAAAACCAACGACCCCAACTATTGTCTCTACCACAGGAATGTCGGACACCCTACCAGGGATTGTTACCCTCTAAAGAACAGGATCCAGGTATTGATAGAAGATGGAGTTCTGACATTAAAAGAGGAGCAAAAGAAGGTCACTACCAATATGACAACCCTAGTGGTCGGAACCCATGAATTCCCCGTGGGGGTGACCCCAATACCAAAGGGGAAGCTGGATACAAAAAACCACGACCCGCATAAAAAGGCACAAGAAGGATTTGTTCCCGTAACAACTCAAAGGGGGGAAGTCATGTGGGTCCACCCTGATTTACTACAGGATGAACAGTGGACTACCGCAGGGGGTCAAAAGAAAAACCGGACTAGCAATACTATTTCTGGGAAAATAAAAGATGAATACATAATTCCAGCACAAGTCACACTTTATGAGTTGTTGCGATTATCGAAATCAACTCGCGAAGCGTTAAGAGAGGCCTTGGCAGACTCTGAGTCATTCTTAGCTCAGATTGTCGAGTCGGCCGATGAAGAACAGAACTCTTGCCCCCGTTGTCATCAAGTGAGGAGGCAGGTCCCCCAAATTACTTTCTCTCCAGAGAATATGCAAGTAAGGAATATAAAGTATAATGGCCTTTATATTTCACCGGATATGTCGAGTCCACAAAGGTGGACCGTATTCAAATCGATCCGGGGTCCGCATTAAGCGTTATTCCCAGAAGACTGATGCAACTATTGGGAATATCTCCTCATCGTTTGACACCAACAAATACTACTATATACGGATTTAACGCTAATGATAGCTGTTCTCTTGGCAAAATCTGACTTCGGTGTCAAATTGGAGATCTCAGAATGGAGGTTACATGTTATGTTATAGACGCAGATACGTCTTATAACATCTTACTGGCGCGGCCATAGATACACACCTATTTGATAATCCCATCGACTCTCCACCAGTGCATGAAGTATTGTGATGAATAAGGAGAAGTTCGGACGTTAGTAGCAGATAGGCAACAGTTTAAAGGGCTGGAAAACTACTTCACGGATGCTATGCTCTACAAGCTAGCCCACGAAGTTTCCAACAACAACCTCAACAAGCATAAAAAGCTTCAAGAACCCGACTACAGCGGCAATGAGGCGGACACGGAGTACGAATCTCCCGAAGAGGAGGATGGGGTGACTATGAGATAAACCCTCACATCGATTTTAAAGCAAATTTAGATAATAATGTAGCTAATGTAGTAGAGAATGAGTGGATTATTAATGAAAATATAAAGTTAGTCTACGAGCCTGCTGTCGCTACAGAATCTGAACTTTCTTGTACTTCCACTGAAGTGGATGGCCTATCCGAACTTGAAGTTCTGGCGGCATATCATTTGCCACTTAAGTCATCCCTCCTCTCTCGGTCTAAAATAACGAAAGGACGAGATCACTTCTTCGAAGTACCGCCGCGACATGTATCGCATAAACCGATTATCTTCGGCAAAGTGATCACATCGCCTAACCAAAAATAAAGTAGTGAAAGTGATGAACAAACATCACCTCAATTTCACTTATATGAACAGAAATCCCGACAGATGGAAAAGATGGGTAATAATTTTACCCAGAAACCGGGATTGAACTTTGGAAAAGGGCGACGATATCTTATACCCTCGTTTAGACCAAGAGGAAAGAACCCAGACTATTATCAGAAAACTCGCAGGGGGTTGGGCTATGTATCTACTCCCCCCTCACCACCATGCAAATACGAAGAAAGATCCTCGTCCGATGAGAAATTATATCCGATTGATCAGGATTCAGATTTAGGTACTGGAGCCTGGTTTCAATCTCTAGCAGCCAATATGGTTTCAGCCGCACCAGAAAGCGACGAGGAACCAATTGACATTCAAGATGATTCCTGGGCTAAGCACATGGATACCCTCTGGAATGTCCGTTTTGAACAGCGTAACCCACCCACAGAGGATAAGCTAGCACAGGTCAACATGGGAACGGAGGAGAACCCGAAACCCATTTTCATAAGCGACGCGCTAACTCCCTTAGAAAAAGAGAAACTTATATCTCTTATCAAAGAATATATAGATGTGTTCGCATGGAGTTATGAAGATATACCCGGTCTTGATCCTCAGATTGCCACACACCGGCTAAATATCAAGAAAGATGCTAAGCCAGTTAAACAACAGCAAAGGCGCTTTCGACCAGAATTAATGGAAGCGATAGTCGCTGAGGTCAACAAACTTATAAAATCAGGATTTGTCCGTGAAGAGCAACATCCTGATTGGGTGGCTAACATAGTGCCAGTTCGTAAGAAGAACGGCAAGATCCGGATATGCATTGACTTTCGCGATCTAAATGTTGCATGCCCTAAGGATGAATTTTCACTCCCAATCACTGATGTGATGATTGATAACACATGCGGTTATGAGAGGATGTCCTTTATGGATGGCTTCTCAGGTTACAATCAGATCAAGATGCACCCGAATGATGAAAAGCATATAGTTTTCAGAACGCCGCTGGGGGTATACTGTTATATGGTAATGCCTTTCGGATTGAAGAACGCCGGTGCCACCTACCAACATGCAATGAGCATAATATTTAAAGAACATATACGAAAAAAGGTAGAGTGTTACGTGGATGACTTGGCGGTCAAAAGCAAAAACAAAAATGACCATCTTCGGGATCTGAGAACAGTGTTCGGTCTTATGCGAGAACATCACTTGAAGATAAATCCCGCTAAGTCTTTCATGGGGGTGTCCAGCGGGAAATTCCTTGGGTTCATAGTTACCTCTGAAGGAATTTTCCTTGATCCTGAAAAATTAAAAGCGATCAACGAGATATCGCCTCCCTGCAATCTTAAAAAATTGAGAGGGTTACAAGGAAAACTAGCCTATATCAGGCGCTTTATCTCCAACCTATCAGGACGATGCCAGCCGTTTTCCAAACTCATGAAAAAGGGGGTTTCCTTTGTATGGGATGAGGCATGTCAACAGGCATTTGACGATCTCAAAGAATACCTTACCAAACCTCCTGTCCTCATAGCACTTGTCCTTGGACAGCCATTTCTTATATATGTAAGGGCCATGGATAATGTGTTAGGAGCATTACTTGCTCAGTATAATGAGCACGACCATGAACACGCCCTTTATTACTTAAGCCGGACAATGATCGGAGCCGAACATCAATATACTCCGATTGAAAATGAGTGTTTAGCCCTATTGTTCGCTGTTCAGAAAATGCGACACTATCTTTCAGGGCAAACAATTCAAGTCATATCACGGGTTAATCCCTTGAAAATCCTGATGACAAAATCAGGATTTTTAAACGGCCGATTGGCAAAATGGGCGTGATTACTATCGCCATATAATGTACACTTTGTTCCTCAAAAAGCAATGAAGGGACAAGCGATCGCCGATTTCCTAGCAGACCATCCAATTTGGTCCAATTCCAAATAGACGTCAGAAGTTAACACAACTACCAAAGAACGATCATGGCAGATGTTCTTTGATGGTGCTGCCAGACGATCTGCTGCTGGAGTGGGAGTTATACTGATATCCCCACATAAACACATACTGCCTAACGGTTACTCATTGACAGAGCCGTGTACAAATAATGTGGCAGAATACAACACGCTCATTATTGGCTTAAAGATGGCTCTGCAACTGGGGGTGAACTCTTTAGAGGCATATGGAGACTCTAAACTCATTGTCAACCAGATGACAGGTGAGTATGAAGTCAGACATGAAGCCCTCATCTCATATCATCAGCTAGCCATCGAGCTAGCAGGATACTTTGAACAGTTTTATATCTATCATATATCTCGGAATGAGAACATCTATGCTGATGCTCTTGCCGCACTAGCTGCAACATTGGCGTTCCCGCCAGGTGAAGCTAAAAGCATCACTATTGGTAGCAGAGAACTCCTCCATCCAGACACGGTATTCCAAACCAAAGAGGTGTGCCAGATAGGCTTAACTCTGGAACCCCGTGATTGGCGATTTCTATTTATAAATTATGCCTTATATGGGATACTGCCAGAGGATCCAAAGGAAGCCGCCTCAATAAAGAGGAAGGCTCCGAGATTTTTCTATGATCATACACTTCAAACTTTATATAGAAAGTCAAGTGATGGTCTCCTGCTATGCTGCATATCAAAAGCAGAAGCTGATGAAGTGCTGAGAGAGACGCATGATGGGGTGTGTGGAGCTCATCAGCCCAGTCCAAAACTTGGGGACTGCATAAGAAGATTAGGATACTACTGGCCAAAGATGATTACCGATGCAATGACATACGCTAAACGATATCATGCATGTCAGGTACATGCTAATTTTATCCATCAATCTCCAGAATATCTGCACAATACTGTTGCTAGCTGGCCATTTGAGGCATGGGGAATGAATATTGTGGGGCCGATAACTCCCCCGTCATCCAGAGGACATCGGTTTATCCTCGCAATAACTGATTATTTTCAAGGTGGGCCGAAGCCGTGCCCATGAGAGAGGTAAAAACGACATATGTAATTAAGTTCATTAAGTATCATGTCATTTACTATTTTGGCATCCCCCGAAAGATCATTTATGATAATGGACCGCAATTCATCAGCCAGGGGTTCTCAAGATTCTGTGATAAATTCAGAATCAAAGATATTGCTTCAGCGCCATATAACCCCGCGGCAAATGGATTGGCCGAAGCTTTTAACAAAACGATTATTAAACTCCTTCGAAAATCTGTCTCCTCCAACAAACGAGACTGGGATGAAAAGTTAGAAGAGTTTTGTGGGCTTATCGCACCACCGTTCGCACCCCAACAAAACCTATCCCATTCTCCTTGGTCTATGGAAGTGAGGCCGTATTGCCTCTTGAAATCCAGATACCATCATTAAGAGTGGCCTTAGCTACAAAGATAACGACAGAAGAGCACAATCAACAAAGATTGCGAGAACTAGAAGCGTTGAATGAAAAACGTCTCCGGGCTCAACAACAAATTGAGTTGTATCAAGCCCGAATCTCGCAAACGTTCAATAAGAGCGTTAAACCAAGGACCTTTAAGTAAGGAGACTTGGTTCTGGCTATTAAAAGGCCAATGATTCTAACCCACAAGACTAAGGATAAATTTGAACCCAAGTGGGAAGGACCATTTATTGTGGAGACGGTATACTCTAGTGGAGCTTATCGCTTAATGAACCAGAATGGCAATAGGATGATGATGCCGATCAACGGTAAATTTCTGAAGAAATACTATGCTTAATGAACCAGAATAGTGACAGAGTGACTGTCACATCTGGTTCATATTCCTAGAAGTATAACCATCCACTTGTTCAAGTTACGCAAATGAGCACTTGAACTTCTTTATTAAACTAAGGCATGTGCAATTAAGCGCCTTTGTCTAAGTTAATGATCCTGATTTGATCATCTTGGAGTGGACAGTTCAAGTTACGCATCAGAGTCTTAAACTGCCTCCATCAAACTAAGGCATGTGCAATTAGGCGCCTCTGTCTAAGTTAATGATCCTGACCCGATCACCCTGGTGCAAGTAGTTAAACGCTTTCACAAAATTATCATTTAGCTCTATTCAATAGGTTATACCGAGGTTAATAATTGTAACCCGATCGGTATTAACAGTTTAAGTTAGGCAGATGAACCTTGGATTGTTTTACCCAAAACCATGAACAAATTTTATGACAAGTTATTTGTTGTGCAAGCAAATTTTTGAAGCCAACAGATAAAAGAGTCAAAAGAATTATCTTTATTCATAAATTAAAGAATAAAGTTACAAAAGAATAAAAAGAATTCAAAAATCATTGAGTTCTTTCTTTTATTACAAAGTTCTTTTACAAAAAGAATAAAGAATAAAAGGGAGTTATGGCTCTCCCAAAAACTTCAATTTATTTGTCGTCTCATCAATTACTCACGACGAGTCTCCTCCACGGAGTGTTGAGCTTGCCGGAGGGCCAACCGCTGACGAGATTTTTCAATAGTGCGGCTCCTTATTATGCTCTCCTGCTCAAGCTGCCCTTATTGAAGGATCAGCTCTTCCCGTTTCTTAACGGATTCCCCTAGCCGAGACTCGCTGGCTTCTAGAATAGCTCGAGCCTTAGCGATAGTCTCTCTGGCTCTAAGGATAGCGGCCTGACTCCCCTCAATCTCAAAATCTACCATCTCTAACCCCCTGAGAATTGACTCCTGGCTGGCCTGTAGCTTCGCCAACTCCCGCGATCATTCTTCCTTCTGTCGCCTCAACTCCTCTTGACGAGCTGTCAATTCTGCCCGTAGCTGCGCCAACTCAATCTCGGTGATCGCTTCCATATCCGCTTGGCGAACTGTGTTTAGCACGATCACCTGCTCTTCTAAAGCTTCAAGGGTCACGTCCCCCAATCCTTTCGATATTATCCAAATAACTAGACAATATTGGACGTCCAAAATTAAAGAAATCTCTTCCGTCCAGGATCATTCCGATACATCTCCTTACTAACCGCATAAAATCATTAACACTGTGGTCGAAGAATTCTTCTAGAGGGTCCAAAGTGTCTGTGTTTAAAGCAGGCAGCACTAAGGAAGATGTCACCGGGGGAGGAGTGGTATCCATTGGAGTCGATGAAGAAGCTTGCCCCTGTACCAGACTCATAACATGCGGGGCCAGTAAAGCCAATAGTGACTTGACAGAACTGGAAACCCAAGGAGAAATATTATTGGTACTAGTGGGTGGTCGAGTGACTCCGCCAGCAGGGGTAGATGTTGGAGTGTCTTCGCCAAAAACTCCTTCCGTAACAGAAGTAGTTTCAAATGAGAACTTCAGGTTGTCCTCGTCCCCTTTTGGCAAGCAAGCTGGAGCAGGAGGAGCCACCGGTGTCTCAATGGCCACTATTGTTGACGGTGTTAGCACGGCAGGATGAGGAGTAACAGGCACGCCAATGACAACGGGGAAGGTATCCTCAGAATGGACCGCTGGAGTTGGAGACGGTAGACTCGGAGATGAAGGAGCAGCCCTGGGCGCGACAGCATCAGTCCTGTCATCACTCCCTAATTCATTAATAGGAGTTGATGAAGGAACCGAGCATGGGGCCGAAGTGAAGTAGTCTGTGTCAAACTCGTTCGCAGAACTACCCAATCCACCCACGGACCCAGTTGTGCCCGAATAATCCATCGGTTCTTCGGACTCCACCCTGGTAGTTGAATGCATGGGAGATGTGTAGGGCATCTCTACCCTTGGGTGCGGTTGTTGGCAGTGAAAATTTCTAAGTAAATAGGATTTTCCACAACAGAACGTGGAGCTAACTCAGTAGCTCCGCGTCTGGCTAGTTTTAGCCTCGCGTTGAGTAAAACGCGAATCTATCGATAGCTCCGTGTTAGCTCCGCATTCTGATTATTTAGCGCCACGTCTTGATGCGATTAAGCTCCGCGTGAGCAGATAACCAGAATCTCAAATTGATTGAGATTATGATTTGGGCTTATCCAAATACCCAAATCAAGTCCAATCAGAACTCTAAATCAAGAGATTTAAATCAAGACTAAGATATTTGATTGGAATCCTTGATGAGAACAAATTCTATTTAGATAGAAACTCTCAAATCAACCTGGGGCTATAAATACCTTCTTGGTAAAACCCTAGGGGTCTTCTTTTTCTTTTCGGCTAGTATTCTTCTTCTTCTTTTCGGCATCTTGGAGAATTCAAATTACGCATAGAGCTTTGAGTTCGTGAAAGACCAGAGAACATTGTCTACAGTCGGCCGTCATCTTCAAAGGAGAAGATTTCGACGTTCGATCGTCCAAAGGAGCTGCTTGACAGATCCCATTGCCACAGATCCCACATAACATATTGTAAAAGAGAGCGATTGAGATATAAAAATCCTCTCGTTTGTTCTCTTTATCTTTCTTGTTCACTTTCATTGTAGTCTAGGTTGTATTCAATGGAAGGAAGCAAAACTTTTGCGGCGAACAAACTGGCGACCACAGTGGGAGCCATCTCTTTCACTGATGAAGAGATTATGGCACAATCGGACGTTGACATGATCGGATCCGAGTAGATACGCTGGTCGTTGAAATCGATCAGCAGAAGTACGAGAAGTTCCTCTCCTCAGAATCAGGTGACTTGGACGAGACACGACACTATCGTCGCATGCGCTCCAATACCCAAGCAATGGGTAAAAAGGTATCCACCGAGAGACGGGGATCCTGGGAGACTGCGGCTATAGGGCCGATGCTCGGACAGGAAATCCTAGCAGAGGATGAGCTTCCTACTGCCAAAGAAGACCTGGGAACTGGATTGACTAGAACCCAACTCCGAAATAGAAATCGGAGAGCGAGGCGAAAAGGCCTCAAAGCCCACCTTAGATGTGAGGCTAATCACCGCGAGGCTATGGTCCCTCGCAAATTGGCTCGCGCTAATCACGAGACCGGTCATTATCGCATTAAACGCGATTACAACTTGCCTTAAAAGCAAGGAAAAGACAGCGTGTGATTTTCCACGCGAGGCTATTGCTGAGCTTAGCGAGAAACGCGAAGCTAGTAATACTTGCAAGAAACGCAAGACTTCTCACACTCGCGAGGAATGCGAGGATAAAAATTCTTTACAACCAGCGTGCGATTCTCCACACGAGGTTAATACTGAGCCAAGCGACAAACGCGAGGCCAGTAATACTTGCAATAAATGCAAGATGTCTGACACTAGCGAGAAGCGTGAGGATGATTAGCAAATTGTTGTCAGTCGTAAAAACCGCGCTAGGCGCGAAGCTATGACTTGCTTTAATCGCAAGGGTAAGTCAGCGTGCAAGAATTTCCTTTCACGCGGGGCTATTATTCAAGAAGCTAAACTTCTGAACACAACATAGGCCAGCGAGAAACGCAAGGCTAACGTGGCAAAATGCAGAGCTATTCTTCAGCCCCGCAAGATAAAACGCGAAGCTACTTCTAAGCTCCGCGTAGACCAACCCGACTGCGGAATCAGGGCTGATCCTCACATCAATAGACCAGAACTGAACTTCAGTGATCCGAAGAAGCTTCAGTGGGTTCCTAGACCCTCTCAAAAGTTGAATGGGTCCCACGACTCTATGGCTAAAGGTACTGATCTCAGGGAGTATCTGTCCAAGAAGAGAGGCTTAGAACAAGTTCAAGCTGAACCTGTCTGTCACTGCCAGCAGCTTATGACAGCGGTATCTACTGTAATGGATAACTGTGGTTACAGCAAGAGCAGGGTATCAGTGTTCGACCGATTAACCGAGTCGGACAAGAACCCTACTAAGAGGACAAAAACCGCTTCCCTAAAAGAATGGAGAGCTGTGACCTCCAATATGGTGGGAAAAGGGAAGAAGGTTAGAGAGACGGATGATGATTCAGAATCAAGTGATGAAGAACCTCATCATATCACTCGACTAAAGTCAGGAGTCGTCTCGCCTCGAAAATATAAGAGGCTTATAAGAGGATCTTATGATGATGACAGTGACAACTCAGCTATAGCTTCACCTCCATCCTCTACGTCATCTCGAATACAAAAGTCAGCATCGCACATGGCAGATAAATCTGATGATATCAATCAGAGATTTGAAGCTCAAGAAAGAATGATTCGAGAGCAACAAAAAACGATTGAAGATCTTAAGGTGATGCTCTCAAAGTTTGTTGTGGATAATGCCAAAAAGGGTAAAGAAGCTCCGGACGAAGAAGAAAAAGAGGAGAAAGCCCACTCAATTCACGAGGACGAGGATAGATTTTCTTTTCATGATCTACATGGAGAGAAAATAGAAAAATTGCAAAATCAACTCGAGGCACTGATGCATAAAAAAGAGTTGAAAGAATCAGGAGTCTCAAGACCATATCCACCTGAATGGGATATGGTACCATACCCTCAGAAGTATAAGCCGCTCAAATTAGAGTCATATGACGGAAAGGGATCTCCCAGTCAGCACATTTATTACTTCTTTTTCCAAGCAGGACATTTGATGGGCAACGACCCGATTATGACCAAAGTATTCGCAAGTACTTTGCGAGGGCCTGCTTTTACTTGGTTTATGCAGCTGCCCCCAGGTACTATTAATGCCTGGCTTGATGTGGAGAAATTATTTCTCTTGCGTTTCTTTGAGGATGATACCGAGATTATGATTCATTCCCCCCTTGCAACTAAACAAGGGGAGCAAGAAACGGTAAAAGACTTCATAGAAAGGTTCCGAGAGAAGTTCGTACATTGTAAGTACGGAATGGTCTAGGAAACTCTAGTCGAAACATATCGATATAATCTTAAGACTAACGTGCTCCTAAAAATGGGGGCCGTAGAGTCTAAGACATGGAGGGATTTGCTCAAACAGGAAGAGCAAGCCGAAGACTTGATTCGTCGAGTTGAAGAGTCTCGTGGATCAAGGAGTACTGGAAGTAATAGGCCATATACCCAGAATAATAGTAATAAGAATAAAGGGAAAGCGGTAATGGCATCAGAAGCTGCTCCGCAGAAGACAAATCCTCCACCAAGTCCAAAGCCCCAAAATCAGAAGGGCACAAGGCAAAATAGACCTCAGAAGGAGAAAACTTATATTTTCAAGGCAGAACAGGCCCACACTCTTCCACCTCCTCCTAAGGAAGGAAATGTTGCAACTTCCTGAGAGTGGGAAGCCAGAGGACGCTGGTAAGACCAACGACCCTAATTACTGTCTTTATCACCGGAGCGTTGGACACCCTACTAGGGATTGTTACCCTCTTAAGAACAGAATCCAGGCACTAATAGAAGCTGGAGTTCTGACGCTTAAGGATAAGCAAAAGAAGGTCACTGCCAATATGGCAACCATAGTGGTTGGAACTCACGAGTTCCCCGCAGGGGTGACCCCAATTCCAAAGGGTAAATTGGTTACGAAGAACCTTGACCCGCACAATAAAGCTGAAGAAGGACTTATCCCCGTAACAACCCAAAAGGGGGGAGTTATGTAGGTTCACCCTGATTTACTAGAGGATGAGCAGTGGACTACCACAGGGGGTCAGAGGAAAAAGCCGACTGTTAATGTCATTTCCGCAGAGATAAAGAAAGAATACATAACTTCGGGAGCCTTCACAGATTCTGAAGAAGAGCCCGAAACTATAGCCACTCATCAAGATGGGGGAGGCCCTTCCGGTACTCGATCTGGGAAGACATATCTCAGGACTACACCAGAGTAGATCCGAAAGATATATATGCGGAACTTGCAAAACCGACAAAGCAGAAAGGACTTCGCTTCCAGAAGAATCCTATTAGAAACGAAGGAGCCAGGGAGACTACCTTCAAGTTTGACATAATAGCTCAGATGGCTAACATTCCAGCACGAGTGACGCTTTACGAACTGTTAAGATTATCAAAATCAACACGTGAAGCATTAAGAGAGGCCCTGACAGACTCTGAGTCATTCTTAGTTCAGATTGTCGAGCCGACCGATGAGGAATGGGATTCTTGCCCCAGCTGTCATCAAGTAAGGAGGCAGGTCCCATAAATTACCTTCTCTCCGGAGGACATGCAGATAAGGAATATAAAGCATAATAGGCATTTATATTTCACCGGATACGTCGGATCCACCAAGGTGGAACGCATACAAATCGATCCAGGGTCTGCACTAAGTATTATTCCCAGAAGGCTAATGCAACTATTGGGAATATCTCCTCATCGTTTGATGCCTACAAACACCACTATTTATGGATTCAATGCTAACAACAACCATCCTCTTGGCAAAATCCGATTGCGGTTCCAAATTGGAGACTTAAGGACAGAAGTCACATGCTACGTTATTGATGCTAATACCTCCTACAATATTTTACTGGGACGGCCTTGGATCCACGCTTACATGATAGTCCCGTCGACTCTCCACCAATGCATGAAATATTGCGATGAAGAAGGAGAAGTCCGAACATTAGTTGCAGATAGGCAACCATTCAAGGGACTAGAAAATTACTTCATGGACGCCAGGCTCTACAAATCGGTCCAGGAGATCCCGTGCGATGATCGCAGCACACTTCAAAAGCCCGATGACAGTGGCAATGAAGCCGACACTGAGTACGAGCTTCCTGAAGAAGACGATGGGGGTGATTATGAAATCAACCCTCACTTAGATTTTAGTTTGAGTCTTGATAATAATGTGGTTGATGTAATAGAGAGTGAATGGGTTATTAATGAAAATATAAAGTTAGTCTACGAGCATACTGTAGCTACTGAGTCTGAACCCTCTTGTACTTCCACTGAAGTGGATGGTCTATCCGAACTTGAAATTCTGGCGGCATACCATTTGCCACTTAGGTCATCCCTCCTCTCTCGATCTGAAATAGTTAAGGGAAAAGGTCACTTCTTTGAAGTGCCTCTTCGACAGGGGTCCCAAAATCCGATCATGTTCGGCTGAGTAATTACGTCACCTCGACGAAGACAAAGCAGTGAAAGTGATGAACAAACATCACCTCAATTTTACTTATATGAACAGAAATCCCGGCAAATGATGGAGAAAATGGGTTATAATTTTACCCAGAAACCGGGATTAAACTTTGGAAAAGGGCAACGGAATCTTATACCCTCGTTCAGACCGAGAGGAAAGAGCCCTGATTATTATCAAAAAACTCGCAGGGGGTTGGGCTATGTATCTACTCCTCCCTCGTCACCATCCAGATAAGAAGAAAGTTCTTCAGCCAATAATGAATCACCTTCATTGGATCATGACTCGGATCTAAGTACCGGTGCCTGGTTTCAATCTTTGACAGCCAATATGGTTTCAGCCGCACTGGAAAGCGACGAGGAACCAATTGATGTTCAAGATGATTCCTGGGCTAAGCATATGGATACTCTCTGGGATGTCCGCTTTGAACAGCGTGACCTGCCCACTGAAGATAAATTAATACAGATCAACATGGGAACGGAAGAAAACCCGAAACCCATCTTCATAAGCGACACGCTAACTCCCTTAGAAAAGGAGGAACTTATATCTCTCATCAAATAATATATAGACGTGTTCGCATGGAGTTATGAAGACATGTCTGGGCTTGACCCTCAAATTGCCACGCACCGGTTAAATATTAAAGAAGACGCCAAACCTGTTAAACAACAGGAAAGGCGTTTTCGACCGGAATTGATAGAGGTAATAGTTGCTGAGATCAATAAACTTATAAAATCTGGATTTATCCGCGAAGAGCGGCATCCTGATTGGGTGGCTAACATAGTGCCGGTTCGCAAGAAGAACGGAAAAATCCGGATATGCATCGATTTTCGAGATTTGAACGCTGCATGTCCTAAAGATGAATTTCCACTTCCCATCACCGACGTGATGATCGATAATACTTGCGGTTAAGAGAGGATGTCCTTTATGGATGGCTTCTCAGGATATAACCAAATTAAAATGCACCCAGATGATGAAAAGCATACAGCTTTCAGAATGCCGCTGGGGGTATATTGTTACACGGTGATGCCGTTTGGATTGAAGAACGCCGGTGCTACCTACCAACGTGCGATGAGCACTATATTCAAAAAACACCTACGCAAAATAGTAGAGTGCCATGTGGATAACTTGACGGTCAAAAGTAAAAATAAAGAGGACCACCTTCAGGACTTAAAAACGGTCTTCGATCTCATGAGGAAACATCATTTAAAGATGAATCCCACTAAGTCTTTCTTAGGAGTGTCAAGTGGGAAATTCCTTGGGTTCATAATAACTTCAAAAGGAATTTTCCTCGACCCTGAAAAGGTAAAAGCGATTAGCGAGATGCCGCCTCCCCGCAATCTTAAAGAATTAAGGGGGTTACAAGGAAAGCTCGCCTATATTCGACGCTTCATTTCTAACCTATCTGGACGATGTCAGCCGTTTTCCAGACTCATGAAAAAGGGGGTTGCTTTTGTATGGGATGAGGCATGTCAACAGGCATTTGATGACCTCAAAGAGTACCTTACTAAGCCTCCTGTACTTATGGCAACAGTCCCTGGGTAGCCCTTCCTTATATATGTAAGGGCCATGGATAATACTTTAGGAGCATTACTTGCTCAATATAATGAGCACAGCCATGAACATGCCCTCTATTATTTAAGCAGGACAATGATCGAGGCCGAACAGCGGTATACCCCGATTGAAAAGGAATGTTTAGCCCTAGTGTTCGCTGTTCAGAAAATGCGACACTATCTTTCAGGGTAAACAATTCATGTCATCTCACGGGTTAATCCCCTGAAAATTCTGATGACAAAACCAGGATCCTTAAATGGCCGGTTAGCAAAATGGGCTTTGCTACTATCGCCATATGATATACACTTCGTCCCTCAAAAAGCCATGAAGGGACAGGCGATTGCCGATTTTCTAGCAGATCATCCAATCTGGTCCAATTTCAAATAGACGTCAGAGGTCAATACAGTTAGCAAAGAACAACCATGGAAAATGTTCTTTGATGGTGCTGCCAGACGATCTGCTGCTGGAGTAGGGGTTGTACTGATATCCCCACATAAACATATATTGCCTAACGGTTACTCATTAATAGAACCGTGCACGAATAATGTGGCGGAATACAATGTGCTAATTATCGGCCTAAAAATAGCTCTGCAACTAGGGGTGAATTATTTAGAGGCATATGGAGACTCTAAACTCATCGTCAATCAGATGACGGGCGATTATGAAGTCAGACATGAAGCCCTCATCCCTTATCATCAGCTAGCCATCGAACTAGCATGGTACTTTGAACAATTTTATATCTCTCATATATCTCGAAATGAGAACGTTTATGCAGATGCTCTTGCCGCATTAGCCGCGACATTGGCAATCCCGCCGGGTGAAGCAAAAAGCATCACTATTGGTAGTCGAGAACTCCTCCACCCAGATACGGTATTCCAAACCAAGGAGGCGTGCCAGACTGGCTTAATTCTGGAACCCCGTGATTGGGGATTTCCGTTTGTGGATTATGCTTTACATGGGATATTGCCAGAAGATCCAAAGGAAGCCACCTCGATAAAGAGGAAAGCCCAGAGATTTTATTATGACCTTAAGTTTCAGACTTTGTATAGAAAGTCAAGAGATAGTCTTCTACTACGCTGCTTATCAAAAACAGAAGCAGATGAAGTGCTGAGAGAAACGCACGATGGAGTATGTGGAGCCCAGTCCAAAACTCGGAGACCGCATAAGAAGGCTAGGATACTACTGGCCGAAAATGATTACAGAAGTAATGGTATACGCTAAACGATGCCATGAATGCCAAGTGCATGCCAATTTTATTCATCAACCCCCAGAATACTTGCACAATACCGTTGCTAGTTGGCCATTTGAGACATGGGGAATGGATATTGTGGGGCCTATAACTCCCCTGTCATCCAGAGGACATCGGTTTATTCTTGCAATAACCTATTATTTTTCAAAATGGGCCTAAGTCGTGCCCATGAAAGAAGTGAAAACGACAGATGTGATCAAATTCATCAAGCATCATGTCATTTACCGTTTTGGCATCCCTCAGAGGATCATCCATGATAATGGTCCGCAATTCATCAGTCAGGGATTCTCCAGATTCTGCAATAAGTTCATAATCAAAGATATTGCTTCAATGCCATATAACCCCACAGTTAATGGGTTGGCCGAAGCCTTCAACAAGATAATCATTAAACTCCTTCGGAAGTTTGTTTCTTCCAATAAACGAGATTGGGATGAAAAAGTAGGAGAGTGCCTATGGGCTTATCGCACCACTGTTACTCCATTCTCTTTGATCTATGGAAGCGAGGTCGTCTTGCCTCTCGAAATCCAGATTCCTTCATTAAGAGTGGCCTTAGCCACAAAGATGACGACAGAAGAGCGTCATCAACAAAGATTGAAAGAATTAGAGGCGTTTAATGAAAAGCGTCTCAGGGCTCAACAACAAATTGAGTTGTATCAAGCCCGGATCTCACAAACGTTCAATAAGAACGTTAAACCGAGGATCTTTAAACAAGGAGACTTGGTTCTGGCTATTAAAAGGCCAATGGTTCTAACCCACAAAACTAAGGGTAAATTTGAACCCAAGTGGGAAGGACCGTTCACCGTGGAAACTGTATACTCCAGTGGAGCCTATCGCTTAATGAATCAGAATGGCGACAGGATGATAATGTCGATCAATGGCAAATTTCTAAAGAAATACTATGCTTAATATCCCTGAAAATACGCGCCTCCATTTGTTCAAGTTATGCAGATGAGCACTTTGACTCCTTCTTAGGCATGCAATTGAGCGCCTCTGACCTAAATCTAATGATCCTAACACGATCATCTTTGGTGTGCCCAGTTCAAGTTACGCGCGAGAGCCTTGAACCGCCTCCAATCAAATATTAAGGCATGTGCAATTGAGCGCCTCTGACTTAAATCTAATGATCCTAACACGATCATCTTTGGTGTGCCCAGTTCAAGTTACACGCGAGAGCCTTGAACCGCCTCCAATCAAATATTAAGGCATGCGCAATTGAGCGCCTCTGACCTAAATCTAATGATCCTAACACGATCATCTTTGGTGTGCCCAGTTCAAGTTACGCGCGAGAGCCTTGAGCCGCCTCCAATCAAAAATTAGGCATGCACAATTGAGCTCATCTGACCTAAATCTAATTATCCTAACCCGATCATCTTGGTGTGCCCAGTTCAAGTTACGCACGAGAGCCTTGAACCGCCTCCAATCAAAAATTAGGTATGCGCAATTGAGCGCCTCTGACCAAAATCTAATGATCCTAACACGATCATCTTTGGTGTGTCCAGTTCAAGTTACGCACAAGAGCCTTGAACCGCCTCCAATCAAATATTAAGGCATGCGCAATTGAGCGCCTCTGACCTAAATCTAATGATCCTAACACGATCATCTTTGGTGTGCCTAGTTCAAGTTACGACCGAGATCCTTGAACCGCCTCCAATCAAATATTAAGGCATGCGCAATTGAGCGCCTCTGACCTAAATCTAATGATCCTAACACGATCATCTTTGGTGTGCCCAGTCCAAGTTACGCGCGATAGCCTTCAACCGCCTCCAATCAAAAATTAGGCATGTGCAATTGAGTGGCTCTGACCTAAATCTAATGATCCTAACCCGATCATCTTGGTGTGCCCAGTTCAAGTTACGCACGAGAGCCTTGAACCGCCTCCAATCAAAAATTAGGCATGCGCAATTGAGCTCCTTTGACCTAAATCTAATGATCCTAACACGATCATCTTTGGTGTGCCCAGTTCAAGTAACGCACAAGAGCCTTGAACCGCCTCCAATCAAATTCTAGGCATGCGCAATTAGGCGCCTCTGCCAAAAATTTGGTAATCCTGACACAATTACCTCGGTATTGTCAGTCTGAGTTATGCAGATGACCCTTGGACTGCTTTACCTAAACAACTAAATCATTCTGATGACAAGTTATCTGTTGTGCAAACAAATTTTGTAGCCAGCAGGTAAAAGAATCAAATGATTATCTTTATTTCATCACCAAAAGAATGAAGTTACAAAAATTCTCTCTTTTATTACAAGTTCTTATTACAAAAAGAATGAAGAATAAAATAATAAAAGAAAACTATGGATCTCCTAGATGCTTCAACTTATTCATCGCCTCGTCAATCACTTGACGATGAGTCGCTTCCACGGAGTGTTGAGCCTGCCGGAGTAAATCATCGTCATTCATTGCAAGTTGCTGGGTTAGATGCTGACGAGACTCTTCCATAGCACGGCTTCTTATTGTCTCCTCCTGCTCGACCTGCTCCCGTTGGAGGATCAGTGCTTCCCGTTTTTTAACGGATTCCCCTAATTGAAGCTCATTGGCTACTAAGACCGCCCGAGCTCTAGTAATGGTCTCCTGGGCTCTAAGGATGGCGGCCTGACTCCCCTCAATCTTGGAGTCCACCGCCTTCAAACCCCTAAGAATGGACTCCCGACTAGCCTGGAGCTCTGCCAATTCCCGAGACCATCCTTCTTCCTATCGTATTAATTCCTCTCGACGCGCCGCTAACTCCACCCAAAGCCGCGCTAACTCTATTGCGGTGATCGCTTCCACATCCGCTTGACGAACTGTGTTTAGCGTGTTCACCTGCTCTTCTAAAGCATTAAAGCGGGCCCGGTAGGGAGCTGCCCGGTCCTGTCCCCCGATTCTTTCAATGTTATCCAAATAGCTGGATAACATCGGACGGCCGAGACTGAAGAAATCTATTCCGTTAGAAATCATCTCGATGCATCTTCTTAACAACCGCATAAAATCATTAACACTATGTTAAAGAGTTCCTCAAAAGGATCCACGATGTCTGCATTTAAAGCAGGCAGCGCTAAAGAAGATGTCGCTGGAGGAGGAGTGGTGTCCGCTGGGTTTGAAGAGGAAGAAGCCCGTCCCTGTACCAGATTCATAATATGCGGAGCCAGTAAAGCTAATGCAGATCTGGCTGAACTGGGAACCCGAGGAGAAGTGTCGCTAGTACAAATCACTCGGGCAGCATCATCAACATGAGAAGATGAGGGAGTGTTTCCACCAGAAGCTCCTCCGGTGGCAGAAGTAGCTTCGAATGAGAACTTTAAATTTTTCTCATCCACTGCTGGAAGACTTGGAGCTGGAGGAGTTGCAGGAGTTTCAGCAGAAATGAAAGATGATGTTAAAATTGCTGGCTGAGAAGCAGAAGGTGCACCAGAAACCACTGGAAAGGTCTCTGTGGAGCAGACCGGTGGTGTTGGTGACGGCATACTTGGAGACAGTGTAGCCTCTTTTGCGGCGGCTGCAATGACAACTTCCGTTCTCTCATCACTCCCTAGTTCGTCAATAGGTGGAATTGATGAGGGAACTGGGCATGTGGCCGGTGTGAAATAGTCAGCGTCAAATTCGCTTGCAGAGCTACCCAAACCACTGCTGAGCCAGTCATGCCAGAATAGTCCACCCTTTCCTCAGACTCCCCCTTGGTAGTCGAATGTATTGGCGAGAGGGGCTGACCACCTGCATTTCAGGAAGCAAGCAAATGGTGTTACGTATAATGATAAAGTAAATAATGGACAAAGAGATAGAACACGAAGAGCCATACCAGGAGATACAAGTCCGGTTGTCGGACTTGAAGGGGGAGCCGCCGTTGTTTCCAGGAGCATACCCGTCTCACTACCCAATGGTTGTGCCGCAGGGTGTTCAACAGGTTCTACGGTCGAAGGAGCCGGAATCTCGGGAACACTTGGAGCTCCAGCAGGTCCACTCTCCTCTGCCGGCACTGGAGGTAGAGTTGAAGCCAGCAGATCCGAAGCAAACTTAACAGCCGCTTCTTGGGGAGCTACTAGGGTTCCCAGAGCCAACTTCTTCTTCTTTCTGGCAGGCCCTTCCTTTGGGGCACCACGGCGTTTGAGGGTCGGGCTCCGGGGACGAATGACGACAGGTTAGGAAATACCTCCAACATCAGGGTTGTCATCATCATCATCAGACTCGCTGACGTCTGATGGTTCGGCCGCTGCACCAAGGAATTCATCCATTCCTTTTACTCTCACTCTTGAAGTACCTTGGCGGCTAATGTAGAAAGCCTCAATCTCCATGCAACAGTTTCGGTTGATGGAGAAGTGGGGCACGTCAGCATTTGCAACGCTGTACCATATGCAAAAGCTAAGAGTCATGGCCAGTTCTGGTGACTTCTGTGGCAGGATGAATTCAGCTCCGGTTCCACCAGCAACAAAATGAAACCAGCCACGGGTACCCTCATACAGATTCCCCTCATAGGCAAAATTTTTGTTCGGATTACCCACATAAAGTTGGGAATATCCGAACTAGCAAGCAAAGCGGCTCGGGGTGTACAGTTCGATAAGACATTTACCATCTTGACGATACACTAGCTGCACGGGTTGGATGTTAAGGAGCCACCAGAACGCTCCCGAGGATAAGGCAGTGAAGTTATCTGCTCCCGCAATATTCTTCAACTTCAACCCATATCCACCACCAGGGAAGTCGGGGAAGCACCGGAAGATCTCATAATTTTGGTGATGCCGAAGAGTCTTCCTGATTTGAGACATATAGTGATGCTTCCATGAAGAACCCTCGTACAACTCCACAAAGTAGGACTTGTCACCAGAGCGGTGTGAAGCAGCACTTATCAGAGATGGACAGTGCATGACGAGCCACGCCATCAGATAGGTGTAAGGCATCTCCACCCTAGGGTTCGGAGTCCTCACCTGGGCAATCTCTTTCGACTTGCCTTTCCCTTTGCCCTTATCAGCAGGGATGAAGTCATTGCAGAGTATTCGCAATCCATGCTGTAGATTGCACACTATGGAGGGAAAAAGTCCGAAAGGTCGGCCGTATGCGAGGAGTGCTGGATACACCACAGTCATTGCAATTGCCTCTTTTGGCAATAATGACACAACACATCTTTTCAACCATAACATCAAGAACCCAGCAATAAGGCCTCTATTGGATACTGGGAAGTGAGCTTGAGAGTGATAACTCTTGAAAGAGATGCCGGGACCGAATCCATCTTCGTTGGATTTAGTAGTATAATACATTAGCCGGGTCTTGGCGATGTGGCGATCGATCTCCGTGATGTAGACAGGAGCGTAGCCATGGATGTTGTTGAACTATCCTTAGAATTCAAGTTGACGAAAAAGTAATCGGCCCATTTTTTGTGACCAATACCCTGATTACGCACACATGCTAAGTCAGCACAGATGTGATAATGGCAGATCATCTCCTAGTATGTAGCATAGATGCGCTCATCCTTCGCCATCAGCATGTTCAACTCTTCGGTAGTGGGGACATACTCCTCGTATGGGACTTCGCCCATTGAAAGCCCAGATACCTCAAACATCTCGTGGAGAACAAACCCTAGCTCACCCACTGGCGTAAATAGGGTGCAGGTCTCAGGGTTGTACATCTCCAGAAAGCAAAAGAAATGATAAGCACTCTGAGAGAACCCAAATTGAACATTTCTGATGGCCTTGTATAAACCAATCTCTTTCATAATGGGTTCATGGGAGTCCAACATATATTGAACAAGGCGGGCCCACCACATGTTGCCAGATGAATAAACCCAGCCAGGCATCCTGAAGTCACTAGCCAGGTATTAGCCTTCTTTCGCCAGGAACTCACTCAGGAAAGTTCGTGCGCGGATCGGAACCTCTCCTACCGGGTGCTCCTTGCTAAATCTGCCTGGAAGCAAACCAGTAATATATCTGGTAGGGCCATCTTGATAAGCCCCATG
Source organism: Dracaena cambodiana (assembly GCA_036321105.1). Classification (NCBI taxonomy): domain Eukaryota; kingdom Viridiplantae; phylum Streptophyta; class Magnoliopsida; order Asparagales; family Asparagaceae; genus Dracaena; species Dracaena cambodiana. The sequence continues at coordinate 3,510,273 of JAYEPQ010000007.1, forward strand.
TGCACCTAATTTACTCGTTGGAACGTCGTCCTGTTCTTGAGTTAACCCCCACTCTAACTCACGATGCATAGCCAGCCTCTGAAGATAGATCAGGGGATAGCCACGCTCCATTCTAGGCAAAAACATTAAAGCTTCGCCAGAGTTATAGAGCCACATGCACTCCTCTTCAAAGAGTATCTGGTCTGATTGCTCTATCTTATCCCCGAAAAGAAATGCGGGCTTCTCTAGCACTTCTCTGTTCATGGCTTCAAAAGCCGCATCAGTTATAATCTCCCGTGCAGTAGTGGGATGATATTTAATCAACTTCTCCCTGCGCTCTCTCAAATCTGGTTTGTATGCGGCCAGGATGGTGGTGAAGCGAAATTGAGCTGATGGATCAGAACCCCCAGCAAAGCCAAAGTAGTGCTTATGGGGAAGAGCTTCCACTGAATACCCTACTGCAAAAAGGAAAATCAAAGTTAGAAAAATTCTACAAAACAGAAAATTTTTCTAAGTATGGAAACGTGAAGCTAAAAATTAGACCGTGCGAAGCTAAAAATAACTCCGCGCGAAGCTAAAAATTAGACCGCGCAGAAGTCAAAATAGCCTCGCGTTTCAACGCAACTGCTACTCAAAATAGCCTCGCGTTTCAACGCGACTACTGTTCAAAATAGCCTCGCGTTTCAACGCGACTACTAATCAAATAGCCTCGCGCTTCAAAACGCGAGGATGACGAGATAGCTTCGCGTAAGAAGAAAACCAGAGGCTTTTCTTCTTCTCCAAGCCATACGGCCAGAGTACGGCGATCTCGCCAGTGATTGATCGGTTAGAACCAAGCCAGATCACTCTAAAAATGTTTTAAAAAGTCTCAATAGAGATATTCTTACCCCCAATAGCGTAACGTGGGCTGGCCCACCACTGCCATGACCGCTGCCGCCGCTACTTGCGTCAGTCGCTGATGATGGGGCTGCGCGAGAAGAAGCACGAGTCTTGGGTGCCATTGCTTGAAAACTTGAGGAAAATCGACGGAAAATCGGGAGAAACTCGATCAGAAAAAGCTAGGATCGCCTGAACTCTGATCGCCTGAATCTCTAAAGTCTCTGGAAAATTCTCAAATGAAGTGAGAAGGAAAAGGAATAGAGACTTCATTTAAATGAAAGAAACCGCCTCTTGGAGTTCAAAGCGAATTTTGGAGAAAATGACTGATTAGTTACTCTCCAAAAAATGCGAAGCTATTAGCCTCGCGTGACGATAGAAAACGCGAAGTTATTAACTCCGCGCAACTTTGCAAAACGCGAGGCTAACTTGGTATTTTAGCTTCGCGTTCCTATGAAGAACTTGGATTTTTGGCAAAGTGCAATTAGGCACTTCCACCTAAGTTAAGATGATCTTTACCGGATCATCTTGGTATTAATGATCTAAGTTACGCAAATGAGCTTTAGATTATTTTGCAAAAATCATAAACCATCTATTTGTTGAACAAGCAAGATTCTTGAAGCCGACAAATAGAGAGGAAAATATCTGCCTTTATTCATAAAAGAAAAAGATTACAAAAGAAGAGAGAGTTATAGCTCTCTCAAAAGCTTCTACATATTCATCGACTCATCAATAACCTAACGACGAGATTCCTCCATAGAGTGTTGGAATTATTTGCAAAAGATCTTTTCTGCAAATATCAACTATGATCTGTTCAAAAGCTCTTAGTAGATTATCTGAAGATACTGCTATAAGAATCCTAATGAAGATGAGCAAGTTGGATTCGACATGCTACAAGCGCTTAGATGATCATCTCTATCGCTTTGGAAAGCAACAGAGATTGTCATCTAACAAAAATGATCCTCAAGAAAACTTAATGGGCTGCCGCAGAGTCCTTGTAACTCCTTCAAAATTTTACCCTTAGGAGCCAGAGCTTGAAAACTGCAACTATATTGTAAAGCATATGCTTCTGGCTTCCTTAGAGTTACTTTTGCTGATGAAGATCGGTGCATGGCTAGCCTTTGAAGATATATCAGGGAAAAGCTACACTCCACGCTGGCTAGAGATATCAGCAAGTCATCAAATTGAATCTGGTTCACTGCAAAAGAAGAATCAGGAGTTCGACAAAATTTGAAAAATCTTCTAAGTATAAGAACGCGAAGCTAAGCTAACTCCGCGTGCAGCTAAAGAAATAGCCTCGCGTTTTAACGTGACTGCTAGTTAAAATAACCCCACTTTTCAAGGGCGAGGATGACGCGATAACTTCGCGTAGAGAAATATCAAAGTTCCTCGCTGACTTCTCATTCTCCTTCAAGCCTCACGGCCGAAGAACAGCGATCTCGCTGGTGAAATAAGCAATTGGCCAGTTAAAACTGAGCCAAAACCCCCCAAAATGGTTCTAAAAGACCAAAAGTTAAGGTTTTTACCTTCAAAAGACACAGCATGAACTGGTTCGCCGTTGTGTCTACTTCCACGGCCGCTGCCATCAACATCGGCCAACGTGCATGAAGCCGTACTCTTCTGGAGCAACATTCTAAACGGAGAATTGAGGGAAGATCAGTCGAAGATTGTTCGTCGATATGAATCACTCGATTGCCGGAGCTCCGGATTCTTCAAACTCTTCCAATAAAGAAGAAGATGAGTCAAAGACTCTATTTAAACAGATGATCCGCCGCTTGGTATTCGGCACAGAAGTTCAGGGTAACTAATGAAGCAATTACTCATTTCACTGAAAAGTGAAGCTAATTAGCTCCGCGTAGGCGAGCATAACGCGAGGTAAACTTGGTATTTTAACTCCGTGTTTTAAAGGTCCAAAGTATTTCAAAATTTGCTAAGATCTAAGCCATTTTGAAAACTTTGGAGGGGGTAATATTGGTAGTGAAAATTTCTAAGTAAATAGGATTTTCCACAATAGAACGTGGAGCTAACTCAGTAGCTTCGCGTCTGGCTAGTTTTAGCCTCGCGTTTAGTAAAACACGAAGCTATCGATAGCTCCACGTTAGCTCCGCATTTTGGTTATTTAGCGCAGCGTCTTGATGCGATTAAGCTCCGCGTGAGCAGATAACCAGAATCTCAAATTGATTGAGATTATGATTTGGGCTTATCCAAATATCCAAATCAAGTCCAATCAGAACTCTAAATCAAGAGATTTAAATCAAGACTAAGATATTTAATTGGAATCCTTGATGAGAACAAATTCTATTTAGATAGAAACTCTCAAATCAACCTGGGGCTATAAATACCTTCTTGGTGAAACCCTAGGGGTCTTCTTTTTCTTTTCGGCTGGTATTCTTCTTCTTCTTTTCGGCATCTTGGAGAATTCAAGTTACGCATAGAGCCTTGAGTTCGTGAAAGACTAGAGAAAATTGTCTACAGTCGGCCGCCATCTTCAAAGGAGAAGATTTCGACGTTCGATCGTCCAAAGGAGCTGCTTGACAGATCCCATCGCCACAGATCCCACACAACATATTGTAAAAAAGAGCGATTGAGATATAAAAATCCTCTCATTTGTTCTCTTTATCTTTCTTGTTCACTTTCATTGTAATCTAAGTTGTATTCAATGGAATGAAGCAAAACTTTTGCGGCGAACAGCGGTGTCTTCACCGTAGCAGCTTCTTTGCTGCTTTACCCTTTCCAGCTTTGCCCTTGTTCTTCTTTGCTGGCATGAAGCTGTTGCAGAGGGCCCGGAGTCCGCTTTGGAGATTGGCAACCATTGCTGGTAATAGCCCGAACGGTCGCCCGTAAGCAAATAAGACGGCAAGATAGACGACGTTCTTTACGATGGCCTCCTTGGGTAGTGAAGGAACAACGTATCTCTTTAACCAAAGCATCCAGAAACCCGCAAGTAGATCTCTATCTGAAATTGGGAACTGTGCCTGGTAATGGAAACTTTGAAAAATGGTGTCTGGACTGAATCCCCCTTCATTGGAGTCAGTCATATAAGTCGTGGCTTCCATTTTGGAGATACACTCTTTATTTCTTCAACACTAACAGGTGGGTGTCCACAAACCATTGGGAGACTCTCCTTCAAGTTAATAAAGAGGTAGTCAGCCCACTTCTTATAGCCAATTCCCTGGTTCCTCACCCTGGCCAAGTCGGCACAAAAGTGATAGTGGCACATTATTTCCCAATAAGTTTGGTAGATGTGCTCGTCCCCCGCTTTTAGCATCTTTAATTCTTCAGCGGTGGGGATATATTCCTCATAAGGGACTTCGCCCATTGATAACCCCGACACTTCGAACATCTCATGGAGAGAGAATCCCAGCTCACCCACTGGTGTAAAAAAGGTGCCGGTTTTAGGATTGTACATCTCCAGTAGGCTGAAAAGATGAAACGAACTCTGAGGTAGGCCAAACTAGATGTTCCTAATGGCTTTGTATAAGCCAATCTCCTTCAAGGTCTGTTCATGGGTGTCCAGCACATATTTTACTAGCCTGAACCACCACATGTTGCCCGAGGAATGGACCCATCCGGGCATTCTGAAATCTTTGGTAGGGTACTGACCACCCTTGGCTAAGAACTCGCTTAGAAAGGTCTTGGCACGAGTCGGAACTTCGCCAACGGGGTGTTCCTTGGTGACTCTGCCCGGAAGCAGCCCCATAATACATCTAGGGGGACCATCTTGAAATGCCCCATTTGCGCCGAACTTGCCGGTCGCAACTCCGTCATATTCATGAGTTAGCTCCCATTCTAACTCATGACGGGATGATAGCCTCTGGAGGTATACCAAAGGGTAGCTACGCTCCATGTCAGGCAGAAACATGAGCAGATCCCCGGCGTGGTACAGCCACTTGCTCTCTTCTTCAAAGAGAATATCATCTGAATGCTCTAACGCATCTCCAAAGAGGAATGCGGGCTTCTCCAGTGTCTCTCAGTTCATCGCCTCAAAAGGAGTATCAGTGATAATCTCCCTCACAGTCGCAGGACTGTATCTTATCAGTTTCTCCCTGCGCTCTCTAAGACCTGGCTTGTATGCAGCAAAAACAGTGGTGAAGCGAAACTGAGTTGCTGAGTCTACACCACCAACGAAACTGAAGTTATGCCCTTGGGAGAGTGGGTCCACTGAATAGTCAACTACAAAAGAAAGAAAAATCAAGAATTAGAAAAGTTTTTGCGAATCAGAAAATTTTTCTAAGTATAAAAACGCGGAGCTAGAAGTAACTCCGCGCGAAACTAAGTAAGATAACTTCGCATTTACACACGCTAATCTAAGTTCGATAACTTCGCGTTTACACACGCGAAGCTAAGGTTGATAACATCACATTTACAAACGCGAAGCTAAAATTGTAACCTCGCATAAAAAACGCGACAGTTAGCAAAAGTAACTTCGCGATTCAAAACGCGAAGATAACGTGATAGTTTCGCGTGGAGGAAGACCAGAGATCTTCTCCTTCTTCTCCAAGCCATTTGGCCGGAGTACGGCGATTTCACCAGTGAAAGAAATGATTAGCCGGTTAAAACCGAGCCAAATCACTCTTAAATGGTTCCTGAGAGTCCAAAAATGAAGATTCTTACCGCCGATAGGCGCAGCGTGGACTGGCTCTCCTCTGTGGCCACTCCCTCGGCCGCTGCCGCCGCTGCTAGCGCCGGCCGCCGACTGTGAGGAGGCGCGCGAGGTCACGATCTCCTTGGGCGCCATTGATCTTCGAGGATCTTGGTGAAATCGAAGGAAAATCAGTCGATCGGGTCGTCGGGGTCGTCTGGATCGCCTGAGCTCTTAGAGTTCTTGAAATCTCTTCGAATGAAGTGAGGAAGAAGAAGAAGAGACTCTATTTAAATGAGAAAACCCGCCCCTTGGTATTCGGCGCGAGGTTCGGAGCAATTACTGAGTAGTTACTCACTGAAACGCGAAGCTATTAGCTCCGCGCAAGTGAACAAAACGCGAAGATGACTTGGTATTCTAACTCCGCATTTCAGTTTAAATATCCAAAGTATTTCAAAATTTGCTAAAATTCTAAGCCATTTTGAAAACTTTAGAGGGGGTTCTGTTGGCAGTGAAAATTTCTAAGTAAATAGGATTTTCCACAACAGAACGCGGAGCTAACTCTATAGCTCCGCGTTTGGCTATTTTAGCCTCGCGGTTGAGCAAAATACGGAGCTATTCAATAGTTCCGCGTTCTGGTTCCTTAGCTCTGCGTTTTGGTGAGATTAACTCCGCGTGAGCAGATAAAGCAGAATCTTAAATTGATTGAGATTAAAATTTGGACTTATCCAAATACCCAAATTAAGTCCGATCAGAACTTTAAATCAAGAGATTTAAATCAAAACTAAGATATTTGATTGGAATCCTTAATGAGTACAAATTCTATTTAAATAGAAACTCTCATATGTACCTAAGGCTATAAATACCCTCTTGAGGAAGATTTAGGGGAACTTTAGGAAGTTTTTGTGAAGTTCGAGTTATGCGTGAGAGCCTTGAACGAATCAATATCAGAAAAGATCATCCAAAGTCGGCCGGTATCTTTTTCATCAAGAGCAAGAAGACCATAGTCGTCAGATCGTCCAAAAGAGCTACTAGATAGATCTCATCGCCACATAGATCCCACGTTTCATTGTAAAAGAGAGCGATAATTTATAAATCCTCTCATTTGTTCTTTTTCTTTTGTTCTCTTTCATTGTAATCTAAGCTGAATTCAATGGAAGGAAAGCAACAAATTTCTGCTGTGAACACTTACTTCACTTACAACAAATCCTTTGCTTTTATTTTGTTTTGTTTCTTAATTTCCAATCTGTTTGGTCTGATCAAATTTTACTAGCCCTTGATTCATTTTTTTTTTACTGGGAAAGAAACATAATTTGTGCTTCAAATCTGTTGGCAGGGCATTCTCACTAGTCATATTAAAAGAGGTTGACTTAAAGAATGAATTCAGCATGGAGTCATATTCACATATATGTGAACATTAATTCACTAGTCATATTTGACGCAAAAATAATCATTAGTTATGATAATAATTTTGAAGGCAGAATGAGACAAATCTTCAATACTTTCTCTATGCCACCAAGTACAATGCATTAAGATGTTTCCAAATGAACTCTATTCTATGTTACTTTAAACATGATAGATGTGGATACCTAGCTATATTCGTCAAAATATGGATGCAAAATTGAATATGAATGAATTTAAATCCACTTATTCTATTACATCAATAAGAAAAGAAAATGTCTAAACTTCTTAACTAAACTTAATTGGTACTCATGAAAGCCAGTCTAAGTTGATAACACTCCATACTTTAATGAAGAAATCAAGCATTATATATGAATCACAATATTTAAAGGGAAAAAAAAAAATTCTTCTTAGCATTCCAATATGCATAGTTAGTCATGCATTACTCATGTTCTGCAACAATCGATTCTTTATAAAAACACACACTAATTATAATATATATTAGGGTTAATTACAGTCAGACCTCCTGTAGTATTGCGAATGTGTAACTTAACACCCATGAAATTTGAAACTCTCAAAAAAACCTCTTGGACTGTTAACACTGTTAGTGAGGGTTAGTTATTTTCACTCTCTTTTTTCATTAAAGTGCACTCTTGTCTCTCAAATTCATATTCTACTCTCATCCCTCTCTTTAACCAGCACACTCGCTCTCTCTCTCTCTCCTCTTTCTCTCTCTCTCCCTCTCTATCCCTCTCTCTCTCTCAGTCACTCATGCTCCCTCTCTGACTGAGAGAGAGAGAGGGATAGAGAGAGTGACTGAGAAAGAGGGAGAGAGAGAAAGAGAGAGGGAGTGTGCTGGTTAAAGAGAGAGAGAGATGAGAATAGAATAGAAATTTGAGAGATAGGAGTGCACTTTAGTAAAAAGGAGAGTAAAAATAACTAACTCTCACTAACAGTATTAATAGTCCAGGAATTTTTTTAGATTTTCAAATTTTAGGGGTGTTAAAGTTACACACCCTAACAGTATAGGATATGATTGTAATTAATCCTATATATTATTTAAAAACTTCCGCCTCTTTTCAGAAGAGACACGGAGATTGTTTTCCCGCTGCCTATGCGGAAGGGGGGGTTGGTGGGCCCCAATTCTCACGTGTCTATAAGACAGGTGGGTCCCACTCGCAGGGCAGCAGCAGCAGCAGCAACTTAAAAAGTTTGCGAGACCTAATGATCGGGGTACAGCCCACGCCGGACCAGGAGCCGCAACGCACCCGACCCCACAGCATCATTCCCATGGGTCTCTCTCTCTCTCTCTCTCTCTCTCTCATATATATAACGTTTTTCCCACGGAAAAAAAAAAAGAAAAGAAAAATTCACACAAAACGATAATACTACCTTAGAACACAAAATAGTTTCTCTTAATATTTATTGTAACTAATTTTCGATGTAATAAGTTGAATTTTAAAATAGTATTAAAACAATCTTAGTTCAAATTCTACTGAATATTCAATCTGTAACTAATTTTTTTTTTTTCCTTTTTCCCCTTATTTTTCTTGTGTTACAGCTCTCAGTTGACTGCTCTTGATTTCTTCTCTCAATACTTTGTGGGCTATATAAGCTTAATTAATAGCTAATTTGGAGAAAGGTCATGGTAGTCGGTTGGCGGGCCCAGGGACTGTGAGAGCCATGCATATTGCCATTGTTGCTCAGTAAAAGAGAGAATGAAAGCTAGTAGCCAACCAACCATGAGTCGAGAGAGAGAGAGAGAGGTCCCGGCAGCGGTAGGGAGGTTGCATGATTGCTCATATGTCACAAGAATTATATATTTACATATATACATATACATACATATACATGTGTAGTTGAGCTGTTGCCCCAGTAAGTTATCTAGAGCTTTTAAAACATTTTCTTTTGGATTATGATCTCGACCACTTAGGGTTCACTCACATTCAATTTCTTAGATTTTAGTTTTAATATAGTCTTCCATTAAATAGATACAAAATTAACTGTTTTCAGTTCACACAACATTTTACATCTACTTGATCAAAGAGAAAATAAACTTCAAAACCCATAGAATTTTATCATAAAAAAACTAAGGAGGTAGAGATTATGATTATTAAAAAAGTTTGAAAAAAAAATTGTAACATACCCAAACTGATGACTTTTATATATATATATATATATATATATATATATATATATATATATATATATATATATATATATATATGGGAATAGTGCACCTAAGGCGACGCCATAAGAGAGTTACCTATGAAAGCGTCCGAACTCTCAACATAAAGAGTTTATGGGAACAATCCGAACCATTGATTGTAATTTTCATGCTCTAAATAGATAGTATATAAAAAAAATCATGTGATTTAAATACTTTTGTATCGATCAAGAAGATTTATTTGTTCTATTGTTGAAAAACCGTTTATTCATTTCATATCCAATATACGGTTAAAATGTACCTAAAATGCATAATTTTTTGTATACCATCATTTTTTAACGTGGAGATCACAATTAATGGTTTGGATCTTCCAAAAATACTATGTATGTTAAGATGTTTCATAGGTAACTCCCCTAAAGCGTCATCTTAGGTACGCTTTTTACCGTGTAAATTTATTAATATTATTATTATTATTATTATTATTATTGTTGTTGTTGTTGTTGTTGAAGTAAAATAAAATAAAATAGAAAATGTATTATTATAATTATTAATGCTTCCATGAAGTATAAAATCCACAATATTCTTTCTACAGTGCACATATTTTTTTTTTTGACCAAGGCTCCCACATTCAACTACATTTTCCATGTGTGGTTGCATTGGCAAGGCTTAATGGAACTCATAATAACAAAGCTTGCATCATGATATTCCATGAGCCTACGTTGATGTTGAAATGAGATCTCACATAGAGATTACAGTGATAATGAGATATATAGGATATGCTCGCTCTTAGTTTGTATGTCCACTTCAAAGGCATTAATAATTCCCATTCTAACAGTTATATTACATATGATAGTAAAATTAAGTAGAGGTTAGAGGATATGTGTTACCTACAACCTGCTCTATAGAGAAAAATAAAGTTTTTAGTTCCATTTATTTGTTTATTCCTTTATTTGCTAATAATTCATTTATGGGTTTTTGCTATGTGTAGATCACTATAGTAATCTTATAGAGTTTCTATTGTTCTAACAACTACTTATATTTTAATGTTTCCGAGTAAGAACTGTAGTTATCCACTCTGTTCTATCTGAGCTGTTAAGATGGTCATATATAAATATAGTCCTACATCGGATAGGAGAAGAAAAATTTATGAGTTTAAATATAAAATTAGAATCTCTACCTATCAACTTAAATTTTTGGATTAGATTGGCTCTCGATTTTGTGTTTAGAGTCTATCATGCTTTCGTGGGGCCAGGGTTGTGGGTTTGGTTTCATATGTGAGTATAGTGATGATATGACCATGCTTATAAATTATGGAGATATATATTTTAACCATGGGTTGGTTTTTTCCCCTTAAAATTCTATCCAAAATTAACTTGTAGGATCAATATCATACGACTACCAAATTTTTGGGAATAAATATTCATATTCATATTCATTCTGCTATAATGTTATTTCTTTGTGGCATATGAAATACTTTTAAATAGAGATCTAGGATTATTAAGATTAAAAAATAAATTGATAAAATTAAAATTTTAAGATATTAACCTAATCAAGGAAATCAAATCAGAGAACGCCAATGATTTTGTATGGTTTGGAGTAAGTTCTACGTTTACAAACTAAATCAAACTTCACTATTATTATTGTTTGCAATTACGGTTGGTGGATATCTCACAGCTTTAAAAGTTACAAAGAAATCACTCTCAAACTTTGAAAACAGCTACAAACTCTCTAACGTTGCAATAGAATTTTCAAAAGTCTTAAGATCTATCAAGGTACATTCAGAAACCTTATCTAACTCTTATATAATATACGGCTATGACGTACAAATCCTATGTCAAATAGAGATAGATTTGATAGCTCACGAGTTTCAAAAAATATACAAAACTGAACAACGAATCCCGCCATCAATAGGTCCAATCCGCGATCGATGGCTAGTCAATCTGAGGATTACCTTTGATGCAGGCTTTGCTCTCGCCATTGTTGGCAAGAGGCCCATCGGAGACATGTTCATTTAACACAATATGTAACCTGCTATATTAACTCTTGACTCTTTTAGATCCTGGTTCCTTTTTGCTTTTTGATTTTATATGCTTCCTCTTTATACTATATAAATTTTTATTGAAATGAAAAAACCGATTGAAAGTCTCTGCCACTAATACCATAACTCCGAAATTATGATGAGTATTGAGGAAAATTATTTTATATTTTAATATGTTCCCGTAGGTTAAAGGTCCATTTTTGAACAGAAATATGGGTTTTATGCAGCGGTATAATTTTTTTTAAAACCCGCAATTAAATACGCACCCGACAGGGAGAAAATTATCTGGCAACGGGGCGTGTTAAAGTATTTTGCAACATAGTCGGTGTTTTGCTGGAGAGTAGCAATGGAACGCTTTAGGTTGAAGATGTGTGGACCGTTTGAGGGAGAAAAACGGTCATAAAGATCTACCCAGACAACATTGGCAGAATCGACGTAGAGGACTAAGGTTGCCAGATCTCGTTGGATTGAGTTGAGCAGCCATGAAAGAACCATGTTGTTAACAAGGTCCCATGCGCCTCGAAGCGGATCATCGGCCGGAGGATGAGATAATGAACCATCGACGAAACCAAATTTGTTCTTGACAGATAAGGTCATGGTCATAGCGCAATGCCATGTAGGATAGTTGTTTCTCGTAAGAGAGGCAGAAATAAGAATAGTTCCCAGATCATCCAAGGAATGGAGGAATAGAGGATTGGAGGGGTTATTAATTGTATCAGTGGTGGTGATAGTGGTGGAAGCCATGAGTATTCTGATACCAAGTTGAAATATAATAAGTTGCCATTTCGACCGCTTGACCTATGGAGATAGATTAAAATATAAAAAATATATCCTCAACGCTAAATACAGCTTCGATAATTATAATATTGTGAAAGGAAATTTAATATAAAATAATGTACAAATAAAAATCTATTCAAATTTTTTTTTTTTCTTTTTTTTTTTTTTTTTTTTTAGGAGAAGAACCTGATCCTGATCATTGCAAGAGACAGACGGAACTTGGGCTTCTAAAATGGGCACCAAATTGGGTCGAAATACATTTTGGCCTTGGATAGGCCCATTAGCGTCTGCTTGATTTATAGGTTATTTCTTTCCAATATATTTTTTTAAAAAAATATTTAGAAAAGGGAAATTCTAAGTGCAGCCATCATTTTCTTAGTGAGCCCTAATTTCTTAATGAGACCCATATAAATTTAAAATATAGATAGTTTTTCTTAGTGACCCCGTCCCTTTTCCACAATAACCCTCTTTCTTCTCTCCTCCTGCGATCACTCCCAAACCTTAATCCGGCCCATGCCCTTTCCCACTGCCCCACCGCATCTCTAACGTCTCATCCCCCTAGTTGCCGATGCAACCGCAGCAGCAGCGGCAACGGTGGCAGCGAGAGATGGGGCTCATTAAGAAAATTAAGTTAAGAATTTTTTGCAAAAAAAAATATAGCAAACTTATAATTACTTAGTTTTTAAGTTATGGGCTCACTGAGAAAAGGATGATGCGCCTTTAGAATTACCCTTTAAATAATATTTTGTACACGACTAGGAGTTTTCTGTATTCATAACAATTTGCTAGATTGTAATCAAGATTTATGCTCCTTATTAGCTTAAACAAGATATTATCATTCGGTTCATTTTTGTAATGAGGATGACTTCAATAAGCACTTATTATATTTGTGTTCTATATAAAAGAATTCCTTCATAACTGTTTAGCAGATTATTTTTCACTGATATTTAATAAATAAAAAAAAGATTTTTTATTCCCCATTTTTTAAGCAGTTTCGGTCTATTTTTTCCTCCGAAGAGAAATACCTATTTGATCTTCACAACAACAACAATTAAACCTTTTATCACAAGTATTTGGGACAGGCTGTATAAACTAAAAGAGAATCACGTCGGATCGATCACATTGGTAATTCTTTTCCATTTCAATTCTCTTCCTAACAAAATAAAAAATCTAAGGAGTATGAAGTGGTTGGGAAATGTTTGCGAAAAGTACAAGTAGGGCTAGAAATTTACCATAATAATGCATTTTACCAAGTCGAAACCGAACCAAATCTTTTAAACATTTATGTTTATCCTCACACTTCAGTTGTAAGTACTAAAAGAAGCTGGTCTCTGGCCTAGCAGTTCACTCCATCTCACTTTGTAGGAAGGTTATGACTTCTGTTAACAGTTCCACTGTACCAAAATTCTGAAGTTTTAGTGAGGATTGAGGAAAATTAATTTATATGTTTTAACACGCCTTCACAGGTTGAAAACCCATTTTTAGGTAGAAACCTGGGCTTTACGCAGCTATATAATTTTTTAAAACCCGCAAGCGGTATAATTTTTACTGATTTTGGTGAGGGACAATCAACATGGTATCAGAGCAATCCAGGCTCGATTCCTGCTCGGCGCGCATTTTAATTGCGGGTTTTAAAAAAAATTATATCGCGCGGGTTTTAAAAAAATTATATCGCTGCGTTAAAGCCCAAATTTCTACCCAAAAATGAGTTTTCAACCTGCGGGGGCATGTTAAAATATAAATTAATTTCTCTCAACCCTCATTACAACTTCGGAGTTTTGGTACAATGGAAGAGACTTTTAACAACTTCGGCTTTTAGCGGGTACTTCATTTGGATAATGTTACAATATAAGTGTGAGTTTGACTTTAAAAGATTAAAAAAAACTATTGGGCGACTAGTTATATCTATTTTCCAATTCCCTACATATAGAATTTGGATCATTTTGATAGTGATAAACCAATATCAGAATTACAGGAAACTTAAGATCCAGCATTAAGCTGGAGTAGCTCAGTTGGTTAGAGCGTGTGGCTGTTAACCACAAGGTCGAAGGTTCAACCCCTTCCTCTAGCGTTACATCATTATAATTTATTTTTTTCCCTGCTGCTACATTTTTCATATATATACCCATTTTTCAAATATTATCTTACCATTCAAAAATAAGTAATTTGTATGTGCATCTCTCTTGCAAATGTTTGCATCTATTCTTTCCAGCTGATAAACATTTGAAGCTAAGGCTTAAGATCTGTTCAATGCTTGAATAAATATTTCTATGATGCTAAGGCTTATGATCGAGGCACCTATAAACTAAGATGATCTCACATTTGATATAAACTTTTTGTGTAAGGTGCAATTTATGATCTATTTTGCTAAAAAGCTCAATTTCGATATTTTGAAAAGCAACCACATTGTAAAAGCTTTTTCTTATTTATATAACAAGGTTTGTGAGCTTCTCCCCCGTAGGCCACATAGAAGAAGTAATTCCGGCTAATATACATAACGACGGGTATATTTCTAACTTGTCATCTTCTAGTTACAAGTCTCATGTGATAGTTTTATTTTTTTTTTTGGACTTTTAAAATGAATTGAAAAGCCAATTGCAATTTGAATTTTTAAAAAAATATAATCGGAAATAAAGAGGACAGTCCAAGGCACAATTATAACAGTCCATTATCATTAAAAAAAAATTAAATATAATACCACACAAGTGTTACTATCAAAAAAAAAAAAATGTATTGATTAATTTTAGCAAAAATTTAGCCACCCGATAACTAAGTGAATGATTTAGATTGCATTTCGCACAGCCGCCTAAAACTTTTTGTACTCAACTCAAAGTATTTGCCTTCTTGTTTGTTTTTTATCTCCATCTATAATATGCCAAAGCTAAAACAAATAAATATTCACATAAAAAACATATATAAAGACGACTTTTTTCCCGTGTTCTCTCGTCTCCATGCAAACGTGCCGAGCTCACACCAAATACAACCAAAACCTTTTTGTTTCTATCATGACCTCTGCACTCAGTCTCATATCCCGTGCTCTGCACGTATCCCCTCTCTTGCCACTTGTTCACCAACACCCCCCCAAGTGTTGCTCTCTCCCCTCACTCTCACTCTTTATTAAACCTCATTAATTTCTATTTTTCTTATTGAAAATCCAAGGGAAAAAAAAGAAAAGAAAAATAATTCAACGAACATGTCAACACTTGGAACATCATCACTCTTGCTCCTCTTGGCCTTCTCCATTGCTCTCAGCACCTCCTCTTCTCCTCCAAAGGAAAGGGAAGCGATTCTCCTCGCCCACCATGCCCTAACCCTAGCCAAGACCCGGGCCTCGGCATTTGCGCGCCTTGCAAAGGAGGCCCGAAATTTCGGCCCGTGGGCTGACTGTGCTCAGCTGTACGGAAACAGTGAGGCCCGGGTCCGGCGGCTGGCTGCAGACGGAGCGGACTACGACCCGGCCGACGCACGTGCGTGGCTGAGCGGGGCACTGTCCGGGCACGGCACGTGCGTGGACGGGCTCCGTGAGGGGAACGTGTCAGCCCCGGACTGGCGGTGGCGGCACGCGGACGTGGAGGCTCTGCTGAGGGGGGCGCTGACCGCATTGCCGGCCGGCGGGAGCTCCTGTGAGTTTGCATGGATTATTGGGGTTTTTTTTAACACGTGGACAGGTTTAGGGAGTGACGTGTGGATGAATGCAGATGGATTCTGGGGCGGCGCTGGAGAGCTCGCTAGATAGCATGATTGCTTGCTGGACTAAAGATCTAGCTACATGCACGCATGGCGTCATAAATGACATCATAAAGTTGTTTTTTTTTTTTTTCTTGTCTAGTTTTAGAGCCGGGAATTTTTATAACGTATGACTTTATGATTATCGAGATAATTTTATATTATAAGGTTATTAACGAATACGTGACATTATGCATGATGTACGTAACGTTGTACGGAAGTCTCTTGTACGCCTAGGCTCGGGGAAACAAATGTACTTCTATACTGTATATACGTACTCTATAGGGAAACAAAGAGGGTTGTTTAGTTTTGTTTACAACTCATAAAGTGGGATACAAGTAAGTAAGGATCTTGATTTTCCTATAGTTTAGTTGTGATTATTGTTATAAAATTTTATTAATTGCAAATGCAATAGTAATTATAATTATTGAAAAATAAATACTTACTATTATTTGTTCTCAGATTTTGAATCTGCAAAATGTGTATTATTCATAATTTTTTAAAATAAAAAATTTAAATTTAAAATTTTTTACATTCTAGCCATCACTTGTAATTTCTAATTTAAATACAGAAGTATAAGTTGCAGCATGTAGCAGAAATTTACAATATCACTTGAATACAAGTTACAACTTAAAGCATTACATGCATTCAAACCATCTCCTAGCTCTCTTTCAATTATACGCAGGCGTACTAAAATTTTCTATCACTGTTCTCAGACAAAAATGATCAAGCAATGCGCTGGAATTCCTCAGCAACAGGTTCAGACTCAGGCATACTTAGAATGTGGGACGAATCCACCCACAATGCACATATTGTTGTCGCTCAGGACGGTTCGGGGAACTACAAGACCATCAACGAAGCCGTCCAAGCGCTGCACCGCGAACACGGAGGAGACGGAAGAAGAATTGTCTATGTCAAGGCAGGAGTCTATGCTGAGTACGTAGAGATCGATCGGAACCTGAGGAATGTGATGTTCGTCGGAGATGGCATCGATCGGACGATTGTAACGGGCAGTCACAACGCCCCCGATGGCTACACCACGTATCGGTCCGCCACCTTCGGTATGATCCCCAGCGACCATATGATCAGTTAGATTGCAGTGATATGATGAACATGAGATTTGAATTGCAGGTGTGTCGGCTGACGGTTTTTGGGCCAGGGACATGACATTTGAGAACACTGCCGGGCCAGAGAAGTACCAGGCCGTAGCTCTCCGGGTCGAATCGGACCGCTCGGTCTTCTACCGGTGCAGCTTCAAAGCCTACCAAGACACCCTCTTCGTCCACTCCCAGCGCCAGTTCTATCGTGACTGCCACATCTATGGCACGGTGGACTTCATCTTCGGCAATGCTGCAGCGGTTATCCAGAACTGCGAGATCTTCGTTCGAAAGCCCATGGGGCACCAATCCAACATGATAACGGCCCAGGGAAGGGACGGCCCAGGGGAGGCCACCGGAATCTCGATCCACAGCTGCCGGGTCAGGCCCGCTGGAGATCTGGAGCCAGTGAAGGGGTCGTTCCGCAGCTATTTGGGTAGGCCTTGGCAGAAGTATTCGAGGACGGTGGTCATGAAGACGGACCTGGACGGGCTGATTCATCCAGAGGGCTGGGCCAGGTGGGATGGGGATTTTGCACTGGCTACTCTGTACTATGGAGAGTATGCGAACACAGGAGAGGGTGCAGCTACAGATAGGAGAGTGAAATGGCCAGGGTTTCATGTGCTTAAAGACCTCAATGAAGCTGCTGAATTTAGTGTTGAGAGATTTATACAAGGGCACTGGTGGATTCCTGAGAGTGGGGTGCCCTACTGGGCTGGGATTTAAATAGCGAGTACATGGGAAAATAATGTAAGGAAAACCTCCACATATTGCGAAAAAATAATCAATAAAATAATTTACTGCTAATATATGTCAATCATTGCTAGTGTCTTAAGCACAAGCACTGTTTGTTTGCACTGAAGTAGGGTAGGAAGTATGAGAAGTAACTTACTTCCACTACTTCTGTTGTTTGTTGGGCTCAGAAGTAATTTGGAACTTACTTCCTATTTACTGACGTGGATCCTACGTGGCTGAGTAAATACTCAAAATTTCTTTCCTCCCAAAACGAGCGGAAGATGGAGGGATCTCACGGATCGTGATAAAAAAATAATTAAAAAAACAAAAGATTTCTTGGGGATTGAACTTCTCTCTTCCTATTGTCGAGTCCCTTCACCGCCTCATCCTTTTCCCTTCACAGCCTCATCCTTTTTGCAGTGAACAAAAGGAACAGTTTCAGCTTTGCTCCTTATCCCGAAGATTTGCAGCGAAACTTTCCTCCTCATCCTTTGCAGCGAAGATTTGCAGCAAAGACTCGCGGGTAAGTTTTTTTTTTTCCTTTGAACAAAAGGTGCGATTTTTTTCTCAAAAACACTAAGGTAAAGCCCTAAATTTCTATTTTTCTAAGTTTCTTCTCAAAACAATGAATAATCTCACTGTCATTAATTTTTTTTAGCTGCGAATCACTCTTCCAAATAGCTGCAAATTTATTTCTTCGAATTATAACCATAATCTATCATTTTTTTAATAGAAATTTAGGGCTTCACCTTTATATATTCGATGCTAGCTCTCAGCATTCATTATTTTTGTGAAAATTTGGGGATTTTTTCTTCAAAGGTGACATCTAGGTTTTCTCCCCCTTTTTCGACCCATTATTTAATTAATGAATGATTTAATTCGTGATTTTGTGTTCAAAGATTGAGTGATTCCGCTGTTTGAAAGATGAATTTGTGCATTTAAGAGTTGATTCCGCTATTTAAATTGAGCGATTCCGCTATTTAGGATTTTGATTTGATTTAAAAGTTGAATTCCAATATGTTAAATTGAGGCAATTACTTATAACAAGTCTAATTGCTTAAAATTATAAGTATTTTAAAATTAATATATGGCTTTGATATGCTCTTAGTATGCCTAAACATGCCTATTGTACTGTAACATATGCTTAATTCCTATATGTTTAATATATATCTACTCTCAGACGAATATATAAAAACTGCAATGTAACATGCATATTGTACAGTAATATATGCTTAATTCCTATATGTTTATATATACTTCCTCTCTGCCGAATATATATATATATATATATATATATATATATATATATATATATATATATATATATATATATATATATATATATATATATATATATATATATATATATATATATATATATATATATATATATATAATTTCCACTATATATATACATTTTTTTCTTTTTCATGCTCATGCTGCCTCTTTTATTGTTAGTATTCTGCTTGCAAGCATTTTATAATATATCGTAATTTATATATTATACCAAATTAGTATTTATATTTTTAATTCTCTTATTTCAGATTATAGAATTAACTAAAAAAGTTGTTGAAATATTTCCATGTAACAAAGTTAGCCGGTTGCAATATTAGGAGAAGGTTTGTTGTTTTAATAACCATGTTTCCTAATATAAATATTTGATATCCATGCGAGTTGTTTTGTGATGCTTTGGACTTAATATTTATCATAATTTTTTTTTTCTTTCTAGACTCTAATGGATCAACCTTATGAGTGGTGGAACACATATCTTGCTTTTTTTTTTTGTATGATCATTATGTGACTCGAAGCAAATCTATTATAGGTTCTAATGTTTGCTTCTATTGACTAGTCATATTTTGTTCTTTTTTGGTGGATAATGATGAACAGATTGAGACCCATCATGTTGTTAAATAAAAAATTGCATAATGTTTTCCTTTATTCTTGGTAAAGTTAATTCATTTCGTCGATCTACTATTACTATTGTGCCTCTCTTTGATTCTTGTTATACTCAGATAACTGTATGAATCATCATATTTGCTTGCCATATTGCTCCTTTGTTGGTAGGAATTGGTGGATGTAGACTATATTCTTTATGTAAAAGCTGCACATGCTGATGACTACAGGAGATATAGAGAAAGAAGTTGCACATCCTTTATTGCTTCTCATGTGCTTTTTTAATCATCAGAGAGCAAATTCAAACTCATTCATGCACATCTATCTCCGGTGCATCCTTATTTTGTTTGTCATATGCAAGATATTTGAAGCAGATCTTTACGACTATGAGGTCATGATACTAAGGTTTACCTCTGCCTTGGAGCTCAAAATATGGCTCCCCAAACCCTTCCAATCCTAATGAGCATGCATGTCTTCTTCTGAAGATTACAGGAGTTTTGTAAATTACAGGTTGGTGACTAAATCTTCGTTTTATTTATTTATTTATTGCCATGGCTCAGGACAATTTGATGCATCCGTTACTGTATCAGCCCCTCATGTTCGTTGCAAGAGCTTTCACAGCAGAAAACTCGGGTTTGCGAAATATTTGAGAATGCATATCAGTGCCTATTTAAGTCCCATATATTTTTTATTTTTTGTTGATTTTGCTCTTTGCCTGAAAGGAGCAAAAAATGGTGTACCTAATGTTGGAAGAGAGAGGCTCCTGGGGTTGGATATGCGAGCTTATCCTATTTTGGTCCTGGAGCTTGCTTTAACAAATTTTATTCTTTAATTATGTAGATATAGTTTAGTGCTGGTTGTCTTGCATTGCATAATACAATTATTTTAGTATTTATTTCTTCCTTTGTTATGCAGGGATATAAGGGCCCATAAGAAGAAGGTTAAGAAAGCATTGGCAAAGAAGAATAAGGATCTCACAGATCGGTTACTGATTCGTCAGCCAAAATATACACTTAATAGGCTTATCTTAGAAAGGTCTATGCATCAAATTTCTCTTGATGTTTGTTTTCTTTGCAAGCAAAACTGCTACTTTCATTGATGTGATTCAGGTATCCTACTTTCATTGACGCACTACGGGATTTGGATGACTGTCTCACTCTGGTGCACCTCTTTGCAGCATTGCCTGCTGTCGAGGGTGGACAGTCCATTAAAAATATACCATATTATAGCGAAAAATAGCAAAAATATAACTAAAGTCTGTTGTCCTGTAACGTTGCTGGGGCATTGTTATTGCTTGCAGCCGAAATTCTAAGCTACTTGGCTTGGGAGAAGTTCTTCTAAAGGTACACCCCAAATGACTAAAGGCACACTGCTTGTGAGGACACATCTTCGTAGGGATGAAGTGTGAGACTGTACTGAATCATTTGTTGGATACATTCTTGAAAATTATGTCTCATATACATTTATAACTTTATATTGAGATTCCTTATCCTTATCTGCCTTCTTTTTTGCAAGAGATTTGTTGTGTCTCGAGAACTATGGCTAGTGATATATTTTTCAATTTAAATCTCACAAACAACTGTAGTATTTAATTTAAAAGATAATGATTATCAAATTTTGCAAAGCAAGCAAATATTCTCTAATAAAAATGTAACAACACAAATGTCATATAAATCTCACTATATCCATTTACATCTTTCGAAACATAGAATGAGAAAAGATGATGAAAATATTCTCATTTGCTTCAAATTTCATCCGGGAGTGGCAAGTTCAAGTCAAAAAGAATCTATTGTTTGCCTCGTTGAATTGGATCAAAAATAATCTATAATTTTTTATTTATTTAATATTGCCATGTTAATTTAGTTAATATATTAATTATAATAATTCTTCAAATAATGGTTTTAATTTTTTTTTTAAGATTTGGATATATTATGGTTAAGATCTGAAAATGACAAGAGATTATTTGTAGCATTAAGGGTGGTAATCTCACCATGGTGTTTGAATCGCTACTTCCATACTTCCTTTTAACTAGTCAAACAAACAACCTAATTTGTGAAAGTAAAAGAAGTATGCTCTTCTTACTTCTTATATAGACCAAACAAACAAAAAAATATCAAGAAGTAGCCTCTTCTACCACTTTATTTTTGAAAAATTACTTCTAATTCTCTTCCCTACTTCATACACTTCTAAGTAACCAAAAAGGACCTTAGTTTCCTGGAGCTACATGCAATTCAACCTAAAAATAAATTGTAGCATTAAATAATTTTTTTGTTAGTCACTAATATTTTTTTGCAACATTATCTAATTCAAAATTAAATCTCGAGCAATACCACAGCTTGCTAAAGACAAAGCTCATTGGCTAGCATATAATAGTCACCGATCATTCTTGCTACTCATCATACACCTTGCACCTATTTTTATTTTGATATTTTCATGCAATACACTTTCTCTGACCATTCTATGTTTAGTTTATACCTTACAGACCTGACATAAGAAATAGCCATGGATTAATCGAGTCCAAGCAGTTTGCAAGCACCTGAGGTAAAGCTGTCAACATTAGCAGCAGCTAATATAGCACATGATCACTTAAGGCCGCAGAAGACGAGATTGCTTTAGCCCCATATTCAGACAGGCTCACATACTGAAGTATATGAATTGGCCTCCCTATGTTGCTCTTGTGGTTAAAATTACTTCAGCCGAAAGGAATAAAATTACATTCATATTCCAATCGGGAACCACATCAAACAGTCAATGCTCGAGGGGCTTCCACTGTAAGAGAGGCCTCGTCAGCCTATCGACAGCCTGACAGTGCAGTGTTGGTATTACGATACAGTATAGCTGTCTGATATTTTGCGGCATATGGTCATGCCATCTCCGATTGGCACCTGCGAATTTCCAATTGCTTGTTTGGTTACAAAGATCAGATTGAGAAAAGAACAAAATGTTTTGAAAGTGAACATACCGTGCTGATACTAACACGCTTATCCTCGAAAATTTTCTTGTTGAAGTTTCTTATGCTGATGGTCTTCGGGTCTTTAATCTGCACACGAGGCAGAAGAATTATGTGTAACAGGTTTCGAAAAGGCCGTACCTTTATAGTGATTCATCACACAACAGATCAAACGACTAACCTGGGGATCAGCAACTTTTCCATGCCATAGAACATTATCCATGATAATCAGACCCCCAACTCTTACCTGAAAAATAAGAGTGGATCGGTTGTACAACTTAAATGAGAGACAGACATAATAGTTTGAGCGGTCTATTAGGTAAAATGAACAAAAAATTAAAAGATTTATCGAGTTCATTATTCCCCTCCACTGTCAACTTCCTTAACAGTGTCAGTTGACAATTGTGAAATGATACAATTTTGTACATATGTATTACCAGTCAAAAAGGAAAATACCTTCTTTCTCAGTAATCTAATTTCAAAAGGCAAAAAAATCTTGTTCTGCCCTCTTCATTTTTATTCTGCTCTCTAGTCTTCTCTATTTTTCAGACATGATAAGATAAATGACCCGTGCATGGAAAGCCCCCACCCACCCACCCACGAAACATACTATCCGGTGTTGCCAAAACTCAAATGTAGCAAACCACGAGTATTTTTCGGTTTTGGGGAGACAACTAACTAATAGTAAGATGTCCAAGAAAATTGTCAAAACATAACCTAGCTCATTTTCTGAGGAAACTGCCAAATGACTCTTCCTTAGCATTGATTTTTCTCCCTCTTTTTCCGGACAAAAACTATAACCTAGTCTTGAACCTGAGACCTCCCATCAACCAACTCCTACTTTACCAGCAAGGTCAGGACCGCTCGTCATTTTGGTTCCAAATTTTGAACTCATAATTGCAGCTCCTCATTTATTTTAGATCCGTCATATATCTGCCTTGATAAAGTTCCAGATTTCGCTGAATATTAATTTATCCTTATTGTTTATAGTGATTAAGCACAATAAATATGTAGTCTCCTTAAGTACAATCGGCCTCAGATTTTTCCTTAACTATGCAGTGAAGAATCTCATCTTCATGGTCTCTGATCTCTTATCTAACATTCCAACTGTACTGGAATAAATTAGTTCATGTATCTCGTCTGTGAAGCACTCACACTTCAATCGTGAAATTGCACTTATATTGGACATACGAATCGGGTAAGGTATCTTGTGCATTGTTAAGGATTAACCTCGTGTCAACATGTCATGTCCTATTGGCATTGCCGTGTCACATGCATCACAGTATTTTGCATATTTAATTGTTTCCTATCGGTTCCAGCATTCTATCATTTTCGAATATTATGTACCTACATGTTTCCTTGTCTTCATTCTTCATACTCTGTGTGACTGTATATTTTCCCAAATACAGTGAAACAGAAAAGAAGGTTATTCATGTTTAAGGTCCTGCAAGGTGGTCAAGGCTGGTGGAACTTTTAAGCAGTGCATGAGAAATTCTCATAGGCTTTGAATGCAAAATGCTACCAGTCCAAAACTACTTACTACTCAGGCAACTGACAACAGAGAATCTGCAATCATTTCCAGCTTCTAACCATGTGCTGATGGGCTAACTTGACTGGGTTAGGATGAATTGGGCTTTCAAAATTTTAGATTGTAAATCCCTCCCACCTTCCTTCTGTGTGTGTGCACGTGAGTGAGTGAGTGAGTGTGTGTGTGTGTGTGTGTGAGAGAGAGAGAGAGAGGGCAAAGTTCAACATTATCCATCATCATCGTGTGACCATACCTCTCTAACTATGTTAAGGGGTAGAGGGTAGCTAAATGACCCAATATACTTTGTTGAGGAATAAATATATACTTAAGATGCTAATATAAATTAAGTCTACCCAAGTACTTGGGATAAAAGGCTTAATTGTTTTATTTAAACTTTATGTTTTAATTTTTCACAAGAAATTACATTCATTTCATGAGGTTATAATCACACCCAAGCTAATATATTGGGTCAGCATTAACAAAATATAAACCTCATTAAAATAAGCATGATTTCCCATAAGACCATCTTTGTTGTCACAGAGAGGATACTCTTCTGTTGTTTTGTGAGAATCGGAGACAACTGATCCATCCAGTTATATTGATCCAGCACATCTTGTCAGTTCACACAGATCTTAAAGAACAATGTTGAATGCACTGAAAATGGACTCAATAAATAAATAAGAAAATTAAGATATGAAATACACTAACAATCTCACTTAAAATGAATTAAAAATACACTAGATATGTTGCAACCCTTGCCATCTGCAACCACAGGAACATTCTATCTATGAACAACACAAAGATGTAGTATCAGACCATACGGTACATGTTAATATCACTTAAAACTTTACCCAAGAATTCAAGGGAAAAACTTGGATAACCCGAAATAAACTTATTTCAATAGAACTTCAAATTCCTTATATTGGTTTGATTTTCCCTGAATCATGATTAGATAAATTCTTTGCAGTAGTATGCATACAACATGATTTAAAAGTTTCAAATAAAATTTGGGTCCCTGCCCACCTAAAAAAAAACAAAAGAACAAAAAAAAACCATTATGTATGTTTCTCACATAACCCTGTATGGCTTTGGGGCATCACGAATTCCCCCTGTGCTACTATAGTCTGCACAACTTATGAGTAACAGAAATTGTAATTTTACTTAGATACCTTTCACCACTTTGGTTAATCACATATAAGTTAGTAGGTTATTTAATATTCTAAATGGCAGTTCCATTACAAGTGCAGTTTAGGAGCACATAATGTATAAACAAATTATCCTATGAATAAACAGATTATACGAAATCATGCAGAAATTAATATTTACTATATACAAATATAACAACATGCGTATAAACATATATTAAATTATATACAATAAGTGTGCATGGAAATATATGATCAGGGCTATTAGATGTAGCTGTAGTAGTCATTTTAGAGTCAGAAATAGAATCACTAAAATATGAAGCCATAGTAAAAGGTCGAAATCGAATTTACATGAAACAAACCTTAGTAGCAGATGCATCAGGAGTAGTAGTTAAAAAAACAACATTAACAACAACCTGATCAATTAATAGCATCAGTAGAAATCATATGAGATGCTAATGGAATCAATCCTACAACATAGCAACACCATTATAGGATACACAATATAATCAATCACATGGCAACAGTTACTGTTGCAAACTGCTGCAGCAGTAGTTTTGGCTGCTCCCAAAAAATATAATCGGCCACATATACCCTTTTTCTTAAAAAATACACATACTAGAATAGATACAAAGTACTATTTTCTTAAAAGTAGTATAATATATAAAAATACATATAAAATAGCATACTCGGCCGCATAAACCTTTTCTAGAACACTGAGATTATTGGATTGGATTGACACGATAAAGGATAAACCAAATAAGAAATAGATATAAATCTAAAATTAGTTTAACCATTTTTATGCTTCCCTGCCTCTTTCTTCTTTCTTCCCCACATCCTAACCCTAATTAAACCCCAAGAACCTGTTTTTCTTCTTCCTTCTCCCTTTCATTCTTCTCCCAATCCCAAACCCAAGAAAACCCAAGAACTGGTTCCTTCTTCCTCACCCCTTCCTTCACAACCCTACTACAGATTAAACCATGTAAACCTCCAAACCATATTCGGTATACATGCTCCTTATGCGAGACATTACTTGATGGAATGATAGGAAATGAGAGTTAATGAGTTGTTTAGAGGTAATTTAGGAAACAGGTTAGGAGGAAAAACAAGTGCATGTGAAGAGATGGGCCGAACCATTTAGAACAAACATCCACCAAGAACCCCATTAATCATTGCCATAATTAGTTGGACTAACTTCATTATTTGATTAATTTGTACCATTAAATACAAAGAGAGGTAATTTAGTCATGAAAAAGAATAAGTAAATAGTCAGGTGATGTAATATAATCAAGTTTCAAAATATCGGATATAGGTATCGTATCGGATAGACAGTTTTCATATCGGATAGCAAGATATTAGACGATATATTGGGGATTGTATCGTATTAGTAAACCCTCCAAAATGATATATTAGGCAATATATAGGGGTCACGGCCGATATTTAAACAATGAATATAACTGCAAACTTGAATGGAAAGGCGAATGCAAGGATGTTGAAAGACTTAGCAGGCTTCATATGTCCCTAAAAGGCTTAGGATGATTATATGAGAAACAAGAAAAACTCGGAGAGGCTTTTGCCATATGTGCTAATATAGATTAATTAACTTTGGTACTTCCAATATAATTTAGGTAAACTGATCCACCTGGAGGTCGGATATTTTATTACACCATGTACAAATAGGGAATAATGTTTATCAACACCCATAAAAATTGCGGACAACATATCTCTGCCTCGGACTATATCGTACCAGGTGATACAATATAATTGTTATTTTGGTTTGATCACGCTTACGTGGAGTTCATTAGTCTTAGATTCAAAAGGAGCAAAGAGAGAGACAACAGAGAAGAGAAGGTGTTAAGGGAGAGAGAGATTAATGGGGGTTAACACATATTTTAAGAAAAATGAGGTAGTCGGGGTTGATAATGCACTCTACTTGAGATTAGTTTTTTCTCTTAATATTTTTATTTATTTATTGAGCTCATTTTTTATGCTTCCGACACTGCTTTCAGAGACATCTACATGAACCAATGACATTTGTTGTTGAAGACAACAGACTAGATCTGTTACCTTCCATTCTGACAATATACTATAAGAGTATTTGCTCTTTGGCAACAGAGCAAGTCATATGGTGAATCACTTAAAAATCAAAGCGCATGAAATGACATAGGAAATTCCAATTTATTATTAGTTTTTGGGTATTATCACATGCATTAACAAGCAATTAATTTTATGCTACTTTTTAGCCAACTCCACATTCCCTTTGTAATATACTTGACCTATCGAAAGATTAGAATTCTACCCATGTGCAGCCAAAACCACAAAAAAACATACATGGAAACTTAGGCTGACATCATAAGTAACTTCAGCATATCAGAAACAGTCCCTCCATCCTTCCTCAGAAGTATAATATATATAACTTGCCAGGAACCACAACTGAAACATGCAGTGCAAAATGAACAGTCAATTATTTTACCTCCTACGACAGATTATATCTATGAGATCAATATATTTAACATTGTTTTGGCAGCAAAACCAGGAGAAAACAGCTAGAAGCAAGGCTTCTGCCGAGTACCAAGTTAGTCACTGATATACAAATAAGGTAAAGCCCTGATCTACAATCTACCACCTCTTTGGAAGTTCACAAAATTAAAAAACGGGGGGGAAACGAAGACTACTACAAAGTCAGTAACTGATAAGTCAACAAAGTAAAATAAAATCTCTCCTAAAAAAGAAAGAAGTAAACTAAGATCCAAAATCTACCAATAAAATTGACAAGATACTTGAAAGATGCAAATCTTTAAGTGCTAATAAAATATTGTCTGAATCACATATAAATGTCGGCAGACTAATCCAAAATATTTAAAAAAAATATCAAAATATTTTTGTGAATATGGACAAAAAAGAAAGAAATACAGATGCTGAAAGTTAAGGTTATTTTAGCAATAATTATGGTTTCGGAGCAAACTAGAATTAGAACAATACCAATTGCAGTAGCAACTCAAAATACTCTTCGTACATTCGCTTCTCCGCATCAACAAATGCAAAATCATAACTGGTAGATCAAGGAGACAACATTAGAAACTACAGTGAGTTTTAGTAAAATGAGTACTCTAATCAAGGTACTTGAGAGACATAAGAAAGAGCAATAATAAGAAAAGTACAAAACCCTATCAGCTATTAAGTGAATTATATAATTGTTAAGAATGTTACAATGAAATGTTTGCGGACTCTGATGCTAGAAACTGGAAGGGGGTATTGTTGCATGATTCAACTGATTATTTTTAAGGAAACATTTCGTAGATCTGTATTGTCCCTAATCATATTTAACTCTTTTCTATTCATTTCCAATATTTATCTACAATGAATTATGATAGGCCTTTTCAAGGATCAGTTAATTAAAGTAATAACACTATAATTAGCAACATAAAAAATTAAATCAAATTAAAACAAAAAGTTATCCAGAGTGTAAATGGTTTTGACGAACACCATACTCATGGAACTTGGACAAATAAGAAGAATAATATGTATTAGGCACCATGTGTGAATAGAGATAATTTGAGTAATATGTGCATAACACTAGCAGGTATAGCCAAAAGATAAGGAAAGAGAAGCATATTCTGTCATAATATTATTCGTTGTGTCAGTTCTTAAAACCATAATTTAAATCAATGTCTATGGTTTAGCCTTTGTCTGCATATTCTCATTTTCTCTTGCTGATTAAACTATTCAATAACAATTCTTTTGTTGTTGAATAGTGTAAACCAATGTCAATTCTGAAAACCATACTTTAAATCAATGCCTATGATTTAACTGTTGTCCAAATAGTCTCCTTGTCTCTTGCATACCAACTACTTTTCCCAATATATTTGATCTACCAGTTCTATATCTGTATTATACCCTATTTCGTTCTTAAGAATTATTTTCCAACTTATCTACAAACAATTATATGATTATGGAAGAGACCATTTCAAGGATTTGTTAATTTAAGTAACACTATATTTTGCAATACAAAGATCTAATCAAATAAAAAAGTCATCCTTATAGTGTAATAGTTGAGATCAATACTATACTCTTGGAAGTTGGAAAAATAAGAAGAATAAGAGGCATTAGGAATGACAAACCAAGAGAGATAATTTGAGTGACAAGAGCATAGCATTCGTAGATACAGGCACAAGAGAAGGAAAAAGAAGCATATCTTGTACAAAATATCAGTAGTCATATCAGCTCTTAAAACCACATTTTAAACAACGCCACCAGGTTTAACATTTGTCAGCATATTGTCTTCTTTCTCTAGTTGATTAATTATTCAACAATGACAACAACTAAGAAAATGCCT
Source organism: Dracaena cambodiana (assembly GCA_036321105.1). NCBI lineage: Eukaryota > Viridiplantae > Streptophyta > Magnoliopsida > Asparagales > Asparagaceae > Dracaena > Dracaena cambodiana. The sequence goes on from JAYEPQ010000007.1 coordinate 3,539,503, forward strand.
AATGATTGGAGGAGACACACTTTCATCACTATTTGTAAGAACAAAGAACTACACAGTAGTACGAGCCTATCCTAGAATCAACTATATTAATCACACAACAAAATGGCAATGAGTAACGAACTATGGAGAAAGAAACAGTAAGAATATGTGTTAACAAAGCACGCTCAATCAATAGTCAATCTCCAGTCCAAATCTGACGAGTACAAACCCCATGTGTCGATCCACTGGCTCCGTCATACCCTGCCTACTCGTCTTTCACTTTTCCCGCTTGTCTAGCTACCTTATCAATCTTTGATCCGAACTAGTAATACGGAGACTCCGATGAAATATTAACTTCTAGAAGAATGCAAAGAATGCAACGTACATAACAGATATGCATATTTTCTTCAAGGATAAATTGAATTTCAGTGATCTTTACACAATTTTAGTTGTTGTTTTTAGTACCAGCACTCAATTCTCATAACTAATGTATCGATATTTGTGGGTTATATATTGTCATTGTTCCATTCTCTCGATAAGTAACACAGTTAAAAAGTAATAATTAAAGCTAAAAAAATACCTTATAACTGGAAGAGAAGCACTTTGGTGCTTATTTCCAAGAAGAAAGGATTAAAGAGTAGGGATGGTAGTGGACTGAGGCCAGACCCCGCCCCAAATTATTTAAGGCCTCGATTTAAGGCTCAACGTTGGCCATGGGTTTTGAAATTAAGCCCCTCAACCCCAAGGGCCTAGGGCCAGCTCTTCGGCTTTCTGCCAGTCCTAATTTATTTATAAAAATATTTAGGCATGAAAATCATAAATAGCTTATTGTTTATTGAAGGAATCATTTTACTTGTTTTATTTTTTGCTTAACAAAATATTAATTGCGAATTAGACAATATGAGAAGTATTTTTGAAAATGGCATTTTAAATTAGAATAAATAACAAAAACTCAACTAGTATGAATGAGAATCAATTTTTAAAACTAGTTTTTCATGATAAAAGTTGATATAAATAAAAATATATATATATGCTTGAAAGTTGGGGTGTTTCCATAATTATATGTAAAGCATTATGTGCTGTGGATAAATGACTGATCTGGCACTGGAACAAATTTATTTATCCTTATTGCCCGCGAAGGGATACTTAATACCTAATTAATTGTGCTATTGATTATTTTTACATTGGACCATGATGAACTCTACAAAGAAACTTTCAGAAGATGCATGTCTAAAACGTCCACAAAAATTGCTTTCACATGTCAAAGACGCAAAGATCGTCAATTCTTGAAATCTTTTTACAAGTATTTGATGGGCTTAAGCACTTTTTAACTGCTGCAATGCTACTAATTAATGAAGCTGATGAATTATCTCCACATCTTAAACATAGGTGGACCCAACATCAAATCTTTTGACATTTTGATATAGGGACAGCAGTGAAAAATGATAGTGATTTTTCATTTTAGCTACCTTAAAAATAAGATTAATTAGACTCAAAGTCAAAATTTTATAAATTTACTTTTACTTTGCATGTTACTGTTGTGAATGGATAGATGGGGTGTTCTTTTTTTTTTTTTTTTGGTTGGGAGGTTTGGGTGGAGCGAGGTGGAGTGTGCATGTGCCTGTCTGCTTGTGGGTGGGTGGAGTTTTGTTTTGGTGGGGAGGGGCTGGGTTGGAATAAGTCCGAACAACTAACTATTGTTATTTTCAACAAACGTACAATATATAATTTTATATATTTCTAACATTTAGAAACATAACAGATGGCAAAAACATAGAGTAATTTGCTATTATAACCAAGCCTTCCACATGCATACGGGAGAGAGAAATATCCAAACTATGAAAGTAGTTCAATTTAAAGTAAACATACAAAGTGATTTACTAGTATGACTAAGCCTTCTACATGCATAAGGAGGAAAGTGAAATATTCAAACCGTGAAAGTAGTTCCATCTCTAGTACCTGCTAGCTTCACCCTTCAGAATCAGAGATCTTAAAGTATCTGCTGCCAAAGCGTGTTGTATTTCTACCTAACCATCCACATCATCAAAGAATTACCAAGTGTACAACGATCTTAAAGGTATGAACTTATATCTACTTCCAGCAGAACTGGAGAACCAAAAATATCATGCATCCCCAAAATACTAATTGCAGAAATATTAGATGTAGGATTACACAGGGCTAAATGTAATATGCAACTTGAATCCTTCAACTGAGGATGTAAGATACAACAGATATTTTCATATTTAACTCCATACCATCCCTCGATCTATAGCTTTAACTATTATGCAGTCTTCAATTAGAAATGGAAATCGTTTAACGGAGTATTTAATCGGCAAGTCTGGATATAAAGATGCCAAATCTTGCTATGCAATAGTATGATACACCGTATTATAGAAAGAAACAAGTACCAACTAGTAGATTTAGCAGCATGTTATACATAACTGTATCATCTATGTAGCACAGAAGTATTGAATAAAATTATCTATTATTCATGCACTGAAAACCATACGAATGCCGCCCGACACTGTGTACCTTTAATCTGTATTACTTTTCTCGTATAACTTTCCATTAGGAAGCAAATAAAGATATATATTTGGTGTATCAACGAGCCATTGGTGCAAATTTCAATCAATTTGGTCTCACATCTCAGCTTAAAAAATTGTCATGTTCATCCATGACCTTTTATTTAAACTTGTCGACCTCTTTATGCAAGAAGTAAGCATAGTGTAGTGTATATATATGCCACAAAGAATGTCTATAGTATATCAATTGCTTTGGTGATTTAAAGCACTATATGCAAGGCGAAATGAAACACAGTTAAACCAGTTTATGTTTTATTCAGAAACAGATTAACCAACCCTTTTGTCTCACTATAGCTATTGTAGTGGCCAGCCACATGTCCAAAAATTATATGCATGTTCATGCCTACAAATAATAAATGGTTGTATAGAACATAATCTAAATGTTTATCCTATAACAAATACAATGGCATAAAATTTTAACGAAATTAACTAGGTAAGGGTTACTTTATCTGATAATCATAATCATAATGATTTCCCACATGCTTCATCTCCATTAACAACTTTAACAAATAATATCTAAAACCATTATCAGAGACCAAGAGTGGTCCATTTGTTGTGTATAAATGTAGGAAACTAGAACTCACATGTCACAGAGCATAGACCTGAACCACGCATAAATTTATGACACTGGGTACAAGTACAAAAGTATCAACCGAAAACTTAAGGAGTTAAGCCAAGCAAAAACCTTGTGGGAGACACCAGCTCTCTCATAATACCTCTTTGCAACTTCAAGGCATTTTTCGTCCCTTTCACATGCAACTAAATAGCCTGACTCAGGTAGAACTAGTGCAACAGCTAAAGATGAATATCCCTGAAGACATGTCCATAGAAACCAAAATAAGGTAGTTTAAGATTTTAACCAGTGTGCTAAGAAAAAACACAGAAAAGTCAGGATTCTACAAACTTTAATTTTAACAAGCAACTAATTGACATATGAAATAAGATCATATTAAGTATGGTAAACTGCACCCACAGTGTACACTCCAACTTCAATACACCTCCGTGCTCCTAAGACCTGCACGAGCATTGCTAGTAGCTGGGCCTGGTCGGGAGAGACCTACTAAAAAAATTGAAAGGAGCTCTCAGCAAACACGCATTCACAACTGAAAGAAAACTAAAGAAAAACCAACACACTTATATAAGTTCTCAATTGATTAAATATCAGACTTCAACATATCAGTAATGATCCAAGGTTGGGCTTTCGAACTGTTCTATTCTCCAGTATGCTATTTTTCTAGGGCTCAGCTCTCTATAAAGTTCGTTAATTTCTTGTTGTGTATTTGTCTTCAAGGCCAGCAAGTAACTTCAAATTCTATATAGCATGTTAGTGATCACTGTAGAAAATTTCATCTTGCACAAAACTCGATTCAAAGACAAAATGTAAAAATGAGCAACAATCCAAGATTTCCTAACAACGTGAATTTTGACCACCGACTGTGATTTCAGGGGACTTTCTGCAATTTACCATCAAAGACCCTAAACCCTAATCAAAATTGGCGCGCGGGGGCGGGGGGGGAGGACACACCAGAACCAAAATTTCACCTGCATCTGGCTCCCTCGCATGCTCGCCGTCTCCTCTCTAAGTTCCCTAAGAACCTAAGAAATCAAATTCCATAAGCTAAGGGGAAACAACACAAAATCAGTAATTTTAAAAAAAAAAAAAAAACAATTATTTTTGGATTACCTCGGGCTCCCGGACGTTGGACAAAATGTAATCGTAAAGCTGAGGAGTGAGCGTGACAACTTGCTTGCTTCCGTACTTGTCATCTCCGGCTACGACGACGGGCGCCGCCGCCGCGGCGGCGGCCGAGAGGGCTCGGAATCGGGGGAAGGGTTTGGAGAGACATTGCAGTGGAGAGGGATCGATTGGGGACCGAGAGACGAGAGGGATCGGGATCAGGATTGAAATTGCATGGACACGAGTTAGGGTTGGCATTTCGATTCTAGGGTTTTTTGAGAGATCAGCACAGAAAGTAGGGCTTTGATAGCTCAGCTCCGATGAGCAGATAGATGGATTTTTTTAAGATAATCCACACTCCGGGATATTCGACATGCGCACTACATTTTCGTAGTGAGCACCACATACTATATAGTAAAGTGATTTACAACATAGGAGAAAATGGTGCTCACTTGTAAAATATGGTGCGCATTTAGATTCCCCCACACTCCTTGCTTCGGGGGGGAGACTCTAAAGGAGCACACTACTTTTCCTAATGAGCCTACTTAATAGGCTAACTTCGAAAAAAAAATCGGGGAGTTTCTAGATGGGCACAGCATATTTCCTAGTGAGCCCACTTAAAAAGTTAATTTTATTTACCACTTTGCTATCAATTTTTTTGGTCAAAATTGCCCCTCCTTCACCTCCTCCTTCATCCTCCCAGCGCATCCTCCTAGCGCACCCTCCTTCATCCTCCCAGGCCAAATTTCAAACACCAACCCAAAAAGAAAAATACAAAATTAATAATCTTTATTATCAATTTCAGTGTTGAGAATTTCATCAAAGGATAGCAGCATAATGAGAGAAGCACCTAAATGCTAAAATCCTTAAAATTAATCGCCCAATTTACTCCAATAATCATAACAGAATTCCAAATCCTAAAGGTTGCTCCACCCCTCAATAGAGTCAAAGCAAGCATCTTAAACCCTTGAAATCAATCAACAACCCAACCAATCGAACCTCAAACCTATCAGTTTGGCCATCGTCCGAGCTGGCTAGCCCGGATGTCTTGGCCTGGTCCGGGCTAGCCAGCCCGGACCAGGCCAAGCCATCCGGACTAGCAGATCCGGATGGCTGGGTTCGGTCCGGACTGGCTAGCCCGGATCAGGGGGCGGAGCGGTCGGAGTGCGAGTGGGCGGAGCGGTTGGAGCACGAGCGGGCGGAGCGGCCGAGCTGCAGTCAAGGATCCGATGAAACCTTGGAAGAGAGGGTGATAAAGGAATTTGGGGTTTTAGAGAGAGAGAGATGGGTTGGAAGAGAGGGAGGAGACCTGGAGAAAACGTGGGAGAGAGAGCGGAGGAGATGGTGGAGGACAGTTAGGAAACATAGGTGTGCTCACTAGGAAAAACCCTCTCTTTTTAAAAGAGAGGGTGTGCTCACTAGGAAAACTTGGCTCACTAGAAAAAAAGTTGTGCCCATCTAGGAAAAAAGTTGTGCCCATCTAGAAATTCCCAAAAATCGTAAGGTGTATTAGTAATACAATCGTCATTTAATCTAATGTATATTAAATTTTATGGATAAAAAGAGAGCGGGTCTACAGGCTTGCTCTTGATATGTTCTATTCAAAAATTTGACTTCAAAATTTTAATATTTTAATTTAAATTTTTGAATTGAGCAAGCCAAGAGATAATCCTCGGATCCATTCATTCTAATTCTTCCTCGAAACGGTGGAGCAAAAATCTAAAAGTTTTAGATTTAAGACACTTCTCCTTCTTTCTTTTTAGTGATTTTTATTTAATCAGAGGTTTACATATGAGTGTTAATCCAAGGTATGTGTTCAAATTTCCATTCTTTTCTTTCTCCTTTTTCCTTTTGAACGGGATTATTGTAAATAAGCAGCAAGCTCAGAAGATTAATAGAAGCTAGTAGTAAGAAAATAATTGTTCTCACTATTTTTTTAAATAATATTTTTGGATTACGGTATCCACCTCCTTGATTATTTGAGAGTCAAATTTTATAAATTTTAGAATTTATTTGTACTTCCATCAAGTAAATACAAGATGTTGTATTTACAAATATCTTTAATTTTATATCTACTTGATGAAAAGCTAAATCAAAACTAAGACACATTAAAGTCGGTATGAGCGAACCCTAAGAAATTGAGATTATAATCTTCTTTTTTAAAAAATAATGGGATCGCTATCTTTTTTTGTCGTTAGCTCATATAACTTATGTGAAGTGGGCGATTCACTATTATTTTATCACTATCATTTTATTGCTAGCTCATATAATCTAGGGATGTACATAAAGTATCTTCATAGAGAGTCATTTATAGAGTTTACTTAAATTTCAACACAGAGTGTGTGTTTGAACGTTCAGAATCATTAATTATGATCTCTATATTATAGATATATAGTGTATAAAAAATCATATAATTTGGATGCTTATTCATCATCAATTAAGAGATCTTACTTGTTTTATTGTTGAAAAACCGTTTATTTTTTACCTATCCAATATATGCAAACAAAATTTATCAAAAAATACATGATTTTTTTTGTATACTACCATTTCAGGATATGAAAATTGTAATTAACTGTTTAGGTCATCCACGTACACCTTACAAATTGAAATTTATGGGCGTCTCCATAGATAATTCCGATAACTTTTAATTTTGTGTCTAATTGATGAGAGATTAAATCAAAACTAAAATCTAAGAAATTGAATAGAAGTAAACTCTAAAGTGATAAGATTATAATATGAAAATAGTTTTAAAAAAGTTATTAAAGATATAGAAATAAACTATAAATCAGAAAACTACTTGAGTTGCCAATTGTTTTTTATTATTTTCATACACATATAGTTCTGATGAAATAAGTGATGTAATTGTTTGTCTTCCCACAAAACAGTGAGGATTGCCATCGCCAGGACATCCAAACATACACTTTAAGATACGGCATAGATGTCTTGAGGTATACTAGCATTTACTCTTTCGCCAACTAGAAAGCTAACCGAGTAAGATTTTTGAATTGTGAATTTATGTTATTTTCGAATTTCCTTCTAGATCTTTGTTTAATGGCGTAAGTAGATATCCATGGGTCTATATCCTGGAGATATTGACGTTGGTTGTAGTCAATAGGCTTTAGTATTAACAAAAAAAAAAAAAGTTATACCAGCATTTAAAAGATAAAAAAAAAAAAAATTCTTTTCTATCTTCAGAGAACGATGCACATCAGCATCAATTAACTAATAAATTAGGGTTTTTTACATATACTGTCTCTTATATCTTTAAAAATTAGAATTTAGTCCCCTAAACTTCATATTTATAATTTAGTCCTCCAAATCGTTTAAGTTACTACAATTTAGTACTCCTAGTCCGAATTTCTCATTATACTCCTGAGTTATTTCATTTTAGTCATATCTTTCTCTTTTTATTGGGTTCCTCTTTCTCTTCACTCCAAATTAATTTCTAAAGTGAAGTAACTTAGAGAAACCCAATAAGAAGAGGAAAGAGAGAGAAGAAGAAACCCAATAAGAAGAGGGAAGAGAGAGAGAGAAGAAGAATGGAGAAGGGAACCCAATAAAAGGAGGAAGAGAGAAGGAAGGACTAAACTGAAGTAATTTAAGAGTATAACGGGAAATTTGGACAAAAAATATAACTAGGGAACTAAATTGTAGTAACTTAAAGGATTTGGGGAATAAATATAAATATGAAGATTTAGGGTACTAAATTCTAATTTTCAAAGATGTAAGGGAAATATATGTAAAAACCCCAATAAATTATTACCATCTACACAACCAACCGAAAACAACTTCCAAATAACACAGTTCACGCGCGTCCATGGACTCCTCGCCTTTTATTTTATCGATTAAAAGAGACACAAATACACACTATCGATATTCAAATTCAACGACAGTTGAATATCTAAACCCTAACTAGCTAACGTTATCTTGGATACGTATCATATGGTGAGCTTGATGGTAGAAGTAGTACAAAGCAAACAAACTAAACTTGGCACTCGCCCTCCACATCCTCCTCCGACTCCATCCACAGTTGATCCTCACCCGATCCATAGTCCGAGTAAACATCAAGATAGTACAACACGAACACCATGATCACTGAACAAGCCACCATGGGTATCGGCCCGAACACCCACAGGAACAACGGGAACGAGAAGTAGTACGCCCTCAGCCCCATCGACCAGAAGTAACCTCCCCGGTCCAGAGCCCGGGCCACGTACTTGACAGCCACGGCCCGGTTCTTGGCCACGGGCACGTTGATGATAATGTTGGCATGACTGTAGTAGCGCACAGACTGCACGTTGAGCAGGAAGGCGAGGAGGAAGCAGACGAGGATGGAGAAGAGCTTGATGGACTGGCCGAGCTCGCTCTTGTTCCCGACGACGAAGCTCTGGTTGCTCAGGGTGTGCACCGTGCCGTTGGTCATTAGGACGGCGATGAGCGAGGAGAGGGTTATGGCCGTTGTGGCCATCAGGGTCGATACCATGATGTTGTTGCGGAAAGTTTGGACTGCAAGGACTGCATTCTTTGGATCCTGCAGCAGAAAATAATTAAATTTTTTATAGAAAATTTTAGATGTAGATATACTTTATCAAGTTATTTAATTAAACTTTTTCTAATGGCAAACAATCGGATAAGTCAGATTCCGATTAGGCGGAGAACACAAAACTCCGATCGTATACTCGGCCAAAACCGACCTAAGTCGAATGCAGTAACGGATTTAAACTTTTTCTTCAATTCATCTGCTAAATTATTATTCAATTTTTTAATACATATTTCGCAAAAATAAATTAAATTTTAGGCTCCAAATTAATTCAGAAACATTGCATTACATGTTGCATGAAGCAGTATTTTTATACATGTAATAACTTTGTATACATCATTAATTTCTCCTCTTTTCAATTTTCTAAGCCCAAATTCAATTTTCGAAGCATCACGATGCAACATTAATTTCTCCTCTTTCAAATTTTCCAAGTCTAAATTCAATTTTCCCTCATGTAAAAGCATTGCATGTCGCATCATGCAAAAGCATTGCATGTTGCATGAAGCATTATTTTTTTTCTTCTTCTTTGGGAATCATATTCGGTCAGAGTCCGATACTTATCCGAACAATTATCATTACATTTATAAAACTCCGCTTGTATGATTGTCCAAACTTTGACCAACAACTGATTATCATTTCATTTAATAAGACTCTGCTTGTACGAGGTATCCAAACTCTGACCGATCTCCAACTGATTCCGATCGAACCCGGTCAATTTGGTCGAAGTCGGACTACACTGTTTATCCCTACTTTTTCGTTAATTTTAATTGTTGGATTAAGCTTTACTCAAAGGTAACATTCAAAAGCTACTTCACTAATAAGGGTACTAAAAAAGTAAAAGGTGAGAATAATGATATACTCCCTCTCTTTCCATATTAAATACTCAACGGTGGCATAAAACTCATCTAGGTGTCCTTGATAACAACCGCAAAAAATTATCCATTTTGCCTTTTTTATTAATCGAAAGTAAGGACGAGAACGTTCCGACTCTTGGGCCAGTATTGGGCCATTCCTATTCAAATGTATAAAATCAATAAATAATTAAAAATTTTAAATAAGTTGGATAAAATACTTGACTCTTGAACCCGTCATTGTTTTGTTTCCAAATTATATGTTAATTGTTAAGTTTTTTTATTCCAAATATTTGAGAAATGCTATATGAAAATCTACCAAATGGCAAACTATATACTAACTCATTTAGCGAAAAGAAAATGGAGAATATTTCCCCTATTTGGAGGAAACTATATACTAAGCATATGCTTCGAACAAAATGTGAAAGAGCATTTTACTTTTTACGACTAAGACTAGAGATGCTACCAACCTTATAATTATGCTTGAAAGAGAAACATTTTTTAAATAAATAGGTGGAATTTCTAGATGGTTCATGGAAAAAAAATATATAATTCTTGGCATATATTAGATTTGTCTCGTGAAAAAAAAAGAAAAAGAAAAACTTAAAAAAAATATAACATATATTAGGCTTATATTTATAAATTTTTTTTTTTTTTTGTCTTTAGATAGCCAAATGAAAAGATAACAAGAAATTGAAAACAAAAGGGAAACTGATCATAATCTTTTTGAAATAGATCATAACTTCATAATTATTTTTTAAGAAAATAAATAAATACATAAAAAAACAAAAGCCATTAATCGATTTAATTCATAAAAGATTTTATGTAAGTGACACTGCAGCATGACAGTAGAGTTTGTTCACAAACATTTAGATTTTATATCTCTCTAATATAAATTTAAGATTTTTTTTGGAAAGATTTTTCCCATTAAATGAGACATATTAGTAAATTTATTACAGCTTTTCTTGAAAGACTAAAAAATAAAATATAATTAATTAAGTCGATAAAATTTCATGCTTAATAGTTTAAGATTCAATTCTCCGTAGCTGAGCTATAAGAAAATTTATGTTTTATAAAAAGACCGAAGAGAGAGGAGAGGACGGACCTTCATCATGGTCCGGACCCAGAGGCGGCGGTTGATGGAGTTGATGCCGATGATGGTCTTCGTCGGCCGGCTGAGGATCTGGAGCAGGAGCCATAGGTGGTAGGCCAACATCACTCCAAGGCCCAGAGGCACCAACACATAATCTAAGCTTTTCTCCTCCATTTTTTAGAGAGTATGCAGCTCGAGATGTTGATGATGAGAGAGAGGCTGCTCTCAAAAACCGTTTAAAGAGGAGAAAATATATACGAGGAGAAGAGAGACGTGTGAAAGGCAAACATATATTGAAATTTTGTAGGTAGACAAGTGTGAGTTGAGTTTTGTCCTTTGGGTGCACGCCAGTCAACCCAATGGTGGTGGGGCCCAGCTTTCAGAGAGATTGTAGGGGTTGATGGGTGGGAAACTGGTGAGGGGTTGTGTGTGGGTAGAGTAGGTTCTTGGAGCGTGGGTTGAGTAGGTTCTTGGAGCGTGCATGCATAGGAATCTTGTGAGGTGAAGTCAAAAAGATGTCCTACAATCGATACAGCGATACTAGTATTAATATTAATGAGAAAGAGATTACTGTTGGATAATATTAAAATACAAAATAATTTTCCTCAACTCTCACTCTCACTGCAATTTCGGAGTTTGGTGCAGTGGAGTGGAAGGGTTTTTCAATATGGTATTAGAACAACCTAGATACCGAGGTTCGATTCCTTCCGGGCGAGCATTTAATTGCAGGTTGTAAAAAAATCATATCGCTGCGTAAAACCCTATTTTCTATCAAAAATAGGCATTCCCATGTTAATTGCCTTCGAAATAGATCTCTATCTGTGGACTCTTCATTAGTAGGCCTCTGCCATGGGCCTATCACCTTGGGCCTAAAATACGAGAATTTATTTGTTAAACGTATACTATATGTGTTAAGTGGAACTAATAAAATCCTTGATCCATATAAAGTTTATTGGATCTCCCTATGTTGGAGTTTTGTACACGAGTTGCACATGAAATCTATAATATTAACAGTTATATTATACCACTAATGATACACGTTTTTATGCAAAAAATATTCTTTTGAACTTGTAAAATTCAAACAGATTTGTTGTATTATTTATATAGGATTTGTACGTAGGAACGAGAACTCATTTTTCTCGTTTTTGGTAAAGAGAAGAGGCATAATCTCGTTTTTGTGGAAATTTCGTTATTTTTTACTACTTTTTGCTTTCCTGTTGGTGGTGGAGAGTCCACTTGGGCTGCAACTTGCAAACTAGAGTGAGACCCACTCTTCTAGCCCAGCCCAGAAGTTCGATCCTCTAGATGGCCCATTTCCTCATTCCGACCCGAAACGGTTTAAATTTAAAATTGTATAAATATCTCGTTTCAAAGTAAAGGAGATAAACTTCTTGGGCCGGGGCAAGTTTGATTGGGCCTGAAAACTGGGCCCCTCCTCTCTCCGCCACGTACGAGGCACGAGACACCATTTAACTATTTTAATTTAAAAAAACCACCGCTAATTAATAACCCTCACGTGCTCTGCCCCTTCCCCTCGGGTGACGTCAACTCCTTTTATCCTCATCAACGGACACGTGTCAAAGTCCCCGCGCTCTCATCCCTCTCAGCAAACAGCAACATTAACCCAACCACCCGCCATATTCGACAACGAGCATTGACTTTACGTGTCTTATTTATCTTAGCAAAGAAAGCTGTCTTCTGTTGAGCATAAAACAGAAGATCAGTCAACGGATTTGGTAATGAATTTCCTTCAAATTTCACTCGCATTTGCATTTGGCTCTGGGGTCTATAAATAGGCGACTCTTTCAACGCCTTCGGCTTCGTTAGGTTTCGCACGCGGCAAGCAGCAGCTGGGTCAAGCTTGCAAGAGAAGTCGGGCGAGGGAGGAAAAATTTTCTATTTTCAGGGTTTTCTTTCCACCCTTTTTTTTTTCTTTTTCTTTTAGGGTTTTATAAAGAGAAAAGGGTTGGAATTGGACCTCGCTTTCCATAGTTCTTCAACGGCAAGCGCTCTCTGATGTAAGTCTATTCTCCCACCCTTTCTCACTTGCTTTCGAGAATTTGATTACGGTTAGGGTTAGGGTTTGATTTTAGGAATTTTTATTTTTTTTGTTTTTTTCCCCTCTTTATTTGAATCTATGGTCGTTTTATGCCACTTGTTAGGCTTGAATGATCGGATTGATCCAGTTTGTCTAGAAAATATTGCAACTTATCTGCAGGTTGGTCGTGGTGTGTGTAAATCTAGTACCAATTGGATTAGATGCGAAATAAGAATAAAAATTATGCATTGTGCATGTTGTTGTATTATGCTGTGTATATTGTTCTTTAGACAAAGGTAGCATTTGCTTTTTGGCTTATGTGACCAATGGTAAGATCTTCGTATTTGGTGAGAGCAGGTAATTTTTTTATATTCTATTATTGATGGCAAGTCCAGGTTCAAGATGTAAATGAGTATATTTATTATTTTTTGAATTCGGTTCATATTTAGGCGATTATAGATTCAGATACGTGGACATATAAATTTGGGTAGAAGATTAGTTGCCTGAATATAGAACTTTGGATTTCGATATCAGGCATTACTTAATATATAATGTCTTTGCTACTACTACTAGCTATGGGGGTACACTTGATTCTTTTGATTTGTTCCACCCCTTTTTAATAAAGCTGAGGCCAGTTTAACTTAGCTGCAAGATATTGGGTAAGGGTATTTGAATATCTTGTTTCTACATGTGCTTGCTGTTTGCATTCCCAAAGTTAAGAAAGTAGATGCAAGGAAGAAGAGCAGGTCTAGCTTTTGATTTCGGTTTAACTTGACCAATATGAAGCAACATCTGTACGGCCTTTGTCTCATTCATCTATTTCTCCTTGAACTGCAGAACTGGGGATTCTGTTTGAGTTGTAGCCGCAAGGGTCAGAAGCAATTTATCAGCAACAATGGAGGTATATGGCAGTTCCATGATTGCCGAGCCAAGCAATGTGATTTTTTTATCCACTATTCTGAACCAGGATGGGTCAATCCCTAGTCACAAATGTGACAGTATATGCCAAAATGAACACATTTTTGGGAATATGTATCGCTGCAAACTAACAGGAATCACTCACATATGTGATAAAAACTGTAGCCAGAGAATTTTGTATGATAACCATAGCTCCCTTTGCAGAGTGAGTGGGCAGGTTTTCCCTCTCTCACCAACTGAACAGCAGGCTGTGAGAGGACTTCGGAGGAAGCTCGAAGTAGAGAGTTCTGATGGCTGCGCTCCTAAGCGCAGGCGGGATGCTCAACTGCATCCTTCTCCATTTGAGAGGTCTTTTTCTGCAGTTGCTCCAATCTGCAGCCGAGTTGGAGATGGCATGGACATGAACTAGTGTTCTTTGATTCCATTATTTCCCTTCATAACCTTTTTCCGCTCTCTTCCATTAAATGGAATGAAGTAGTAGCATGTTGAGACTTGAAAGTGAGCTGAGTAAGCTCCAAAGGTGTAGGTCATCTTTAAAAAACTCTTAGAATTTTTCTATATGGGACAATTATGTAATATCTAACTTATTAGAGACTTCTGCAACTTTGGCAAACTTGTGGCGCCGATTTTATTGCGATAATCATTGACTTTTCCTTTCATTTTAGTTGCTGATTTAATCCTTTCTTTTCTAACCTACTGGGAGAAATATCAGTCTTTAGTTACAGTTATATGCTAAGGCTTGAATGTTATTGTTGGATTCTGTCATTTTATATTTGAAGTTGTTATTTTCATTATTATTTGCTTATCTAAATTGTATAATGCCATTGGTGCCTTTTGATTTTGCATACTTCAGTGTTTACTTGAATTATTAGAGATTGTAGTATAGTTTTATGGATTAAATTAATTGATGTTTATGCCATGTTTCCTTTATATGAGCCTGCCCATTCTATTGCAATGATGTGCTATATATAAGAAACAAGTCATGCTGACGTGTGCAGGTTCTTACTGTTCTAATGAAGATAGCTCTGCTTTGTTCTACTAAAATTTTCAAATTTTTCAGGTCACTCGATTGATAATTGCCAGCTATTGGAGGCATATCTTATTTTAGTTTTTATTGTTTCTTATATCGTAATCTGATCCTCATAAGTTATTTTGCAGGGTTTTCAAGGTCTGGCAGCTCAGAGTACTTTTGAGTGTTGTTTTGGTTTTCTGCTACCAGTGCAAGGAGTCTAATGCTTTTAATTTGGTTTTTGCAGGTAAGAAGCAATCTCTGATTGACTACCAGGTTCGAAATCAATAGTATTAGGCCCCACTGAGAAAATACAGTACAATTTTGATGTATTTCAGCAACTTTTCTTTCAAGTGCTTGGAAGAGTTTGCCGTGGGAGCCCCTGTTGGTCCATTGTGATGCGCATGGCTTGGTTGCATCAGTTTGCTTGCTGCTGAATTGGCTTTCTTTCAAAATGGCTTTGTTTCACGTTGTCACGGGTCCAAGAGTTTCACACGAGAGTTCTCCTCTTCTCTTGTGTGAGTTTGGGAGTTAGACTTGCCTAGTCTCTCAAATTTGAGTGAGTTAGCTATCTCTCAAATTTGAGTGAGTTAGCTAAGTGGGGTCCAGAAATTTGAAAAGTCAAAATTACAAGCCCGGGACAAAATGTTTCAAGATGTACGTGGTCTCCTAACTCGCAATCCCTATTACCATAAGCTTAAAGTTTCTTTTCTGCAGTGAAGCTGTTCTATATCATGCTTCATTGAATTCTGTTTACCTGTTGCCAATTGGTGAACAACCTCCACCAAAAGTGTACTTTTGTGAGTTTGTTAAGATATTCCTTCAGTTTCCAATGCTGAATGTTTGTATGTTTAGGTTTCAAACTGCTCTTTGTTATCTTTTTGCGATTGCCATATTGCACCTGTTGTCTAAAAGATGGGAATGCGTTCTATTTTATGTTTTCGGTTTTTTATTTTGTCGATATTGTACTTGGGCCCAGAAATAATTAGAAGGAAAAAGGTTTGTAGATACTTATTTTAACTTTTTATATGGAATTTGAGTATGAGGTTGTTTTTGTTTCCCACCAATGTTACCGTTCTTACAATTAGTTATTTTTTATTTTTTTAAAATTTTGGAGTAGGCATTATTATTTCTGAATCTTTATTTGTAACTCAGTTTAAGGTTGATTGTTACTGATTGCATAGGATTGCTTCTGTTATGAGTCTTGTAACAATCATCACCTCACTGCTAACTTAAAAAGTTTAATTATGGATTATAAAATTTATCAGGTTAATTGCTAGTTTCTGCAATAAATTTTTTAAAGATGAAATTAATATGCTTCTCAATAATATTGTGTTTCTTGTCCTTTATGTTGCTTTATGTTGAATTGATCCTTGATCCTAAATTCCATGAATCTGGGTGTTTACCGTATTGGTTACGGGATGAAGGTGGTGTTTTTTTTTTTTTTTTTTCAAATTTGAGAAGTAATTCTATTTCAACTTTATTATTTGTTATTGCTAATGTTTGTGGTTTAATTGTGTAGCTATAAAGCTCTTAATGAAATGAAGTAAAGGTTGTTCAGACAATATTTTTTAATTTTTTGAGATAAACGGTTGAACTAATTGATTCTCAACATATAATGAAACTAATTGATTCTTAACGATTATTTACGGGCATGAGACTTGCTTGGAAGGAAAATTAATTGCTGAACCACAAGGTTGCTATTCTTTTTGTTCTTGTACTTTTGAAACGTGTTTTTAATTTCGTTTTGGTGATTTAATGTTATGGCTTTTAAGGAAAATTTTGCTGCGATGGTCTTTATTTTGGTTACCTTGATGATTAAAAGTGTATGGAACTTTTGAGTGATCTGTAATTGTATGAGCCTGTCTGTGCATGTGCGTGTACGCTCTGTTTGTGCTAGTTGAGGTGAGAGAAGCTCTCACGAAAAGAGGAGGAACTCTTTGCAAAAGAGAATTATTTTCCTTTAATTCCTGATCCTAATTAATGTGTTGATGGGTGTAATTGTTTCTACGGTTTTTGGTTGCCATATGTTTCTATGGATTTCACCTGGGGATCGCTTTTTTGGTCTTTGCTGACAATCTCATTGCAGAGTAGCATACCAAACAACTGAGTTTGGACCTTCACATCATCTAAACTTTCGAACCCTTTGGCAATTCTGGAGAAGACACCAAGTTTGCAACCGACTATAGAACAGGAATGGGACTTGACAGCCGGGGCTGCGGTCTTTGGTGGTAGGAATCGTAACAATAGAATTTTCAAACACAAGATTGAACACCTCCTGCCATCATCTCTCATGTGTTTTCCGTTTCCCATTGCTGTGGCTATCTTTAGAGTTCTGTAGTGTCTCCTTAATACCCCCTTGTAAGGGTAAAACAAGAATTCTTAGGTGCAAGGGGTTAACTTTAAGTTCTCTTGGTTCTTGGACTGCTGATAACTTTTAACTTGCCAGCCCACCATCAGTGACGCCCATTTGGGCCCGAAGTACAAATTATTTAGTAGCTAATGCGGAGAAGAGGCTGGGCTGGGGAGTAGGAATGGATTATAGGCGAGAACATTTTTTTTTTGTTTGGAAAATTCTATTTGAGCACACCATTTTTAATAGTGAGCCCATCTACGATGCTAATCCTATCCGAGCAAAGTGGTGTGGTCACTGATCAAAGTGGTGTGCTCAAAAGAGATTTCCTACCTTATTTTATTTTAAGTATCTAATTAAAAGGACAGATTGACAGTTTTTAGTGGGTGTGACAATTTATTTTTATTTTTATTTTTTGAATTACTAATTATCTCATTACTATCTAGGTTAGCAACATAAATAAATTTTAGTGGGTCTGAGAGGAGTCGATATCAGAACCCTCCGAATGAAATAATACTACCAGCCAAGGCAACGAGAATGAATAACACTATTCACAAGATAAGCCTGCTTTTGATAAAACCAGATCATACTAATTTGTAATTCAAGCATATATTTGCAGTTCTATTTCCAAAGCATCTACGGTTGAAAATTATACCTCATATATTTGCTCAGTATTTTAAATTATACATAAAGACCTTTTTCCATTTTGCAAAATATCTGAACATGCAAAGACTAGATAATACGCTTTTTATTGAATTGATTGATAATATATGCCGAGGGGCTACCAAGTCAACCTTCTCATTTCTTTGCATATTACTAAAGAAGGTAACATCTCAAAGTACCTCAAAGTACACTGAAAAAATAATGAATTTATTGAATTGGATAATACATTTTTGGAAGAAAAATATCTTATTGTTTCTGTAGTATGTCCATGAGGCTACCGTATCAAATTATTTTTCTTGTTATTTCATTTTTTTTTTTCTATTTAAGAATGAAAATAAGTGGGTTCATGGATTAACTCTTATTTTTCTTGTTATTTTATTTTTTTCTATTTAGGAATAAAAATGTGTGAATTTATAGATTAGTTTTAGTCCATTCTATTTAAAATTTAAAATTTAAAAAAATAATATTTTATTTTAAAATCAAAATTTCTAAAAAAAAAAAAAAAGAACCAATCCTAGATATAATTTACTAGAAAAGATCAAGTTTCCGAAGGGGAAAAAAAAAAATATTACCTGAAATCTTACAATTTTACACTCATGAAAAACCCAAAGTTCAAATTTCTTCATAGCAATTAAGAAAAGTTTTGCAAAATGGCATCATGAACTGGTGCTTAATTAATTACTTATTTCTTAAACTTAAACAATCACACACCCAATTTTACACAAAAAACCCCGACCACAACCTAATAATTACATCACAGTTACGTTAATAATCCTCCTTGTTTCATTGAGCTGGTCGGTGAGCTCCCTGATCCTGCGATGAAACGCCACCGCCTGAGCAACGGCCTCGGCCTCGAGCTCGCCCAGCTGAGAGCAGAGCATCTCCTCCGCCTCCTCCGCTGCCCTCAGCCTCTCCCTCGCCCTCTCCAGCTCCCTCCTCATCTCCTCCTCTCTCTCCTCCCTCTCTCGGTTCTTTCGCCTCAGTTCCTCGTTCTTGCGCCTAAGATCCTCGAACTCTAACTCAAACCTCGCCATTCCTTGAGCTATCACCATCACTAGCAAACTAATTTCTCTTTTCTTTTTTTTTTTTGAAATTGAGAAAAATGTGTCTTTTTCTTGGACCGAAGAAGAGAGTTTGGATCTGGGGAATAAATCGCTGGGGAAGGGGACGGGAATGCGACCAGATTCAATGGGGGACGGGAATGCGTCCAGATTCGATGTATCTGTAACTCTTCACCGAGACTACGACACGTGCAGGTGGTCTGACGGCGAATCTAGACGGTACGGTGCGGCGGCGGCGCCTCATCTGGGGTTGTTTTGCGCAGAGCACCCTGTTAAATTTGCATATTGCTTAGATTTACTACTGCACTGTAATTTACATAATTGTGAGTTTTTTTTCCTTTTTATTTTCTTGCATGATTTAGCAGGGGGAAATGTGGAAAGTGACTGCAACATAGTCGTGTTTTGTGGGGACGCGATAATGATGTCGCACCTAAATTATATGGAACTCAACAATAATTGGGTATGAACTTAACCTAACGATTCGCTTGGTAGGGAATGGATCCATTTCCAAGTATAATTTTCGAAACAGTTGTAACTGTCTTTTTCAAATAATCCTGACAAAAAAAATTTATTGGATTCTTCTGGTCATGGAAGACGTTCAATCCAAATTCCACTTGCATCGGGTAGATATTTTGAAAATGTTAGTCTGATGATAAATTTTTGAATTGTGAGGGTGTTATCGCAGAAAATTTTGTCAAGACCCATTGGAAATTTCCGATTAAGCACACTTAATAAGTTGGTTATTATTATAAGTTTATTATTGTTATTTTTGGACAGAATTGTTCTCTTCTTTAACCGCTCTTCCCCTTCTCTATGTCTCCCCTGCAAGAGCTACAAAAAAAAAAAAAAAAAAAAAAAAAAACGAAGGTGAAGGGTGGAGGCAGCAGGTGACGATCGGCGCAGCGGAGCAGAAAGAGATAGAAAGGCAGAGAAGTGTGAGGGAGATGTGCGGTATGAGTGAGAAAGCATGAGCGGAAGTTGTAGGTGAGAAGAGTTGGTGGGAGGCTCTTTTGGATTAATGGTATGCTTGGTAAGAAAAATCCTATCTTTTCGAAAAAGAGAGTGTGCTCACTAGGTAAAATGAGCTCACTAGGAAACAATGTGTGCTCCTTTAGAAACTCTCGGAAATACGATGAGTTTCGAAAGAGTGTGCTCCCTAAGTAAAATGGGCTCACTAGGAAACAAGGTGTGCTCCTTTGGAAACTCCCGGAAATACTACGAGTTTAGTGGGGAAAACAATTTTTTTCTATGTAAGTTATTATTATTATTATTATTATTTTGGTACGCATCCGACATCGTATCTTGCTGATGGTGAAGGTATGTTATTGTTTGTTATTATTCGTGTAATCTTTAATTTCCTTTTTCATGCAACTATGACGTGCAAGCCGAAAGAGAAAATAATTATCTATTGTATTATTTTTTTTTAACATAAAATAAAATTTTTAGTTTAATTTTAACTCTGGAACCTCTAATAATAATATCTTCTCCATACCCACTCATCCAGACTCCGGTGGCTCAACACAATCAACAACACTCCAAATTGAAATCAATATTTACAGTCTAAGCATTACAAGATCGGGGACACACGAGGCTACACAGGCAAACTGGCACAAGACCAGCACATTGGGATTCACTCATATCTAATTTCTTGAATTTTAGTTTTGATTAAGTCCGTCATCAAGTTAATAAAAAATTAACGGTTTTTAATGATTAAAACATTTTGTATGTACTTAATAAAAGGGTAAATGAACTCCAAAATTTATGAAATTTAATCAGAAAGAAATTAAGGATGTAGAGATAATAAATATAAAAAAAATTGAAGAAAAATTATTGGATCATTATAGTTTTGCTGCCAACTCACGTAATTTTTCTTGAGTTGGCGACTCCCCTACAGTAATCCAAAAGAAATTTTTTAAAAAAAGACTATTAGAGATAGTGAAAATGAATTACAGCTCAGATAACTTGTATGAGCTGCCAGCTTATTTTCGTTTTTCTCATATATATATATATATATATATATATATATATATATATATATATATATATATATATATATATATTAGATAACAAGTTCAACAGAAATCGAATACCTTAAGGAGATATGCTTACTAAAATAATTTAAATTATACAATTTTAATAATTTTTATTCAAAATTCGGTTCTAACTAAATCGAACCGAATTGTTCGATTTTGGTTCCCATTCATAATAGGTTCAGTTCGGTTTTGTCAAAATTAATAAAAACATAACGATACTCACCCATTAAGGTTCCGTTATTAGATTAGCATCATATAAAGATATCAAACTGTACGCCAGAAAATTGCAGATTTCTTTTCATAGCTATTTTTTTTTATTTTAAATACTACAACAAAAAGGAAATTACAGAAAAAAATTCGAGATTATAAGAATAGGGAACGATTAATTTCGATTCTTTTTTTAATTTTTCTGGGTTCTAATAGCGATGGAGCCTCGCTTCTGCATAAGGGTGTTAAGTGAGTCGGGCGGCCCGTTGGGCACGCCCGGCCCGACACGTGCCCGGCACGGCTCGGGTGAGCCGGCTCACCTGAGCTGTGCCCGGCACTGCGTGGCCCAGCATGGGAATTTTTTTTTTTTAAATTAAATAGCCGTTGCGGGGTTTTGCAAAATTTTTTTTGCAAAGAGCCCCATATAGCCGTTGGGGGGTTTCTTGCAATTTTAAATTGCTGATTTCCCCCAATGGTCAAAATAGCCGTTGGGGATTTTTGTAATTTTTTTGCAAATTAAAACTTTTCTTTCTCTATAAATACCTCATTATCTCTTTTATTATCATTCAACATTCTTATACAACCAAATTCATACCTCATTATCACCTAGAATTGTACCTATAGATATTAAAATACGATGGAATTCTACATATAAAATATTAAACATAGCTATTCAGTATAAAAAATGTAATAAATACTTTTAATGAAATGGAGTCACCAATGTATAGTTTAGATGATAATGAATGGCACCAGTTGAATTGTATTTCTAAGTTTTTAAACAAATTTGAAAATGCAACTAGAGCACTATCAGGCATTTATTACCCAACTACACATATTGCACTATATTATCTAACCGAAATTAGTTCGGTTTTTAATGAATGAAGAAATCACCCAATACTTGAAATTATTGTTCAACCTATGGAAATTAAATTTAATAAATATTTTAAAGATTTTACATACTTATTATATTTTGCAACTGTTGTGCATCCCCGTTGCAAATTAGATGGACTTGAAATATTAATAGATTTATTTTATACAAATATGTCTTATGAAGATAATGTAAGGGATTTAGTTAATGATATTAAAACATGTTTAGATATTATGTATAAAACATATGAAAATATGTATGGTGTGCCAACACAATCTACAAAAAAACCATCTACTAGGCAAATTCGTAATCCAATAATATCATCTGTATTTCACCGAAAAAAGGAAAGACAAACTAGTACATATTTTAATGAATTACACTATTATTTAGAAAGAGCTAACTATGAAGATAACATATCCCGTGAAAATTATGAATCCTTTGATATTTTGGCATGGTGGAAATCACAGGAAAAAATATATCTCGTGCTTTCCAACAGGGCCCGGAATCTACTAACTCCTCCGGTGTCTACTTTTAGTGCAGGTGGTAGAGCGCTCACAGAGTTGAGAAGCTCAATGGCACCGGACACATTGGAGATGTGTGTCTGCTTGAAGGATTTGTACAACACAGAAAATAGGGAACAAAACTTGGCTAATGAAATTGCACTAGAGACCTTAGGCTTACCAGAAGAAAATAAAATATGATTAAAAGTATTTACATTTGATCGGATTTTCATGTATTTTTAATTTTTTTTTTGTAATTTTTAACTCTTAAATCTCTTAGAAAAAATACTAAGAACAAATTGAGGGTGACGGCTAGAGTCATCTTCCCTCTCTTCGGGCTTTGTATAACTTCTAAAGAGATTTATAGAGCAATTATATGAATGTAATGAGATTAAATATAATATAATATTTTTTTATTGTTATTACTTCTTATTAAATCTAGTTAAATGAAACTAAGTAGGCTCTTTTTTTTTAAATAACATGGGCCGGCACGAGCACGACACTGGCCCGCCGTGCCGTGCTGGCGGGCCGAGCCCGGGCCTAAGCCCAGGCATGCGTGTCGTGCCGGCGGCATGGCACGCCCGTGCCGGGCACGGCCCAGTAAGCACCCCTATTTCTGCACTCCGTTGATGGTCCGATTGGGAACTCTCTTTTCTCCTAGCTCTGAAAGAAGACGATCACTTTGAATTTCCCTTTTCTCTAAAAAACTCCGCTCCATGCTTCTCCCCTTCTCTCATTTTATTCTCTGTTATCTGAAAACTATGAAAAGTCCCCCTCTTTATTTGTTTTTAAATTGAGATTGTCAGCGAAATTTACATAAAACGAAAATACCCACATTCAGGTGCACACTCAGAACTGCACGTGCAGCCGCCCCACGCGCGCGCAGGTGAGAACGCGCACAAAGCTTAGCTCGCGTGGGGCCCAGTGGGCCCCACCCGCACGCGCAGGTGAGAACGTGCACACTGCTTCGCACGCGTGGGACCCAGCGAGCCCCACCTGCGCGAGCAGATGCTCGCACTGCTGCTTGGCCCCTTTTTCTTGTTCCGCTTTTTTTTTATTGTGCCTACATAACCCTCTCCAAAGTTTTTAAAACTTTGTCATTAATTTGTAACAAATTTCGAAATATTTTGAACTTTTTTTCTTTTGGCTATAGTCTGAAACATTTTTTTAGTATGTTCAAGGGCTAAAAATCATGACATACAGATTGATGAGTTTGATAGATAAAGATAACTGTTAACATGTCTTATGGATGATGAGCAGATGTATAATATTAACGTGCTCTACAGATGATAAGTAGAGGTATAATGTTAACATGCTCATTAGATGAACTGAGGTATGATATAACATGCTTATTAGATGACAACAGGGGTATAATGTTAACATGCTCATTAGATGACAAACAGAGATATGATATTAACGTGTTCATTAGATGGCAAGCAGAGATATAATGTTAACGCCTCATTAAATGACAAGTAGACATATAATATTAACGTGCTTATCAGATTGCAAGCAGAGGTATGATATTAATGTGCTCATCGGATCCTAACCATTCAATAACATCTAGTATGATGAATTAGAAAAAGATAGAGATATCATTAAATATGTCTTGTGGTTCTTTTTATTCAGAGGTTCAGGACTTGACAGTAATGAACCAACAAAACAGAGATAGTGTTTAACTTGTTTAATCTACCCGTTCATTAACATTTAGTATAACGGGATTTGAGTAAGGATAGAGATATCATTAAACATGGCTCAATGCTCGACCTATTGAGATGATCTGGTCATAAGAGGAATGAGCTGACTAAATATAGGTGACTGTTAACGTGTTTAGCCTTGAAATTTGACTATCAGATGTAACTGTTAACTTGATAGGGAGATGATTTTATCAGAGGTAATTTTTAACTTAATGATATCAAAAACAAGTTCATCAGAGGTATACTGTTGGACTTGATGAAGTGTGAGTTTGTTTTTTCTGTTAGAGGTGAAAACTTAATGTGACAGGAGATTGATCTCGTTAAGGTTTAACCTCATGGAGAAAATTAATTCGATTTTATATTATGGTGTCAGAGATATAATTTTAACGTGACAAATATTTTGGAGGATCACTGGCTCTGCTGGAGAAAAGTGATAAGAAAAATTTTGATGTCAGAGGTGAAATCTTAACGTGACAGAAGATTAATCTCATTAGGATTTTTAGCAAACCCCCAGATATCAACAGATTTGATTAGTCTTTACCAACTACCATTTGAATTAGACTAACCATGCTATTCCCCTTTGTCGAGTATTTCGTTTGGGCTCGTTTGAGTTGATGATAACCCTCATCTTCTCATCTTCTTCTGAGTGTTGAGACAACTCTTCATGTTTGTTTTCATCTTTATGGACAGGTTGTTTTCCTTCCTGCCGATTGGAAGAGGACAACGAGGATTGACATTTCTTTGTTCGAGCCAATAACTCGGTTAAGAGTTATTTCATCTCTTCCTTGATCTCCTCTTGTTATTTAAGATGTTATTTTTGTCTCTCAAATCTTTAGGAGACTTCTTTTGGAAGGTCGGCCATATTTACCGTAGCCTTTGACTTTTTGTTTGAATTTGAAGAAGATGAAAACACAATAGCAGAATATATGTCTTCCTCATCATCAGATCCTCCGACCAACTGTTTGTAGTCCAACGCTATGGCAACTCCTTTTCTAGCTCGAGTGCATTGATACACACCCTCTAACTCAACAAATACTTCTTTTAATTATGGAGTGAATTCTGCATCTAAAGAGTCATTCTCGGTAACTTGTTTGCCCTTGCTAGTCATATTGGATGAGGCAGTGGGCAAATCAGTTCCAAAGTATATCTTCTTTACAGTCCATCTTCTTTTTGGCTCGGTAATCTGATAAAAAATAAACGGCTTTAATTTGCAACTACAAGTTGATAAAACGACCAAAATCAGCCGTTCACATTAACATTGAGGAGTGGGTTGGATGGCGCTGTTGTATTCTTTTAAGTTTTGGAAGTTGTTCTCATTCATATTTACAATTTGATACTTTTTGCATGGCAAATTATGTTTATAATACTGATTAGTCTGCAGAATCTCGAAATTAAGCAATTTTTCAGCATTAGAACTGTCTCTTAACTCTTTTATGGAGTCTTCTGGAGTGCGTGCTGGCCTTTGCAGTTGTGTGGGCCCTATGCACCTCTAAATTATACCTTAGAAGATATTGATAAGTTTTATCCTGAATATATTTATCATCCGAAAAAAAAATTTGAAGATGTGCATTTAGAGTGGGTGCTGGCGGGGGAGCGCAAAAGCGCATCTTTGTTCGAACCTTAAGAGGCACGGGATGGAGATAGCGGAGTTGAAATCAAGAGCACTAGCGTGCGTTGGGCGCTCCCTGTGCACGCGCCTGAGGCATAGGCAGGAACGGGAGCGTATGCGCAAGCGTGTGCTGCGCGCACTGCACGCTGAAACAGTGCGCTGCGTGCAGGAACTGCGCACAGGCGGCTGCATGCAAGAACTGCGTACAGGCGGCTGCACACAGGAACTGTGTGCAAGTGTACGCAAAGGTGCGCGTGCAACACAGAAATTGCGCACAGGCGCACGCGAGCCTGTGGGGGCATCCGCACGCGTCTTTGCTGGCGCGCGTGTGCCAGCTGGTGCGCGCGGGTGCCAGCTGATGCGCGTCGTTTTCTCCAACCACGCCTGCGTGTTCTCTGTGGGTGTGCGCAAAGGCTGTGGGTTCTCTGTGCGGAAATTTTTTTACTGTAATTTTTCACAAATCATCTCTTTTGTACTGTTGAGGTGTGCCCATTGGGCTTTGTGTCTTCTTCGACGGTTCTGATTTCTCTTTTATGACCGCATTAAAGATGAGGTTGGTTTGTGGATAGGCGATGATACCATATCCTTTTTAAGAGGCGGTAACGCCTTTTTTTTGTTGACAAATGATGACGTTTTGTAAGTTTTCATGGACAATGATGCTTCATATGTTTTGACAGGCGATGACGCCTTACAAGTTTTAGTGGGCGATAATATCTCACATGTTGTGATAGGCGATAACGCCTCACTTTTCCTTATCGTTAACCGGCGATGATGCCTAGGCTCTAAACTATAGAAGTTTGAAGAGAGGTATGCCTCATATTTTTGTTGATCAACTTCAACGACCGATTCGATGGGTCTCCGATTAGACTGCGCCACCAAGTTTTCTGTTGTGAACAGAGAGACTCCCACTATAGTTATCAATTCTTATACGTCCGAAAATTGTAGATTTTCTTTCATTGTTAATTTTTTAATTTTAAATACAACAATAAAAAGAAATTACATAAGAAAATTTGATATTATAAAAATAGGGAACAATTAATTTCGATTCTCTTTTTAATTTTTTTTTTTTTGGATTCTGATAGTAATGGAATCTCGCTTCTGCACTCCGTTGACAGTCTGATCGGAAACTCCCTTTTCTCCAAGCATGGAAGAAAATTGCTTTGAGATTTATCCTTTCTCTGAAAAACTCCGCTCCCTGCTTCTACCCTTCTTTCGTTTTTTCTCTGTTATCTGAGAACTCTAAAAACTCCTCTTTTTTATTTTTTTAAAAATTGAAATCATTGGCGAAATTCACGTAAAACAAAACAAAAATACCCACGTTCAGACATGCACTCAAAACTGCACTGCAAGCTGAGCGCGCACATCAGTACGCTGCGCGCGTGGGGCTGTGCTGCGTGGCCCTTTTTTTCTTTTCTTTTCCTTGCTTCTGCCTTTCTTTTTTTGTCTCTTTCTTTCTTTCTTTCTCCCCTTGTGTCTACACAAACACACATCCAATACCTTGCTGAATCTCATATAAACTCCCATTCAACTACAATCAGACCTCCCAACTTCATGTCAATTGTTAACTTAGACAACCCAAGCAAAACTTTCTAAATTTTTTGCCAAATAAATAAACAATTTACCTTGCATCACAATGGGACATCACCTGGAATAGCAAAAAGTTTCTTAAGCTCCCAGTTTTTTCGACCAACATGCAGCAAGTTTCTAAGATTCATACAATCGGCATTCAGTAAACAAACAATCTAGCAGAGCAGTGATCCAACATTATCTCATGAACTAACAAAATTGAGACCAAAGAAGTGAAACCGAACACTAAAACTGAGATTACATTCAAACCGAGAGAAAATTTCATGCCCAGAGTTCGCTAAATTCATGTGGTAAGTTACAAGCCATTGTTTTAAATCACTGGTTCAAAGCAATGGACTATGATGCACAACCCTCATTGAAACTAGAAGGAATCCATATAGCAGTTTGTCATTAATCATCAGAAAATTACAGGCAATATAAGCACCAACCAACATCCTGGTTTTAGAAACGAAGTCGAGCAAACCACGCAAATACCTGTATGTTGCTTCATAGTTAAGTGTAAACATCCTCTTCTGATAAAGGCGGCGATCCCAAGAACATGGGGAGGCATTTGGAAGTACTTCCTCCATGGTGGCTTTTTGATTTGGTTACTAACACAAAGTCCGAAGCAGGTGACCCCTCAGATAAGATCTGCCACATTCATTGGCATTTCATCGATCTGAGTACTGTAATACTGTTCAATATCTCTAAGTATTCTGATGTCATCCTTCCGTACAAAGTTTATTGCCACACCCTGTGAAACCCCCAATCATATATATGCATGAGCTTAACATTGCTAGTTTAATCAAATAAAAAAAACAGGTCATTCTAGGAACACTGAGAAAGTTGGAAAGGGAAAATTCAAATTGATACCTTCCGCCCAAAACGTCCTGATCGACCAATGCGGTGAATGTAAAGCTCTCGATTGTTTGGAAGGTCATAATTTATCACAAGGGACACCTAGATAATTAGCAAGTCAGTCAGGTGTGGTAACACAAAGGTGGGATTGTTCAAAGCAAAAAAAATATGGGACCAACAAATGCTACTCTTTGTTAACACATGAAAAAGGAGTACTTTTTGAGAATTTGATTTCTCAATCTTCTTCTGTCTCTTCGATTTGGCTATTCATATAGTTGGTAATTGGTATGTGTGTGTGCCCTCCTGTGATACCCACAGGACTGGACTTGTGAATTCCCCAAGTAGGGAAGTCTAATGCAGGGACTACTATAATTTTTGTGATTGTTCGAAGTTATGGTACTACTTCCCAGGAAATGTATAAAGAAAGAAAATGTAACCTGTTGAACATCAATGCCCCGAGCCCACACATCTGTGGTAATCAACACCCGAGTAGCACCTGACCTGAACTCTGCCATAATCGCATCTCGTTCTTTCTGAGGCATGTCCCCATGCATAGCTGAGACTGTAAAGTTATTACTGCGCATTTTTTCCGTCAACCAATCAACCTGCAGGGGAATCATGATGACAGGTTGGTTAGTCTTGTATGGAAGATAGACTAAGATTTTGTAATGCATATATAAATTTGAATTGTACAATATTACAAATATCTAGATTCCAGACACCAGAGAATCATTGTGCTAAAACCATAGGAGATATGAACAGCAACCCTTGGTTATCAGCATTCAGCAAGCTCCAAGGTTTTTTTCCACAGCATCCTTTTGCCAGTAACTATTAAACCTTTCCCAAGTCTCGGCTTTGCGGCTTAAGCATTAAGCAAAAACAGCAGAAAGGGAGAAGTGCAAATATGAACCTAAGCATAGCATTAGAATATTTCTGGTTCACAAAATGAGGTGTGCATGAGCATAGTATTGACAGCTTCATCTTTATGGAGATATAATATATTAAAATCAACAGAACAGGCAATTACTAGTTTTCCATTCATAAAACCATAACCAGATGACGTCAACAAACTGATTTTGTGGTGCTGGGTCCTTTGGTGCAATGATAATAAATTAGGACAATATTTTCTGATTTAAATATGGGTATGCATCCCTAACAAAATTTGGCCTAATTCTTATTCTATGAATAAAATTTCATCCACCAGAATAGGAACAAGTACAAAAGTAGGGTCTATGGTAAGCCAAGTTATAAAGCAAAAACTATCTCACCAAAAAAGGAAAAAGAAAAAAGGGACAGCAGGAATCTATATCTGAGTCTCTGAGGTTCCCACTTTCCTGTTAAACCATACAGTATCTAGAACAAAACTCAACTCCATGTCTTGAGATTCCTCAGAACAGGAAGGAGGGGGAGGGCTATAACAGCTACCCGATGCCTTGTGCCAAACATATGATATTATCTAAATTATCTGTGCCACTCTCAAGCTTAATTCTTATTCTATGAATAAAATTTCATCCACCAGAATAGGAACAAGTACAAAAGTAGGGTCTATGGTAAGCCAAGTTATAAAGCAAAAACTATCTCGCCCAAAAAGGAAAAAGAAAAAAGGGACAGCAGGAATCTATATCTGAGTCTCTGAGGTTCCCACTTTCCTGTTAAACCATACAGTATCTAGAACAAAACTCAACTCCATGTCTTGAGATTCCTCAGAACAGGAAGGAGGGGGTGGGGCTATAACAGCTACTGGATGCCTTGTGCCAAACATATGATATTATCTAAATTATCTGCGCCACTCTCAAGCTTAATCTCCCTCACAACCACTTATTTCAAGTCCTCCATACAGATGACATGTTATATGTGCTTGATCACCTCTTAAATTCACAACAAGGGATAAGAATGGGCAGGTCTAAGGGCTAATTTTTAGCCCGTCCTATATAAATTTTTGAATTAAAAAATAAAATACTATTTTTCTAATTCAAAATTTTGAATAGAGTGGGCCAAGAGTTGGCCCTTGGACCTTCCCCATTCTCATCCTATTCCACATGTGATCAAAGAAGCAAGTCGCTCAAGGAATGGTAAAGAAGATGTACATATATGCCAAAAGACCAAGCATACTATGGGGCAAATATATGGAGTTCTTTCATTGAAAACAAAAGGCCTACAAAGTGATCCTTTTCTCTACTCTGTTCAGTAATTGTTCTGGAACATCACATATAAGATCAACGACAAGGAGGAACAATTTATAAAATGCACCAGCAAATGACTTGCTACTTAGTCTACTCTAGTTTAATCCGTCTATTTACATTGGAGATGATGTTACCTTTCGTTTTGTGTTGCAGAATATAACAGCTTGGGTGATGGTCAGGGTGTCATAGAGATCGCAAAGTGTATCAAACTTCCACTCTTCTCTCTCAACCGCAACAAAGAACTGTTTGATACCCTGGATACAAACATTAACAAAGTTTATGAGTAAAATAGTTCAAGTATTCAAGAAATAAAGAGAATAAAGCTGGAGCTTGACAGATTATTTACCTCCAGTGTCAACTCATCACGCTTCACAAGTATTCTGACAGGATCAGTCATGAACTTGCTAGTCATCTCCAGTATTTCGTGCGGAAGGGTCGCAGATATCAGAACAACCTGATAAAAAATAGAATACCTATTACAGACAACACATAAAAAGGTACCAAATGGGTATTTTATACAGTTCAAAGTAAATAGCTATAATTATTGTTTGATCTATTGACATTTTTGCAGGAAAACTCAGACCATTTAAAAGTATTTCTTTTTGTTAATATGCAACAATGTTAGGCACGAAAAATGTCCAGGACAAATGATGGTTCAAAAGAATCCGACAGGCATCAGGATCAACCCAAACCTTAACAAAGTAAGGAATAACATCACATAGTGCCTCCTACATAATAAGGTATATAATTCACAAAAACACGATACAAAACCAACTGCATGCTTGTGACCCCTCTCAAGGAAGCAGAATGATCTAATCAAATGTGGGGAGATTAGAATCATTATTACAATCATTGGAAAATATACCAGAAGAGACCATAAATTTAAGAAGGTGGTCAAATACAATTAATTGGCAGTGAAATTGCAACAAAAGATAAAAGCTAGGTAAAACTTGCAAGCCACAAGAACATCATGGCAATGTCAACCATAAATTCAAGCTGCTGTTCAAGGAAGTAATTGGTGATGAAATTGCAATCACCAGAGAACTGAAGTATAAATCGCAATCCGTCCAGAAGATACGTAAAATTGATGGGGAACTGCACTTTCAAAAGCAGTATAAAATAGGCTCATGCAAGTCTGAACTAAACCAGTCAGAACAAAAAGCATCAACATAAATAATTTGATCTGAAATTATTTGCCTTTGCCTTCCTTACTAGCATGGCAAAAATTGTACACCAGGATAAACATGCCTCTTTAGATTCTAGGAGAAACATGAACTATGGATAAGAAGTTTCCAAGTAATGGTTACAATGAGCTTTGGATCCTATAGTTACTTGAGCTATCAACCAATTATGAGATCAATATCAAAGATCTAGTTCCACTTGGGTAGAGATATTAGGTTGATAGCATTGTTAAAGGGGAAACCAACTAACTATAACAATCAACAAAAGAATGGAAAGGGAAGAACAAGGTCATATAGAAACTAAAGATTTCAAATCAGGTGAACCTTACTGGCAATTTCACAAATGGATATATTTATGAATACCCAACATGTCCTAGACAACTGTTTGCAGATCATACCTGAAGTTCTGGGGGAAGATATCTGTAGACATCATATATCTGATCCTTAAAACCTCTGCTCAACATTTCATCAGACTCGTCCTGTTGGAATATTACAGGAATAGTAACAATAAAACCTGCTAGATATGAACTCAAAATGGGCCAAACAAGATCAACTTACCAGGATTAAAATTTTAATTGCCCTTGTACGCAAGGTCCTCCTCTTGATCATGTCGCAAACTCTCCCCGGTGTTCCTGAAACAACATGAACTCCATGTTCCAGTTTCCTGATGTCCTCCCCTATGCTCTTTCCACCAATGCATGCATGAGCTTGTACGTTTATGTAATCACCAATAGCCAATATTACTTTCTCTGTCTGAGTAGCAAGTTCTCTTGTGGGTGAAAGAATTAAAGCCTGCACTCTGCATAATAAATAGACAAGCATCAGGCTGACTATCCATGCATGATACCGAAGAGATGCATTATATCCTTTATTGAGGATACATGTCAAAAGGAACAAATGAAAAGAAGATCATATTGAGCTGGACATTTTGTTATATGTAAGGTAATAGAACTTTAGGTTACAAATAGACAATAACAAATATGCATAGAGAACCAGATACCCACTTGTATTTGTTCAAGATTAAATTTGGTCCATAAGAATCATTATAATGATATACCATAAAAAATAAAACCAGAAAGACATTCCTACTTGAAGCAACTGAAATCAAGCTTCTAATTTGCGATTACAATTATTATTTTTACTCAAGTTATTCACATACCTAATTTGGGATGAAAATAGCAACAGTTCAATCTACAGAATAAAGATTATTTCATTTGCTGTTATAAAGGGTCACTGGTTTTTCTTCACAAACCTAGGTTACAAAAATGAATAAGTTCGCCATAGGGCATGATGATAGTTTGCAGAAAATGATCAGATAGCATAAAGGACTAATGGACACTCAAGGCAAGGCAATAGAGATTATGAACTGCCAAACTCAAGAAGTACTTCATCAAACCAGAATATGATTTTGAACCAAGGAAATGATACAAATAAAGCACGACTCCCTACTCAATATGATTGCCTTTGTCCTATCTTGTTATGATGGGTAAGTGTGAAACTTAAAATCTCAAGTGCATTGCTATTGTTGATTGTGGCCATAAATTCTATTTCTCGCCAAAGTGGAGTTGGTGATGAAGTACGCAAACCCAGGAAAATACACAGAAAAATAGAGTTAATATAACCAGATGTCAACCATCTATGACAATGAGTTAATCAACAAACTAAAAAAACTAAAAGAGGAGGAATGACAAAAACACACCCAATACTTGATGAGAAACTCACTCAGAATGGAAACAAAAAGGAATGAAAAGAGAGGAATCTGAAAAATATATGGTAAGGGCCACTAAAAGGAGGACACCTTTCTTGATTATCGCATAGCATTTATAACAGATGAATAAACTTGTTCGATATGTATGTGGATATCAACAAAACCAGAGTAACCCCAGGCAGGAGGTAAGATTTTTCCCTCTCCTATACAGGTCTTCCTAGAACTTGTACTGATCTGAAGTCCTCCTAGCACTTATACTGACCCTCAAATTAATAATCCCCAGAACAATCTACGTAAAGCGAGGAGAAAAAGGCAAACATGGAAAGGAAATCAATTAAATATATCAAGAATCCCAAGCCTTGCATGAGGAGACAACAAATGATTACTATAATAAAAATAATAACATGCAATTATAGGCGTACTTAAAAAATGCTTCATAAACATAATAAAACCAACAAAGGAGGAATAAGCAAGGATCAAGAATAAAGTAAAAAAGCTCTTCAACACACCATCTCACAAACTTAAGGTTCTGTGGCAGATATTGTACTATGCCATCTGCAAGCATAACCGCTTAATCCGCTGGGAAAGGATGAAAGCTTGGGGCAAACAGGGAAAGGATGAATGCTTCAAGTATAACATTGACGAAGTTCAATGAGAACTGTTGATCTCGATAGAATTACTACTGAGGTATGGAGATACCTAGGAGAGAGTATTATACTACATCTCTATAAGAACAAAGATGATAATCATATTTGTTCTAACTATTATGGAATAAAATTCATGTGACATACCATGGAGCTTTAGTAAAGGATAGATAAATACGAATGTTCAGATATCAAAAAACCAATTTGGATTCATAATCGTCTTATATGATCAATGATAAAGGCTATTCATTGCTTCGTCAACTTATACAACAATTTTGAATGAGAAGCCTTTATTAATTTAGGGGAAAAAAAAAATCTAAGAGAAGGCACATAGAAAGGCACTATGAAGGACATTGATAAAGAGGGGAGCCCTCATCAAATATATTTACATAATCAAAGACATGTATGATAAAGTGATGAGTGGTCTAATAAGTGATTTCTTGATTATAATTGAATTCCATCAAGGATCTGCATCAAGTTTATTCTTTTTTGCCACAACGATGGATGAGCTTACAAGACTATTCAGGATAACATACCTAAGTGTATACTATTTTTGATGATATTGGTCCTAATCAATAAGAGTAGAACAGAGGTAAATGCCAAATTTGAGCTATGAGAGTAAACCTTAAAATCTCAAGCTTTTAGATTAAATAGGTCCAAAACAAAATATATGAGTGTAAATTCAGTAAACAAAGGATTTAATACTATAGTGTTATAATACTGGATGGACAAAAGTACAAATAAACAATCAATTTAGGTATATGAGTTCTATTATCCAGAGAAAGGAGAGATAGTTATGCCAAGGATCCAAATTAGCTTATTGAAATAAATGAGCACAACAAGAGTTTTATACAATTGTAATATTTCATTAAGGATGAAGGGAATAGTTATGCCAAGAATCCAAATTAGTTGGTTGAAATAAATGAGCACAACCGGAGTTTTATACAATTGTAATATTTCATTAAGGACGAAGGGAAGGACTTATTATACTACTATTATATGAGCTTTATTATGTGGCATGGAATATCAAGGTACAAAGAAACACCACACAGAAGATGAGTATAGCATAAATGCTCGTGCTTTGTTAGGTGTGTGATAACACTAGGAGAGATAAGATGAGAAATAAAAATTTTCTTGCTAAGATAGATGTTGCCCAAATACTGGATGGAAGCCAATTTAGGATTTATGATGGAAATTTTGGGAATTTCAGGGATGAACTGGAGGGGTTAAGATTTGACCTCAAACTCAGGCGAATCACATGCCCATCTCACCGAATTACTTGAGATAAAGTTTGACAACAAACTAACAAAACACATGCTAATAAACTAGAATTTTCAATATCAATTCTCATATATTTATTGAATATAAATCAAGTTCACAAGCATATACATAAAAAATAAAGTGCATAGATGATTACGTGCAAACAAATAAAAAGTATAATCCAACACTAGTCTAGAGTTTTAAATAAAATAAAAGGCTAAACTTATAAAACCTAATCTCTAAAATCTCTAATTAATCCAAGACATTCAATGTCCCCATCAATTCATTTCGAGTTAGAAAATTTCAATGCTAGTGAATAAAGATACCAAAATTCTACCGTTTTATGAAACTTTTCACCCATTAGCAACTTAATCTTGTCAAATAAAATGACCTCAATGATGAAAATAACAGATGTGACATATAATATTTGATCGTGTCAGTACCACCAATCAGGCTTCATTGTTCTTTGCTTTATAATAACGTTAATTTCCTATAAACAATGCCTATTGTGGTAAAAAAAATTTGAAATGAATCATAGACATTAGACAATCTTATGTACAATGGAACTTCACAATTGACGAAGAGAGTAATGTCAATACAACTTTCTTTCAAAAGATCTCCAGAAGAGTCAATATGGAGCACTACCACTTCTATATGTTATAAGGAAGTTTCTTCTAGGCAATGGCGGCAACTCAACACAACTTCTGACTCTAACACATCAAGAACTTGTGCATTTGGCTGTAGCAGAGAGATCTCCAAAAGTGTCAATACAAAGCACTACAACTTCTATAAGGGCAATGGCGACAACTCATCAGCAACTTCTAGCTCTAAAACATCAAGAACTTCTGTGTTCGGCTCAGGTTGGAAAATATGATCGCCAAGCTCGACACAAGTTTCAAGCTCTGAATCTATAACAAACTCTACTTTGGACTGTCTCATCCATAACACCACTTATATTCTCTTGTAAAGAAGCTCTCGATTAACATTATCACTAGACAAATATGGGCATGCCAACTCTTTGAGGGGCATTAATAATCATAGTGCCAGAGTTCTCCACACTCAACACCAAAATGAGGAACACAGGTAAGTAGAGTATCTATATCCCTCACATTTAGAGCACTGGTCTTAAAATATTTTGGTGAATAATCTGAAAGAGTGCGCGAAGTAAACCTAGCATGAAGAACTTATAAGCAATTCGTCAAAACTTATAGACGCCTACGAACCAATCAAAAATTTCTCCAACCAACTTAAATAGAGCATAAAGCATTTCTTAGCTGATGGGGGAAATAACAAAAAAAATGGTTAAGATTCATCTCCCATTTTTCATAATCATTACCATCCATAAAATCAAGAGAATCTAGGACTGTCAAATTATTTTGGATCTCCATTGGAGTCGATTTATTGACCATAAAATACCAATCTCATGAAGAATTAAAGTTAAAATTTAAAATTTCAGCTCATAAAGTTTAGGACAAATAATTCTCAATAGCTCAAATCAAACTTGAAACCGAATTCTAAGAACACCAAGTACTCTGAAGAAGTTTGCTTGCTATTAGTGGGTCAGATCTGGTTCAATTCTTGATCCAGTTTGGTATCAAATATGATCACAATTGAGGCGGATCAAGAATTGAAGATGATGAAGACTACAATATTTTTTTGTGATGATATGATTTTTTTTTAGTTGTCATCCTTAGCGAGGTTCTCGATTATTGATGATGAAGGAGATGATAACGATAAATGAGTTGTTGTTGTTGATGATCTAGCCAGTTGAAATCCTTAAAAAAAATTCCTTCTCTTTTCTCTATTTTTCTTTTTTCACTTTTTTATTAATTTTTAAAACTAAAAATAAAAAACAATTAGAATATGAAAGATACTGGAGGTTATCTACGATTAGGTTTAATTTAAAAATAATTGGATATTTGAGCTTTGATACCAATTGAACATTGGACAGAAGCGAATTAAAATTTGTGGTGGAAAATTTGGGGTTTGTGATTTAGAACAAAGGAATAAGATTCAGACCTCATAACCAAGCAAACCACAAGCTCATTCTCACACGAGTAACTCGTGAAAAGATTTGATAGTCAAGCAAAACACATCCTAATAAACTAGGATTTTCAAAACCAATTCGCATTATTCATTGAAAATAAATTAAACACCTAATTCAAATCTAATTTAGAGTTTTAAATAAAATAGAAGACTAAAACTAGAAAACTTAATTTTTAATTAATCTAAACCATTCAATGTCCATATAAATCCTCCGTAGAAAAGAAGGCGCCCTTGAACCACTAATTTGGTCATGTGAAAAGTAAACATAAGGCTGCGCTAGTTCGGCAAGTGAAATTTATCAATATAGGACACATTAAAAGAGCAAAAAGATGAGCGAAAAAAATATGAATGGAAGTGATACAAAAAAATATGAATGCTAGAGATCTTAATGAAGACATATTGCTCAATATGAATGAGTGGAAAAGTTGATCCACGAGCTCGTCTAGTATAATTCTTTTTTTGGTTCACGCAGCCTACCACAAATACTTGAGATAAATGGCTAAGTTGTTGTAACTCAAAATTAAATATTAAAAATTATAAATTGATACTAATTCAAGTAAAAAAAAAAATATGACGGAGAATGCAACACTTATTAATGAACGCAATTATAGAGGACTTAATAAAGTGATGTGATAACGGCATATTAATATTCGTTCAACTTCAGATGATTCACAACTGCATTAGG
Organism: Dracaena cambodiana; assembly: GCA_036321105.1. Taxonomy (NCBI): domain Eukaryota; kingdom Viridiplantae; phylum Streptophyta; class Magnoliopsida; order Asparagales; family Asparagaceae; genus Dracaena; species Dracaena cambodiana. Next base: position 3,577,310 of record JAYEPQ010000007.1, read on the forward strand.
CTTCGCAAGGATTTATACCGTTTCTGCAAGACTTTGTACCTAAAAAGCTAAGTTTTTCAATATCATTAGATGTGGATACACATTGCAAATATTGCATCAGATCTTGAGGTGTCTCATATGACTATAATATTGATATTGGAGTTATCAATTTTACAAAACAAAGCTGATATTTTACCGATATCTCCAATAATCCCAATATAATAAGTACAATATTGCTGATATGATATAGTCTGTCAATCGATATCGATACTGACTACAACATTTTAACCTTTGTTGAATAGCCTTTTTGAAAGATGAATATGGGTATTAACATAACATTCTTTCAAAAAAAATAAAAATAAGAAGGAAAAAGACCAAGAACATAGCAACAATCACCATAGTGACTTAGCGAGTACCACTAAAATCTCTCACAAGAAACAAACAAGTTGTCAAACTCAGAGATTTTGAAGACCCAATTAAATTCAAGCTCAAGTAATTGAATAGATGTGACCCGTTGTTAATTAGCATTGGGTTTTTTCTCAAAGAAACAAACTGCGCAACAATGAATACATAATCACATGAAAAAGACACAGAACAAAACTAGCATTAGACACGTGCAGTGCAGGTGTGATGCGAAAGAATTTGACTGGAAAAGATAAAAACAGACAGGATTTATCTCTTGTTAGACTCTACACAAAATAGATACAGGGAGGATCATGAAACACATATGGCAATAAATCTATATTAATAAATATCCTATTGTTAGGAGTGAGGCCTAACACAAGGAGGGATTATTGCAGGGTCTCAGGCTCGATGTCAAGCTATGGCTTCCAAATTTTAGAGATCCCTTGTTTGTCAAAATAAAAAGTAGCTGGAGTTAAGTCAAGATTATATTCAGATTATTGGTAGGTATAGTTTTTAAGGTGTATAACTGTATATGCTAAACCATACCTTCCCATGGAGTTGAACACCATGTTTCCTACCATTTGACCGTTATATGTTTTTATAGCCTTTTTTGCAGAGAACACTTCCAATTTGGTGAGGCCCCATGCATGCAGCCAGCTCTAATTAGATGGGAAGTTAGAGCAATTTCTGAAAAAGAATGTGTTCTGAAAGTGTGTTATGTATTTTTTTTTTCTCGTTGTAAACAGGGGTGAGACAGGGGTGAGACCTGGAGCCGAAAGTCACCATAAGCAAACAGCCTCACCCATTTTTCATACTTTAAACTACCATGCAAAGAAGAACAAAGAACAGAGGAGACTAAAGAAATTGAGACAAATTACAGTTCGGACGTAGGGGTTTGAAGTAGAGGATATTCAAAATTGGAATTAGTATAAATAAAACACTGGTCAGCTGATTTGAGAGTCTGCATGAGTTTCAAACTCATTGTTAATTTCAAACCCAAGTTCATCATTGTCTTCGGGTAAACAACTTAAAACTCTAGAAGGAATTAAAAAAATAAAAATAAAATAAAAATAAAAAAATAGTCATACCCTATGTTGTAGGGTGACTCCACAGCTTACCTCTTATAACACAAAATCACTAGGGTTTTTTTACAATACTTATAACCAACCCCTATACAACAAAATACGAAACTAATCAAACTAAATGTTTCTAAGCACAAAAATCCAAACTTGCAATCGAATTAAAAATCTAAACCCTTAAAATAATCAACTTTTCCAACAATACCACGAAGAAAATAGCAAAAAAAAAAAGAAATTAAAGGAAGAGAACGCACTCTCGAGAAGTCGTATCCACCATTTGACAAACTGACAGCGCAATCATCGAGGTCTTCCCCGTCCCGGACTGGGCCTGAGCGATCACATCCCGGCCGCCGACGATCGGCATCACAGCCCGCTGCTGGATCGCCGACGGCTTCTCGAATCCGTACGCGTAGATCCCCCGCAACAAATCGTCACGGATCCCCATCTGATCGAAGCTCGTGACCGCCTCGACCCCTGGGCTCGTCTCGAAGACGAGATTGTCGTCGTCTAGGCCCCTATTCTGCCGGTTGCGCAGAGGAGGCACGGAGGTCGTCGCGGCCATTCTAGGGTTAGGGTTTGGAGATTCAGGGGAAATTCGGAGTGGGGAGAGAGAGAGTTATCGGGCTTGAGGGTTTTGACTTTTGAGAGAGAATTTTTTTCTCGGATTTGCGATTGATATTTTAGAGGCGGATCCGAAACCGGCGGGTTTGGATTTGGATTTTGTATCCAATACGATATCGGGTCCGATATTTTACAGTCACCTCTGGGGAACTTCTAAACGGGCACAACTTTTTTCCTAGTGAGCCCACTTAATATCCCCCATTTAATATCGCCCAGTTAATATCGCCCGTTTACCCTCCAAAAAAAATTTTCATTTTGCCCTTCCTCCTTCTCCGCTTCGTCCAGGCTCCCGCTGCGTTCGGACTGAGAGTCCAAATAGGGGGGTCCTGTTCGGACTGAGAGTCCGAACGGGCCTGGCCCATTCGGACTCTCAGTCCGAACGGGGGAGCCTTGTTCGGACTCTCAATCCGAACAGGCCAGTCCTGTTCGGACTGGTCCGAACAGATCTCCCCTGTTTGGACTGTCAGTCCGGACAGAAGTTTGACCCAATCTGCTACTCCAGATATCTCACCCACTTTATTTATGTAATAATCTGATATATCATTAGTTTATCCAATTTAACTTCACTTTACGAACTTATATTAACAAATAATTATACATTATTACAAAAATATAGTGAATGAAGCAAAAAGATACAATGATACACTGATACACCGACACAATGATTCACTAATACACCGATACAATAATATATGGATAAACTGATTCATCGATACGCCGATACAATGATACACTACTACACCGATATACCGATACAATGATACACTGATACATCGATATACCGATACAATGATACATTGATACACCGATACAATGATAATCCTGATACACAAATACAATGATACTCCTGATACACCGATATAACGATACAATGATACACTGATACACCAATACAATGATACAACGATACAATAACTGATACAATGATATAGTGAAGATTATAAATAAGGTCCCCTACGTATAAAACAAATAAGATCTCATACAAATTAAAGAAATAAGATCAAATACAAACGTAGTGCATATATTTCTCGAACAAAAATAAATAATAGGGTTCATTACAAACAAAAACCATATATTCTACAAATTCTTCAAAATATTTAAAAAAAACAATTACACCAGCCACTTGAAGTTCTTACAACATCCATATCAATACACAACTAATATAATCTAATCATTGTCTCCTTATTTTCCTCGGGGATTGACGTCTGCTTCTGGTTCGAGACATAAATGTCGTATCGGGTGCATCAGGAGTGGATTGATCAACTGGACCGCAGTAATTTGACTCATGAAGATAATCTTGAGAGCCTCCTGCATTAATATTTTCTTCATATGGTCTTGCACTTTCATTTCTTATCAAATTAGGAGTTTGTACATTAAATTCAGGATCTACACCAACTTCGATTTCTCCCTCTCGTATCGGGTGACGGATTTGTGGTCGAAATGCTACTTTCTTCCTCCTTAACGAGACAGTTGGTCGTACGCGAGAAGATTCCGCCAGATCCATCTATGGAATACAAAGATATTTCATTTTTAGATGTTATTTTTCATAACACTAAGTTCTGTACATGTAAATATGAACATACAAAGTAAAATTTGCTACAAATATCATTTTTTGTCTAATTTTTTTCCCTGCAAGATAGTATAATATTAAATTTTAAAGACACTAAAACCGTATTTTGCAACTTAATCAACCATTAGGACAATACTATCAAACTTCATAATTAACTAATAAATTTTAATACTACGTTCATGATTATAAAAAATAACTAAATTTCGCATATTTTAAAATTGGAATTACAATATTAAATTTTCTTAATAATTACAATCTAAATATTAATAATTAAAATTAACAAAAAAATGCTACAACTAAACTTGCTACCTCATCCCCTCTTCCTCCTCCCAAACCCAACAAAATCACCAAACCCTAATATTCAAGAGTTGTTTAATCCAAAAATAATAAAAACTAAATTTTACAATAAATATTACTAAATTAGGAAAACTCACCTAGTAATGGCGGGAAGGCAGCGGCGGGAGAGACAGCGGCGGCGGCGGGACCTCGACGGTGGCGGCGGCGGCGGGAGGGAGGTCTACGAATGGGAGAGAGAGAGAGATTTCGAAGGAGAAATGAGGAGAGAAAGTATGGAGAGGATGAGTGGAAGTGGGAGAGGAAGAGTAAGTTTGGGTTAGGTTTGGAGGAGAAATGAGGAGAGAAGAGGAAGAGGAGATGAGATATAGGGGGAAGCGTATTTTGGGAATATTTTATGTGCTCACTAAGAAATTTCCCTTCTTATGAAAAACTTACTGGGCTCACTAGGAAATTTGGGCTCACTAAGAAAAAACTTGTGCCCCTTTAGCCTCACCTCTGGGCTGGGGAGTTTCTAAAGGAGCACACCAATTTGTCGGGAGCTTCCAAAGGAGCACACTATTTTTCATAGTGAGCCCAATTTTTCTAGTGAGCCCACCATCTCTTTTCAAAAGAGAGGGTTTTCCTAATGAACACACCAAATAACCCGAAATTACCCTCCCTCTCTTTTTCTCCCTTTCTCCCTTCCCTCTCCCCCAACCTCCATTCTTCTCTCCTTCTCCGCTCCGGCCACCTCTCCTCTCTTGCTTTCCTTCCCACCTCTCCTATTTTTCTTCCTCTTCCCTTTTCCTACCTCATCCACCCAACTTCGCTTCTCTCTCTGATTTGCCCGCCAATCTCGCCGCCGATCTCGCAGCCGGTCTTGTCCATGCCAGTCGCCCGCCGCCCCACCGTTACTTCTTAAGTTGAAATTGGTGAGATCTCTTTCTTATTTAGCAAATTATTTTTTTTGTCTATTTTTTTGGAGCAAAGAATCAAACCCACTGTCATCTCGTACAATGTCCTCATCAAGGTACTGTGCGGCAATGCGAAGACGCTGGACACCGCCGTCCGAGTCTTCCGCAAAATGGAGAGCCCCGATGCTGCACTTACAACACTCTGATAGATGGTTTGAGAAAGGATGGGAGAGTTGGTGATGTCAGCAAGCTGTTTGATGAAATGAGCGAGAGAAAAATTGAACCGACGGTCGTTACGTTTACATGCTTTATTCATGAGTTGTGCAGAACTGAGCAGTTGCATGATAAAATGGACGAGAGAAAAATTGAACCGACGGTCTTACGTTTGTTGCTTGACAGTGCAAATGCAGATTTATATAAGACACTTACGTTTGGAGAGGCAGTTCTTGGGCAATGTGGAATCAAGAGCTGCTGGCAATGTGGAATCTAGTTAAAATATTTGTAGTTTGAGTATTATTCATCACTTTGTAGAGGTAGTTGTTTGCCCAAAAATTGCATTTTTGATTCCATTGCAAAATTGATTGATTACAAGGAAATTGAGATTACAAAAATTCTGAGGAATAAGAACAGAAATATTAATTTATTCTCTTTTTTTTATGTGGGTTCGGGTGGCGATGGAGTCTCGTTAATGCCTCCGTTGACCGTCCGACTGGAAGAAAATGGCTCTGCTCCGCTTCTCAATTTCCAGAGCTCGCCCGAAATCTTCCCAAAGTCCAAGAATCCAAAAGCCCTATTTCCAGTTAAATTCTTGTGTTTTATAGGCCGAAGAAGCTCCAAATCCGGCTCAATTATTCCTGAAAAACCGGATCACGGAATATTAGCGAAATAAAATAGGAAATAAATAATCGGAAAAGAACGGAAAACAACCCGCGGGTTGGCACCTGCGGGATCGCTCCCGCGGGTGTGCCCACTTAGCAATTTTCATTTTTTTTTTTTTTGTATCTACATAACCCTCTCCAAAGTTTTCAAAGTTCTGTATTGAACCGTACTGAATTTCGAAATACTTTGGATTCTTTAATTTTGGTTATAGACCTTTTAAAAGATTTGGTCAATAGAGATAACGGTTAACATATTCATTTATTCCATAACAAGCAGATGTATGATTTTAACGTACTCATTAGAGGACAAGCAGAGGTATGATGTTAACATGCTTATTTTAGGTCAAGCAGAGGTATAATATTAACGTGCTTATTTTAATGCTAACCGTTCAGTGACATCTAGTATGACGAATCAGGAAAAGACAGAGGTGACATTAAACGTGTCTTGGAGCTTAACCTATTCAGAGGATCTGGTCGTGATAGGGACAAGCTGACTAAATAGAGGTGACGGTTAACGTATTTAGTTTTGGAATCGGACTATCAGAGATAACTGTTAACTTGATAGGGAGATGATTTTTTTTTAACTTAACGATATCTAAAGCACGTTCATCAGAGGTTGTAATGTTGGACTTGATGAAGTGTGAATTTTCTTTTCTGTCAGAGGTGATTTTTTTTTTTTTAACGTGACAGGGGATTTAATCGGATCTTATCTCATTTGATTTTGAATTATGATGTCAGAGGTATGATTTTAACTTGACAAATATTTTGGAGCGTCACTTGCTCTGTTGGAGCAAAATGACAAGAAAAGTTTTGCTGTCAGAGGTGAAATCTTAAAGTGACAAGGGATTTATCTGATTAGGATTTTTAGCAAACCCCCAGCTATCAACGGATTTGATTAGCCTTTACCAACTACCGTTTGAGTCGGGCTAGCCATGCTATTCCCTTCAGCATGGTGAGTTGTCAAGAATTTCGTTTGGGCTTAAAAGCCACACTTTTCCTCTTCCCTTTGCCTTAGCAGCTTAGGGCAGTGATGTATACTGTTGTGACAGATTTGTCATGGGATTTTTAGCAAACCCCCAGCTATCAACGGGTTTGATTTGCCTTTACCAACTACCGTTTGAGTTGGACTAGCCATGCTATTCCCCTCAGCATGGTGAGTTGTCAAGGATTTCGTTTGGGCTTAAATGCCAAACTTTTCATCTTCCATTTGCCTTAGCGGCGTTGGGTGATTCATGCTTTTTACCCCCAGCATGGTGGGGTTGGCGAGAATTTTATTCTCTTCTCGTAGCCTTGTCGGCGTTGGGTAATTCATACTTATTACCCCCAGTATGGTGGGGTTGGCGAGAAATTTATTCCCTTCCCGTAACTTTAGCGGCGTTGGGCAATTCATACTTTTTACCCCCAGTATGGTGGGGTTGGCAAGAAATTTATTCTCTTCCCGTAGCTTTAGTGGCGTTGGGTAATTCATACTCCTTTTTTTTATATACTTTTTTTTTATTATTATGGGGGTTTAAATTAACCGCCCCGAGCTCGTTTTGGGAATTGTTGTGAGCCCAAGTGGTACCTTTAGACCACACACATTAGATGTGTCGGAGTTAGCTCTAACTCCTTTTTTGTTCAGGTTTGAGCTGAATTGTTCCAGCGTCAATCAACGCTTGAATTTTATCTTTTAAGATAAATCAATTTTTTGTAGGGTGACCTACAATCTGATGGTATAGGCAGTAATTCGGATCGTTAGTCTTCCCAATTTCTTCAGACCTCTTGCTTTCCGACAAGTTGAGCATCTTGCGTTTGCTGAGCAGGTTGAACATAGTAGCAGTATGTTCATCCTTGAACGAATACTGCTTTTGAAGTCTGGGCGACTTTGCTGTGTTGCTTGTAGTTGGCCATCTTTTCTGCTTCGGTGTACTTTCTACCGCCATTGCCATTATGTCTTTCCCTTTGGAATGGAAAAACTGGAATGGAGGTTTATTTGTACTGCCTCCGGTTGCAGACTGTTGTTCTTCGAGGCGTCGAAGTATTTCTTCAGCCTGTTCACCCTGTTTAAGCAGATCTTTCCATGATTTGGATTCGACCGAGCCCATCTTGTCTAGGATATCGGTCAACAAGTTGTATCTGCAAGTTTCTACAAGCGTGTCCTGCGTCATGCCATGTGGGCATCGAACAGAAAGCTCTCGGAATCGCTCGACATAAGTTTTGACCGTTTCGCCTTCTTCTTGCTTCGCCGCTAGCAAGGATAATATGGAGACTTCTGTATCATCTTCAAAGAATCGGGCTAGAAACTCACGTTCTACATCAGCCCAAGATTTAATTGTTCCCTGGGGTGCTGCATGAACCAAGTAAATGCGGGCCTCCGTAAAGTGCTCGCAAATATCTTAGTCATAGTCGGATCATTCCCCATGAGATGTCCTGTCTGCGACAGGAAGTAGAAGATATGCTGTTGCGGCGAACCTCTACCGTCGAATGACTGAAGATTCAACGGTTTGTATTTTGCAGGGTAAGGTACAGTCTCCCATTCTATAGGATAGGGACGGACTACCCCTACCTCTTGCAATTTCTTTCGATGAAGAAGAGCTTGTAGTTGATTCTCCATCTTCTCTATTTTCTCTGCGTGAGGGTTAATGATAACCTTCACTTTCTCTTCCTCTCTTGAATGAGGAGGAATTTCTTCATTCTCGTCCTCGCTGTCTTCATTTATTTGGACGGGTTGTTTTCCTTTTTGCCGACCAGAAATGGACGACGAGGATTGGTTCCTCCTAGTTTGAGCCAGCAACTCAATCAAAAGTTGTTTCATTTCTTCTATGGTCTTTTCTTACTATTCGAGACGTTTTTCTTGTCTCTCAAGCCTTTCAGAGACTTCTTCTAGAAGCGCGCCCTCTGGTTCGATAGAAACTCCTTTTGATCCTGGAGTGATTTCCTTATCCGAAGGGTTATTTCCAACCACCTTTTTGCCTTTATTAACCATATGTGATGCGGCAGCAGGTAGATCGATTTCAGAGCACACCCTCTTTACCGTCTGTATTCTTTTGGATTCGGTGATCCGCTAAAAAACGGACCGTCTCGGATGGCACTCGCAGTTTGATAGAACAGTTGAGATTAACTGTTCGCATTAGCATTGAGGAGTATTCTGTGCAGAGTTTTTCTTCCAATTGAGGTATTCTCTCAAGTCTTGAGATACTTCTTTATCTCTATTTGCAACCTGACACTGCTTGCGTCACAAGCTTGGTTCATAATACTGGAGAGTTTGCAATATTTCAGGGCCGAGAGCTTTTCCCATATCAACACGGTCTCTTTTATGGAGTCTTCTAGAGTGTGTGCTGGCTTGCGCAATTGCACGGGCCCCGCACGCATCTGACTTATCCTTCGAAATATGTTCATCAGAAGAGAAACTTGAAGACATATCCTCAGGTGAGTGCATGAGCACATCCTTATATTTGTTTGTAGAGGAACGGGATGGTACACCTGAGAGAGTAACCAAAAAGTTGGATGTGCGCTGTGTGCTCGCTGCGCGTGTGCCCGAATAGACACCAGAACCAACCCTTGATTTTTCCTGTGGAGTGCAACCCACGGGTTGCAACCTGTGGTGTGCAACCCACAGTTGGAACCGCGGGTTTGCACCCGCAGTTGCAACCGCGGGGTTGCCCCCGTGCGGTGCAACCCGCAGTTCCACCTGCAGATTTTCATTTTTGGATTTTTTTCTTTCCGATGTTGCATGTGTCACGATTGTTTCTTGGTTGGATTTTCTGACTGTAATTTTCCAGAAGTACTGTTGAGGCGGGCCCGTTGGGCTCTACGCCTTAGGTTTCTCTTTTGGGAGCGGGTCAGGGACTGGTTTGACTTTTGGCTTGACTTTGGAATGGGCGATAACGCCGTGTTCTTAACAGACGATGACGTCTTGTCATTTCGAACGGGCGATGACGCCTCATAAGTTTTCATAGGCAATGACGCCTTTCCAGTGGGCGATGACGCCTCACCTTTTTTCATCGTCACCCGGCGATGACGCCTAGGCTCCGAATCAGAGGAAGAAAGAAATTCCTCATAGTTTTGCTGGTCAACTTCTATGACCAGCGTCTCAACTATTGAGCCAATCGGCACCCGATCGGACTGCGCCACCAGATTCTCTGTGGTAACAGAGGGGCTCCCACTGTGGTCGCCAGTTCTTGTTTGCCCAAAAATTGCATCTTTGATTCCATTGCAAAATTAATTGATTACAAGGAAATTGAGATTACAAAAATTCTGAGGAACAAGAACGGGAATATTAATTTATTCCCTTTTTTTATGTGGGTTCGGGTGGCGATGGAGTCTCGTTAATGCCTCCGTTGACCGTCCGACTGGAAGAAGATGGCTCTGCTCCGCTTCTCAATTTCCAGAGCTCGCCCGAAATCTTCCCAAAGTCCAAGAATCCAAAAGCCCTATCTCCAGTTAAATTCCTGTGTTTTATAGGCCGAAGAAGCTCCAAATCCGGCTCAATTATTCCTGAAAAACCGGATCACGGAATATTAGCGAATAAAATAGGAAATAAATAATCGGAAAAGAACGGAAAACAACCCGCGGATTGGCACCTGCGGGATCGCTCCCGTTGGTGGCAACCCGCGGGATCGCCACCAGCGGGATCGCCCCCGCGGGTTGCAACCCGTGGGTGTGCCCACTTAGCAATTGTCATTTTTTTTTTTTTTTGTATCTATAGTAGTTCGTACTAACTTCTTTTTTAATCACTTTGTTCGATTGTGGGATTGGTGTCCTTGAATTCTGTAGTATGCAGCAAGTAGTTTTGGTTATGAGACCATATTTTGTAAGGTTTTCAATTGGCACAATTGTTATTTGTTCAAGATGATTGCAAGATAATCGTAGAGAACAAAAGTCTGTTATCTTTAGTCATAGTGCAGTATTTTTAAATGATACACAGCTAAAAGTTTGAGTTTGGTCGAGAAGTTTGTTTGATTTTGTAATAAGAAAATTTAATTAGAAATTTGCAGTATTCTTGAATGATACTCAAAAAATTTGTTCGAGAAGTTTGTTTGATTTTGTAATAAGAAAATTTAATTATTAAATTTAATTAGAAAATTTAATTAGAAGTTTGCAGTATTCTTGAATGATACTCAAAAATTGTTGCACAAGAAAATTTAATTAGATTCGCAATAGTTACATTTGTAATAGTTGCACAAGAAAATATATTAATTTGAAAAAATAAAATAAAATAAAAAGAGATTTGTTATTGACAGGAATCAAACTCAAGACACTCACATGTCAGATAAGAATACTTACCACTATGCTACAATGACTTCATGAATAATAAAACGAAAAAAATCTATTTATAACTGTCCGGACTGGAAGTCCGGACAATGGAGTTCTGTCCGGACTTCCAGTCTGGACGAATTATTTTCGTCCGGACTGGAAGTCCGGATAGAACTCCACTGTCCGGACTTCCAGTCCGGACGGATATCGGACCGTCCGGACTCTCAGTCCGGACTTTGAGTTTTTTTTTGTTCATAATTTTTTTTCAATCCGCACAGTTTTTAGGGTTTTGAGTAAGTAAAAACCTAATAAAATCAATTTTCAAATTTAATTTGTGAGATAATTTAATATATGAGAAGATTTGATAGAATAATTTTGGATCTTAAGTTTTTTTTTTGGCTTATCTGTAGTGTTAGAAGAGAAGGAGAATAGAGGTTGAAGAAATGACATTTTAGTCCAAAAAATCGATTGCAAATTCATAATATGTATGAAGTTTTAAAGTGGGTTCACTAGGAAATATGGTGTGCCCCTCTAGAAACTCCCCAATTTGCCTAGTGAGCCCACTTTTCAGTGTTTTTTTTATCCGGACTCAAAACCCGGACAGTTATAAAGTGGGCTCACTAGGAAAAATGGTGTGCTCCTTTGGAAACTCCCCTGGGCTGGCATTAGGCCCGAGCGCCCGAGCCTGCCTTTGGTTTGTCCGGAGTTTCTAAAAGGGGCACAACTTTTTTCCTAGCGAGCCCACTTTATAACTGTTTGGACTTCAAAAATAATACTATAAAATGGAATTACTAGGAAAAATGGTGTGCTTTTTTGGAAGCTCCCGTCTATCCTGATAAGGATGGGCTTGAAACTTTTCGCTGAGTTCGGCTCTAAAGTTTTGGCCCAATGGTTTATCAGACGAGATTCGGAGTTAATGGGTAAGGTTTTTCTCCTCTTTTTGTTGGCTATTTTCTATACATCCAACTACTAATTATCTAATACTACTATATTTTCATTTTCTCGAAAAACACCCCTATCATTTTTTTTATCGATGTCAACAAGTCTTGTATCAAATAGCATCAACTCTTGAATATATAAAAGGTTTTTTTTAAGTTAAGCTCTTATGGAAACTCAATTTACATATTCTTATAAAAGACCGTGTGTGTTGGTTTACCTAGCAAAAAAAAAAAATTAGTCATCCATCCACAAGTGTGATGGATACATGAGAAAAAAAAAAAAAAAAAAAATGAAAATGTACACAAAAAATTAAGTGTCTTAAATAAATGCTATGGCATTTGAGATAACATTTTAGGAATTGAAGCTCTATGCGCATTAGATTGTATAATACAAATACCTTTTTTTTTTTAAGAAGATGTACAGTACTAGATATATATAGTATCAGTGCATTTAACAAGCATATTATGTGTGTTATTAAAAAAATCTTCATGTATCTTTGTTTTGCACTTGTTTTGTGCCATCGTTACATTAACATAGCCATCAAGTTATTTTTCAAAGGGTGATTGGAAACTTCAGCCTCAAAACTTGTACTTTTTATAATTAGCAAAAAAGTTCTTTTTATTTATAGGAACCCTACTTTGGAATCTACGAGTTAAGAATTTCTAAATTAAATTTGGGAAATGACGATTCCAAATTTAAAACTTTCTTTTTTTTTTTGTGAAATTTTTTAGATATTTTGATTACTTAAAATTCAGAATTGAGAACTGCATATCTTAAATTTATAAAACTTGAATTGAGGATTTCAAATCTCATATTCTGAGAATTTAAAAAATAAATAAAACAATCATTTTTTTTTGGATTTCCAATCTTAGATTATGGGACTTTTAGAAAAATAAAACAATCAATTTCTTAAAGTGCGTGTTGACATGGCTCAAATAAGTAAACGCTAAAAGCTGATCATTTTTATAAATATTTTTTTTTATTTTTGCTATTCAAATTCAAATGCGGATATTTTTTACAATTTTATCCAAATTGAGTCTCTACTAAAAGTTGAACTAAGAATATCTCGCAAATCGAAGAGAGATCATGCAACTTAATCCAAAACTCATTGCTTTTTCTAAATAAAGTTACTAATGTCGGTTTTTTTTCTTTGGAGTTTTTATATATCCGTACCTTATATTTTTAAAAATTAGACTTTAGTCCCTGAAATCTTTATATTTTGATTTTAGTCTTCCAAATTTTTTAATTTACTTCACTTTAGTACTCTAGGTAATTTTTGATACGAATTTCCTGTTATATCTATGGAAGAAAGGGAAATATCAGTTATTTCCCTTCATTCCCTCTTCCTCTTCTTATTGGATTTTTCTCTCCATTCTTCTCCTGATAGAGATCAAATTTGATTTAGGAATAGATTTGATTAGATTTGGATCTTGTTAGGATTTTAGAATATTTGATTGAATTCTGATTTTATTAGAATTCTGATTTTATTAGGATTTTAGATTCTATTAGGATTTGGTTTGTTAGAGTTTTCATATATATGGGTTTTGTATGAAGTATTAAAAAAGAGATGAATAATATTTGAAAAAATTCTTGAGAAATCTCTGGCGTGGAATTCGCTAAAATCAAAATCTTTCCTCGTGAATTCATGGAGAGTGGGCGTGGGCCTGGGTGGATTCCCAAATCCTGTAAGTTTTTTTTTCCAATCTATTTTTTCTTCCCCAATTCCTCTAAAAAAATCATAACCTAATTTCGCCTCCGTCATGCGTCAAATTTGGTATCAGAACCTAAATTTTCTCCTCCTCCACCTGACCCGACCACCCTCAGCCTCAGCCTTCATCAACCAGCGAGAAAGAACCAGCGAAAAAAAAAAACTCAAATCAGATCTGTAAAGTAAAAAAAAAAACTCAGATCAGATCTATAGAGAGAGAGAAAAAAAAAACTCTTTCTCCACATCTCCTTCTCTCCCCCTCAAATCCACCCGACCATGTAGAAAACCCATTTCCTCCACTCCACCAGACCAATCCCCTCCCCTTCAATTCCACCTGACCAACCTTCCTCCAAACCTAATCCCCGACCTATTCTGCTCCAATCCCTCTAAAATCCCCAACAACTCCACCCTCTCCTCCTAGCCGCCGCCCACAGCCGACGCCGCCCAACTCCCATAGGGCCTGATCTTGAGCTTAGCAGACAGCAGCAGCAGCCGCCGACCCCAAGCATTCCCCTTCTTCCGCCACCTCGGCATCTCCGCCGTCTCCATCGCCACCTCCACCGCCTTGATTCAGATGTGATGTACTAGATACAGTTTCTCGACCACCACCATGGTCCAATTGGGATACTTCGTGGATGTCAATCAGTTCAACCCGGACGTGTTTATCATTCTTTATCTCCGCATTCATCGGGGATGAATGCTTTGAAGCCGTGGAGAATTGATGGAGATCAAATTTGATTTAGGAATAGATTTGATTAGATTTGGATCTTATTAGGATTTTAGAATATTTGATTGAATTATAATTTTATTAGAATTCTGATTTTATTAGGATTTTGGATTTTATTAGGATTTGGTTTGTTAGAGTTTCCTATATATATGGGTTTTGTATGAAGTATTAAAAAAAAGATGAATAATATTTGAAAAAATTCTTGAGAAATCTCTGGCGTGGAATTCGTTAAAATCAAAATCTTTTCTAGTGGATTCGTGGAGAGTGGGTGTGGTCTTGGGTGTATTCCCAAATCCTGTAAGTTTTTTTTCCCAATCTATCTTTTCTTCTCCAATTGCTCTAAAAAAATCCTAACCCTAATTTCGCCTCCGTCCTGCATCATCTCCTCTCTCTTTCTTCCTCCTAATTAATCTCTCTTTTCTTTTTTCCTTTTTGCCAATTACCCAGGGAGGTTCAGACTAAAGTGAAATAATTTAAAACATTCGAGGGACTAAAACAAAATATGAAGATTTTAGAGATTAAAATTTAATTTTTAAAGATATAAGGGACCTATATGTAAAAATCCCTTTTCTTTTTACAATATTATTAAAAAAAAAAAACAAAATTAATAATGGATTTCAAATCCGTCGACTATCGAGAAGACCCGACCGCTGTCTACGTAAAGCATCTCTCTCTCTCTCTCTCTCTCTTAGTAGTTCGGACCGTCACCCTCAGCTCTCGCCGCCTGTTTCTCTCTCCATCTCCTAAAAAGGTAAAATCTCTCGAGGATCTTGAATTAGGGTTTCTTGATTTTCGATCTTAGATCTGATCTCGTTGATGATTTAATTTTTAGGTATTATTAGGATTTTTGTGATAGAAATGAGGTGTGAATCGGTTGTTTAGTGATCGTTCAGTTCTAGATCTGTTAGTCTAGTGCATAGATCGCTGTGCAATACTTCAAAATTTTGAGTAAAGTGATAGATCGAAGTGTTCTAGGGCTCATTATCTCAAATTGCTGTTATTATTTTCAAGTTTCACTTCCCTCCCCAACATCACTGTCAATTGGTTAGTTCCTTTAATTAATTAGCTTGTTGTATGATCCTTGTTCTTTGTAAAAAAAAGCTATCTCATATTGTTGTTTCTAGTTTACAACACAGCTAAAAATTGGTAGTACTCGATAGGAAACTTGACTATCAGTTAATTAGAAGGGATACATTTAACTTAGGATATTTTATTTAATGATTATAACCGTCTTTTTTGGAGAGAGGTTCAGTGCTTGATCAAGCTGGATGATATTCAATTGTGCGGAAACTCGGCTAGTGATCTTGATATATATATCAGTATGTGAATCGGACCTATGTTTCAGTTAACTCTTGACCTTAACTAAGTTGTATATGCCGTTTAACTTGCCTTTTTTTTTTTTTTCACAAGTCTCACTTTCTTGTAAGTTGTAAATTGACTAGGGACGCTAATGGTTGCATTCACGGGCTAATTTTTGCCCTGTCTTATTCAAAATTTTGAAGGGTTAATTACAGCGAGACCTCATTAATACATGGATAGTGTAACTTATTGCTCCTTAAGTTAAAAACTCTCCAGTTTAGTTATCGGATTTCTAATGACGTTAGTCAACAGTTTGTTATTCTCACTCACTTTAAACTTAAAGTGCACATTTTTTATGAAAATTTCAAATTATCCTTTGCTTTCTCCCAAAGAACTCACCCAAAACATGCCCAAATGAGGGTAAAGTGGGGATTTCATAAAAAAGTGCAGCTTAAGCTAAATAGGGGTGAAAATACTAAACTGTTGACTAACATCGATAGGAGTTCATAAACTAAATTGAGAGTTTTAAATTTAAGGGATAATAAGTTACACTCAATGTTTAAAATAACGATAATGTTAACGGAACGTTTTGTCTCTGTTATGTTATATAGCATATAGCCTAATGTATAACGTAGGTTATGCGATTTTCTATTTATTTAATTAAAAATAAATATAAAATTATATAAAATAAATTTTATAAATTGAAAATTAAATTAAAAATTCTAAAAGAAAATATAAAAAAATTATATTCCAGTATTAATTCTAAATTTCTAATAAGTTTCACAATAATTCTCGTATTTATCTTTATAAATTAAATTACATTCACACCAATAATTTCAGTCATCATCTAAATAAAATAACAAGATTTCAAATTTATTTTCAAGTGTTATCAATATTGTAATTTATATTTTGTAATGCTCAATTTATATTATTTTTAATTGTTTATTTTAGATTATCTGATAATTCAATTTAATCAGTAAATAAGAAATTTTAGTAATTGGAAAGAAATTGTAACAAAAAAAATAGCAATTAGAAAGCAATTATAATAGGTAAATAAGAATGTGCAAGTTAATAATGCCACAAGGAATCAAATAAATAAATAACAAGTCATCAAGTGAAAAAAAAACTATAGCAATTCTTAAACAATCAAAATAAATAATCGAAATCAATGTAAAAACTATTTAAAAATAACGTAAAATAACGTAATTTAATGTAACGTAACGTAAAATAACATAAAATAATATAAAAAATGCACCATTACGGTGCACCGAGTTATTTTTGACTGTTAAGTAACGTTGGCTTTTTGTTAAGTTTCATAACGCAACATAACGAGTTTCATAACGCGTTATTTTCAACATTACACTACCCTTATAGTACGGGGGGTTTCACTGCAATTAACCCAATTCTAATTCAAAATTTTGAATATAATGGGCAAAAAATTGATGCGTGGATCTATCCATGTCCATTGCCATTCATAAACCTAACAAATACTAGTTCTTGTGGGATTAGCTATTGCGGGTGGTATTTAACTATTTATATGGTTTTTAATTTTTTAAGAGTTAATTAGTTTAACTTTTCATGTATTATTGGTAGTGTATCACTAATACTCCCTTCTAAAAATTGTCTGCAGAGAGATCCCTTGATAGGGGGCGTAAGTGTAATAATTTTTGTTGCACTTATGCCTCCTATCAGGGATCTCTTTGCGGGTTTTTTTTTTTTTTTTTTTAAATGATGTATTAGTGATGCATCTCCAATAGTATATGGTGGTTGTTGAAATTAACCTTTTTTAAAATTTTTAAGTTTAGTTTTATATGACAATTCTTAATCAAATGTTTTAAACATAGGAAAACCTCGTAAATTTTTCTTACTTTTACAAATGAAGGTTATATTACGTACCCACGTGCTAAATTGTGAACAGTTTTGATAAGAGATAATGGCGGACGCTGAGGATATTCAACCCCTTGTCTGTGACAATGGAACTGGTATGGTAAAGGTAAGATATATTTAACAAGTTGCGTTCTGGCTATACTTTACATTGTATACTTGTATAGATATTGATTTGCTCTCAATTCCGCTGATGTATAGGCTGGATTTGCTGGTGATGATGCCCCGAGGGCCGTCTTCCCAAGTATTGTTGGACGTCCCAGGCACACTGGTGTCATGGTTGGGATGGGACAGAAAGATGCGTATGTTGGTGATGAGGCCCAATCCAAGAGAGGTATACTTACTCTGAAGTACCCCATCGAGCATGGAATTGTTAGCAACTGGGATGACATGGAGAAGATTTGGCATCACACTTTCTACAATGAGCTTCGTGTTGCTCCGGAAGAACATCCTGTGCTTCTTACTGAAGCGCCCCTTAACCCTAAGGCTAACAGGGAAAAAATGACACAAATCATGTTTGAGACCTTCAATGTTCCTGCCATGTATGTTGCCATTCAGGCCGTCCTTTCTCTTTATGCCAGTGGTCGAACCACAGGTAAGCTTCATACTCAAAATAAATGGTGTACAATAATTTGCGTGATATCATCGCTTTATTTTTTCTCTATTGAATGGAATGAATAATTGTACATATATGTTATTCTTTGTGAGCTATTCATATGTAACTGCTGTATGATTTTCATCAATTTCATCAAATCATTGATGCTTTACTCTATGGTTGTATACTTCTGTTCCTCTTATTTATTCTATTGCTTAGACACTGTTTAGTAGTTATGTTATGCAGTCTTCAGATTTATAATTTCTTTGATATTGTTTAAGTGATGTTTTCTGGTAAGTGGGCACATAAATTTAAAATCTGTAATCGAATTTTTTATTTGGGATTAGCTTGATAATTATGCTTGTGAATTGTGATATTCTGTCTAAACACTGCACACAAACTTTTTTAAGTGAAAGTTGAAAATAAAGAAACTTTTCTTTTATCGTCGGTATATTCATATTTCATAGATTTCTTTTATCTTTTTTCTTGGTGATATAGTTTTTCCAATACAAAATGGTGCTTAGATTGGATAAGTTTTGAGTTGCAACTCTTTCTGCTATGGGCATAGCTTGGAATCTCAAGAATCTCAAAAAAGGGAAAACTTGTTGCGTCACAGGCTCACAACCAACTTGCTGCCCTTACTCATTAATACATGAAATTACTGTAATTACGCGTGCAAGAAAAGCATTGGTGGCAAAAGATAACAGTATAGTTTCCATAACAAGTGCTATAGAATCATAGGATCTAGCGGTTTGTTGTAAAAAGCTGTCATTTGTGCATAGGTATATCTTAATCTAAATGCTTGACATCTCAATTCTTAGGTATTGTGCTGGATTCGGGTGATGGTGTCAGCCATACTGTCCCAATCTACGAGGGATATGCGCTTCCACATGCTATTCTCCGACTTGACCTTGCCGGTAGAGATCTAACTGATGCCCTCATGAAGATCCTCACGGAGAGGGGTTACTCTTTTACCACCACTGCTGAACGGGAAATCGTTCGTGACATCAAGGAGAAGCTTGCTTATGTTGCTCTTGACTATGAGCAGGAACTTGAGACTGCTAAGAGCAGCTCCTCAGTTGAGAAGACCTATGAGCTCCCTGATGGGCAGGTCATCACCATTGGTGCAGAGAGGTTCAGGTGTCCAGAAGTGCTTTTCCAGCCGTCTCTTATTGGCATGGAGACTCCTGGAATCCATGAGACCACCTACAATTCTATCATGAAGTGCGATGTTGATATCAGAAAGGATTTGTATGGGAACATTGTGCTCAGTGGAGGGTCTACCATGTTTCCGGGTATTGCTGACAGGATGAGCAAGGAGATTACTGCATTGGCACCAAGCAGCATGAAGATTAAGGTGGTTGCACCTCCTGAGAGGAAGTACAGTGTCTGGATTGGAGGGTCTATTTTGGCTTCGCTGAGCACGTTCCAGCAGGTAATTAATCAGTTCATGCTACCTGCTTCTGTTTCTCATTGTTTCATACTGTCTGTTCAGCAAGTTAGTAATTATCTAGGACTGTGTGGAATTAAATTATGTAGGAACTATTTTATTGTTGTTTTATGTATTTTGAAAAGGAATAAAACAGATATTATTTGGCCGAGGTCACTCCTTGGTTATGCCCTTTGAGAATGACCATATTAGCCCCTAAGCCTTGAAAAAAATAATGGCGCATTAAGGATTTTTGGTGTTTGCAAATTAGAAATTAGTGGGTGTTGCAGGTGCAATTGCACATGGAAAAACCTAAAAGTTCAATTTCTTTTATTTACTTTGGGGACCATTTATATGTCATAACCAAGTAGATCCAGAAGCTATGATTGGTTATCCGCAGAGAGCAAAATACTCCCTCCAAAACTTAAGTGGAAGTAATGCTTTTATAGTCAGTCTCCTACTTAGCTTACAATTTAGGAAGCTCCAATATCATATCTGTAAACGTTTGAGGAATTTTGGAGGATAAAAATTGATGAGATGCCTTCAAAAGCTTAACTTTTGGGAAGTTCAAAGCACAATTGATAGTACAAAGAAGAAGACATGAAGTTTTACACAGAATCCTGTATGTGCTTTTGCTTCTCCTATCCACTGCTGGTTTCTCATGGTTACCTTTGCTGGCTCATGTTACAGATGTGGATTTCTAAAGCTGAATATGATGAATCTGGACCCAGCATTGTTCACAGGAAGTGCTTTTAAGATGGGCTTGTGGTTCAACATCCCCATTTCTGATCGTAGTGAAAGGTAGTTTGTGAGTGTTGGTTTGCCGTCTTCCTTTATCCTTTTCCTCCTCCTTCCTCCTCTTTTTTCCGTTTAGTTTGGTTTTTTTTGGTTGTTTTTCTTTTATTTCCATTTTTCCTTTTTGTCATTGGTATCAGATACAGTATATGATCATATTAGATATGTGTATTCAGTAGTCTGGTTTGGGTTATTTCAAATTACTGTCTTGCTAGAGTGGCGACGCTTATTGATGTCTGTTTTGTTGTTGCATGGTATAATATTATTCCGTGTTTGCATTTGTGCAGAAATTACATATTCTGTTTGCATTGGCTTGATTAGCTTGATACTTAGCGGTTCCTCATGATCAGGTTTGTTTGCTTTTGTGCAAAATCTCTATTTTGTAGCAATCACATCTGTTTGTGTAACCTTCTCCACTTGGAATCTGGGTACTGAACAGTGTATTCTCATTGGAATACTATTTCTCTAGTGAAATAATAAGAATTAAAATAATATATAATTAACTATACCATTACTTTACAATTCATGGGAATCATTATAAGGGGACTATGCTAGCTAGGCGTATCATGGTTTTGCATCCAGTTTGCTCTTATTTGGATTTTGGTGCTACAGACGGGGCATAGAAAGCATAATGTTGAGGTAGGTTCGTTCCGATGAATCCGTTGTCCGTACATCCTATGGCATATGATTGGGACTAGACAGTCATGGGTTCAGGGGCTTCTGAAGGTTAGCTTTGATTAGAGCAAGTTACTGGCGCTGGAGATGGTTGTGACTAAAATGTGTCTGTTACTTTAGAAGGTAAAAGGATTTATAAGGGATAACGGCCACATGGTTGTTCGCAAAGCAGGTTATAATCAAACATGGATTAACAGTAGTAAGGTTGATAATAATATTTCTCAATTTAAATGTTGATGACCAAGTGCGGCAATGATTGTATCATCGGGTAAAATCTCATAGTATGTTTAAATTGCTAGACCAAAGGCTAATTTCTGAGAAATGCATTGTCACTTTTGGAATTACAATCATCATCGTCGATAGCTACATCTAGGGTCGATAGCTACGTCTAGGGCTGAGCAAAACACCGTGAAAACAAATTGAACCGGAGAATCGAACGAACAGATGTTTTTGGCTTGGGCAGGTTTGAAAATCAAATTTTTATACAGATTTTGGTTTGGATTTCGATATGCACTTGTTATGATCAACTCTAATAGAAAATCTGAAATATTTTTTTTTTAATTTCATATATTTCTGTTTTTTGTGATGGTAAATTTTTAGTATAGTAGATTCTTTCCTAATAACTAACTAAATTAAACTGTTGAAAATATTTATTTTAAATTTTTATTTATCTTAGTGGGCTATGTAGTATATGGACCAAAAACATTTATTTATTGAACATTTCTTACTGTAGACTTCAAGCCCAAAAAGTGATCAAAAACCAAACTCGGTTCAATTTCAATTTTGAATTAATTTCGAACGGCTTTGATTTAATGGGCTGATTTTGCCCATCCCTAACTATATGAATTCCCTCTGGACTTGGCCTGTTAAGAAATTGGATTATATATAAATCAATCGAATATTGATCCAACAATAATCTCATGTCAAATTACAAAAATTAATCTCACCACTAATCCCTCCTCCACTTTGCTCCATCCCCTCCCATTTCCTCTAGAGCCCAGCATGAATTAAGGGAGAGCTTTAAAACAATTTACTCCCCAATTTAACATTATAGTGATGATAATTACACACATTTAGTATTAAAAATGTGGGCCCAATGGAAGTTTCAAATTCGGAATTTAAACAGCATTAGCTCTCCTAATATGGCAAAAAGCTCAATTTAATTCCGTATTTAGTACTAGATTATGTGGTGCCATATTCCAAGCTCCCCCCATTGTTCCTCAACCCTCACCCACTTCGCGGGGCCCATGTGTCAGTCCCTGAGTGCTAATCTATTTACACGTGCATGTATCGTTCGTCAGAGTTTGTAATAATCCCTCGTGTTATTTAGGTTTTGTACCCCCACGTACTAAGCGAGAGTTCAACCTCTCTCTCAACAAAAACCCTTACACTTCTCTCATCTTCCTCTATCTCTTGATCTCTCTATCGATCAATGGAAGGGCGAGCTCATCTTGGGGAGAAGGGGGGGCAACTCCTGCAGCCGACAACGCCGCTGGGGAGGTTCCTATCGAGCCCGTGCGAGAGAGAGCTCAGTGACCTAAAGAGACTGGTGAAGAAGGATGAGATGAGAATCATACGTCAAGTTGATCAGTTTTTTGAGCCATCGCCCCTTGGGACCATCGGCGTACTTCCTCACGGGGTCCTGCTGGACGAGCCCAGGATCTACGACGGGCTTCTTGTTGGTGGTGCAGATGCATATTGTACAGGCTTCAACAAAGGCGAGTTTGGTGAAGAGAGTGTGAAGGAGATCGTGAAGGGAGTGAAGGGGGCCTCTTGTTCTTCTTCCTCGGCTTCTTCGACTAATGCTAATCTTGTCAAGGGGCAATGGACTGCTGAAGAAGATAGGTAACTAATCTATATATCCACAATTTTTCTTTCTTTCTTTTTTTTTTTTAAGGTTTTGTTGGGTGATTAATTTGTGTTTTGTGTGAGTTTGTAGTATGTTGATGAAATTGGTGAAGCAGCATGGAGTGAGAAAATGGTCTCAGATTGCTAAGAAATTGGTTGGGAGAATCGGGAAGCAGTGTAGAGAGAGATGGCACAATCATTTACGTCCCGATATTAAAGTGAGTGATCAAGTTCTAAATTTCTCAACTTTTTTTTAACGTTTTATTTTTCCTTTGTAAATGATTAGGGTTGCCTACCAATTTAAAATTCTATTTGTATATTATTCTAATTTTTATGATTAACTGTTTATTTGAGAGATTTTGAAAGATTTTTTTTTCCCACTGGATATCTAACACTAGATTTATTTGATTAAGATTATATAATTTCAATGTAATAATTATTTGATCATCAAGTCCCTCTATCACATGATTCTAGTTCCTTCCTAATGAATATATTTAATTTTGATTTAATTTGATTGCTAGATATATTGGTACTAGATATATTGGTTTTAGAAAACTTAATTATGTTTATTTATTTATTTTATGACTCTAGCCTTATCATGTAAAAAAAAAAAAAAATTGCCTTGATTGTAGTAGTAATAATTTAGCATAAACTGAATTATTTTTCAAAACAAAATATTAAAATAGATTAATGAATGTTCTCTTTACGACTCTACTCAAAATGATTTCTTCCATTATTTGTATATAGCTCAAGATCCTAGAAATCATAGATTGTGTTTAATTATATTACTCCTAAATCCATTCAACCAATTCATATATATTTACTTTCATTTCTTCTCTTCTTTCTTGCAAGTTTTTCTCTTTTTTATTTTTGTGACAAATATAAAATGAATTTCATCAAAATACCTTTATAACTCATTTAATTTCTTTTGATCTTCAGAAGGATACATGGAGTGAAGGGGAGGAGAGGCTCCTAGTCGAAGCCCACGAGAAGCTCGGCAACCGATGGGCGGAGATCGCCAAGCGGATCCCTGGCCGCAGCGAGAACTCCATCAAGAATCACTGGAACGCAACCAAGCGAAGGCAGAGCTCAAAGAGGAAGAGCAAGAGAAAGCCAGGCAGCGCCGCCGCCAAATCTCAGCCGTCAATCCTTCAGGACTACATCCGAAGCAAAACCCTAGCCGAGTCGAAATCTCCCCCACCAAACCAAATGCAGATCACTCTCTCGAATTCTTTCGAATCCACGCCCGCCAACGACTCCTCCTTGTCGATCAGGACCCACATGGACGGCTGCATGCAGGCCATGCAGAGCTTTTACGACAGCTTTGGAGAGAGCTTGCAGGAGATTCAGGAGCCTAGCATGCCGGAGTACTCGCTTGATTTATTGAGCTTTGGCGACGACTATGGCCAGTTCTTGTTGCCTGAGTTCACGTATGGAGAATGCACTGAACAAGGTCCTAGCAATCCTTGCTCGGATGCATATATCTCTTTCTTGCTCGACGGTGGGCCTTCGCCCTCGTTCGACGCGTTAGAGAGCGATAGCTTCAAGTTCACCGGAGATCAAGACTCGTCGTCGACGGCAACCAAGAAGGATATGGACTTGATAGAGATGCTATCTTCTTCTCAATCATCTTGTTCTCAGAGGTCAAGCAACAGTAGCAGGAGCTACACTTTAAGGAGAGAATAGCTAGCTAGTTTGAATAATATTTGATCTTGGGCTTACTGTTAGCTAGGGTTAGTGTTGTCTTGTGACTTGTGATCTTATTTCATTTGTTTTGTTTGAATTTTATGTAGGATTGGAGTATTTTTTTTTTGGGATATTTGTTTGTTGTTCTGGCAGAGGGGTCTCCTTGTTCTACGGTTACAATGTAATGTTGTGATTAATTATCATTTTCCTTTCTCATTAATTATTATTAATTTATTGTGGCTCCCTATCTCTACAGTTGGGAAATTCTATTTGCGCATGGAATTTTACTCATCGTCTTGATTACTCTTTACATTAAATTCTTATTTTGAAATACTATTATTTTACTCTTTGCGTCCAAATTTTTTTTCAAAAATACCCATCCTCCTTTTCTTTACCTCCTCACCCGTCCGATCTCATTTTTATCTATTTTTGTTTGAGTCGGATGCTAGTTTAAGAGCAAAAAATATTTTGGTCGGGTATTAATACCCAACCAAAAAATATGCTGGTCAGGTCCGACCAGCAAGCTTAGTCTCCCCCACAAAAGAAAACTAATTAACGATAAATTTCAAACAAATACGCATAAACCTAAAAAAAATTTCAAAACGTACCTTATATTTGTCCTCTAATAACAATTGCATGTTAGAATTTTCTAGTTGCATAAGAAAATTCAAACTCAAACTCCAAATCCAAATTTCACTTGTCACGGTAAAATCGAAAAATTTAAAATTCTTCTAATCTTTTGAGAAACGTTAATGTAAAAAAATTTAAGGGGTTAAGAAATCAAATCGATAAGAGAAAATAGAGAAGGAAGACGATGATTCGTAGTTCCAAATTTTAAAAAGTCTTAGTTTGGAATTTATAAGGTTAATTTAGTCCAAAAAAAATAATGACAAACTTGTAATTATTTATAAGTTTCAAAACTGTGCGTAAAATGCTGTGTGAAAATAGAATTCCCCCTGCACTTTCATTTTTTATTAAGAGCGCAATGACTCTTTTGTCCGTTGTAAACCTTGAATTTGGTTTAATGTTTCATTTTTCCTCAAGCCTTCACCTTTATTTTATTTTTTTTTTTGGAGTTACATGTGGTAACTAGGCTTGCACAAAATTTCAAATATTATTATTTTTTTATTTTCAAGAGTCCATGAAATATTCTATTTATTATTAATATAATATTTATGGTTTGCAAAGCCAAAGAAAAGTGTTTTATGAACTTTTTTCCTATAACTGTAACTATTACAACTACACAAGTGTAAATACAGTTACACATTAACTTTTGCAAGTGCAGTCGCAATCAAATAGTGAAAAATACCACTTGTGGCAAAAATAATTACAATTGCAACCACTTTTAAGCACTTACACCATAACCAAACATCCCTTAAATCAAAATACTTAGTTTTAGAACCATCAGAGAAGCAATGGTGGGTATATTTTGGTATTTTTTGTTCTTGGAAAGACAATTTAGAATATTAAGAAGATTTTTGTCACATATTAGAGCTTCAGTTAGTTATGAGGAGGATATTTCTTTTTGACATGATATATATTTGCTGTGGATAAATTTCCTAATTTGCATATGGTATCTTCTAACAAGAATGATAGTGTTCAGATATGGGATGTAGTAGTAATAGTGCTTGGTCTCTTCACTTTCTAAGAAATTTGATAGTAGATATGTTAATCAGTGGAAACTTGTTCATAGAATCTTCAATTATACACTTGCAGATGGCAATTAATTAGAAAATAATTATGAAGAATTTCGAATAGGTCTTGTTTAATATTTCTATTAAAAATTTATTAGGGATTTTTACATATTTGTCCCTTAAAATCTTTAAAAATTATAATTTAGTCCCCCACATCTTCATATTTATAATTTAGTCTCCAAATTCTTTAAGTTACCTCATTTTAGTCCCCAGCCATATTTTTGGCCCTTCCCTTTATACCACTGAGTTACTTCACTGTGACCCTCTCTTTCCTCTTCCTCATCTCTTCCTCTTCTTATTTGGTTCCGGTTAATCTCCAAAGTGATGTAACTCAGGATAATCCAATAAGAAGAGGGAACAGAGAGAGAAGAAGAATGGAGAGGGGAACCCAATAAGAAGAGGAAGAGAGGAGGAATAAAGAAGGCATGCCTAACGTGAAATAAATCAGGGGTGTAACGGAAAATTCAGACCAAAAATATGGTTAGGGACTAAAGTGAGGTAATTTAAAGAATTTGAAGGACTAAGTTATAAATATGAAGATTTAGGAGACTAAATTCTAATTTTTAAAGATGTAAAAGACAAATATGTAAAAACCTTAATTTATTAATAGTACAAGTTTCAAAGGTGTAGCAGGAAATATGACGTTAAGTGGGAGGGATCTTGCTCTTGCTTAAATTCATGATGCCTTGGAGAGCTAATAATTCTTAATAGTAAAAAAAAAAAAAAAAGAAATTCTAAAAAACTAGAAGTAGTTAAAAAATTATTTTTATAGAAGATTTTTCAGAAGAGTCTATGGTTTTGAAAGGATGGTCGGGCGGTGGAAATGAGAAGTCAACAAAGACAGAAAAGAGAGAGAAAAAATAAAAAATACGAATAACTTAGAAATACAATAGATTGTACTTTGAAAAAGCAATTATTTTGGGCTTTATGGGGATATATTTAAAAAAATTTGGGATATTTAGAAATACTTTGAAAAAGTTATTATTTTGAGCTTTATATAAAAAGTAGGGATATTTATAAAATTGGTAGATGTATTTAGAATTTTCAACTTTGAAATATTTGGACCTCTCCCAATTTCTAAATAAAGATTTTTATCAGCAAGCAAGTACTTCTTACTACTAAAAACTATTTTACGACTGAAAATGCTATAAAATTAAATTTCCTAATAAACAAAATGGATTCTGCATGCGCCCAAAATGTTAGTTCGTGTATTTTATGGGGACCAATACCGTAAAAGTGCTTCATATATTATTATACATATTTTGTAATAAGTAAAATGTGAGGTCCTTGTCTGTAAACTTTGAAATCTCCTTGTTGGGGAGTTTCTAAAGGGGCACACCATTTTTCCTAGTGAGCCCACTTTGTCTTTATTACAAGACTGATCCTAAATTTGTAGGACTATCTTGATCTCTCCTTCAACCTCAGCTCTATCTCCCCCTCCCGCACTGGACTAGAGCAGTGGCGGCAATGGCGGTAACCCACCCTAACCCTAACCCGAAGGAAAGAACGTGAAATTCTATTGATTGCTGCTTTCTCCAGCCTCCGGGAAAAGCATGAAAAAAAAAGGCTCGAATGGTATGATCCCTCCGTCACCCCAGAATGAAAGGGGTGATTTCGTAGTTCTTAGTCTGTGAAGATGCATTGTTAGGTGCTCCATTTTCCCATTGAGGCCGAACCTAAACCTGTGATCGAGAGATAGCTGTCCATACACTGATAAGGGATGTATGGATTCTCGAGAAGAGAGGAGCCGCGGTGGTCCCCCTAAACCGTCCGGATCCCACGAGTGAATATAAAGTTAGAGTCCAAACCATTGGGACCCCTTAGAGGTTCTAACCAGGGAGCGCGGAGATCCCAAAAACGCATAGTTTCATATTTGTCCGACCATCATCATACTATGATGATAGTATGAACAGTTTTTTGGAATTGTCAATATAATCTAATGGTATGGCTAGATCCGAATAGTCTTTCTATGTTATCATTCTATAGAATCATAACATTTTTGGGGGGGGGGGGGGGGGGGGGTTGATACTTTATTCATGAAGCATCTCATACTATTCGATGTTCGCCCAACCCTTGGAACATACTACAGCCCCAGGTGGCGAAGAGCCGACATCGAGATGTCAAACCTTCCCATGGATGAAGATATGGTCCCCACGGACCCCATTGAATTTCATTCAGAGGAAGAAATTTGATTTGGATAAATTTGGATAAAATTAAGTTAATATAAATTTAAAGTAGTATGAATGAGGAAATAAAAATTGTTTTGTAATAGATTCAAATAACCGGAACTAACAGGTATAATAATAATAATTATTATAGCTGATCGGTAAAATCCACGAAAAAAAATAGAAAAATCTGCAGCGAGTTGGGGGAGGTCTACATTGGCCGTCTCTGGAGAGGAGAGGAATTTTTAGGATAGTGAAAGAGAGAATAAAGAGAGCGTATTTTGGATATTTTCAGTATGCTCACTAAGAAAATCCTTTGCTTTTCAAAAGAGAGGGTGAGCTCATTAAAAAAACTGAGTTCACTAGAAAAAGTGGTGTGCTCCTTTGGAAACTCCCCCAACATGGGGGAGTTTCCAAAGAGAGTTTCCAGAGAAACTCCCCCAACATGGAGGAGTTTCCAAAGGAGCACACTACTTTCCCTAGTGAGCCCACTTTACAGTGTAAGTTTGGTCCAGACTTTCAATCCGGACAATTATTAAGTGGGCTCACCAGAAAAAGTGTGCTCTTTTAGAAACTTTCCTTATTGGGGAGTTTCCAAGGGAACACACCACTTTTCCTAGTGATCACATCCAATAGTATAATTTTGGTTCGGAATTTCAGTCGGACCGCTACTAGAGTGGGCTCACTAGGAAAAATGGTGTGCTGTTTTGGAAACTAACCCTTGTTGTGGGAATTTCCAAAGGGGTAAACTTCTTTTTCTAGTAAACATACTTAAAAATTTCGCCATCGACTTTTTTAGACATGAATGTCTTTTTTTTTAACCACTTCTTTCTCTCTTTCTCTACCCAGCATGGTATGTAAGTTCAAAAAAAAAAATTGAAACCTAAAAAGGGAGGCGCGATAGTAGGCTACTAGCGATAGTCGGCGGTAGTACAAAAGTGGATGAGAAGATAGAGAGGTGTGAGAAAGAGGGTGTGCTCACGGTTGAGAAAAGGTGGGTGGGGAAGAGTGTGGGTGAGAGACTGATAGGAGTTAGAGAAGGGTTTTTTGAGAATGAGTGGTGTGTTCACCGGAAAGAACACTCTTTTAAAGGAGATGGTGTGGTTAACGGAAAAGTGGGCTGACCAGGAAAAAAAGTTGTGCTCCTTTAGAAACTACCCCTTCTTGTCTGTAAAATTGGAAAGGGGTACTTACTGGTTTGTGCCTCAAATCTTTATATGTTATGATTTTGTCCCCCAAATCTTCATATTTAGGATTTTGTCCCTCAAATCTCATAAGTTACAACAATTTAGTCTCGCTCTCTAACTTTCCCTAACACAGTTAAATATTTGACCATTTTACTCCTCTTTTCATTTTCTATTTTCCTCCTCTCTTTTTTTTCTCTCTTCCTCCTCTCTTTTCCTTTTCTTCATTATTTCTCCTATATTCCTCATCTCTTCTCCTTCTCTTTTCCTCCTCCCTTCTCCTTCTCCTATTTTGGAGTTAATTCACATTTTAAATTCATATAGGAAGATAGGAGAAGAAAACGAGAAGAGAGGAGGAAGAGAGAAGGAGAAAAGATGAGTAATATAGGAGAAATAATGAAAAAAATGAGAAGAAAGGAGGAAGAAAGAAGAAGAAGAGAGGAGGAAAATAGAAGAGAAAAAGAGGGGTAAAATGGTCAAATATTTAACTATGTTAGGGAAAGTTAGAGAAGATGACTAAATTGTTGTAACTTATGAGATTTAGGGGACAAAATCCTAAATATGAAGATTTGGGGACAAAATCATAATATATAAAGATTCGAGGGACAAACCAGTAAATACCCCAATTGGAAATCCTAGAAAACGAAATTGGGCCCCCCAAAATTCGAAGAAATCAAATTCCAGTGGCAGAAACGCTCGGAGAATCCAAGAGCGTCATCGTCTTGTCTAGATTCCTCTCATAAGGTCAGCAAAGTTTCGATCTTTAGTTTTTTCCATTTCTGTAGAATTTAGGGTTTGATTACTAAATAAACATTTAATTATTTCAACATTGCAATGTATCCACATGAGGTTAAAATTAATTATGCTAATTTTGATCGGCATTGAATCAATAATTTGTATAAATGGAAACAACAAATAATATTGTGGCGTTAGGCATTCCCATTTGATACGGAATTTTTGAATTTAAAGGGAAAGATTTGGTACTGTGTTTCAAGCCTCTGTTTTACTTCCTAAGTTAAGCCGTGAAGGATTAGTTCAGGGTTTTAAGTTTATGCCGGCAGTAGTTTGTTATCTTATTTTCCATTTTAGATGCTATGAGAAATTGAAATTTAAAGATTTTATGATTACTTGTACATGGAGACCAGTCTCATCTCTAGTAGTTCTCCTCGAAGTCACGGTTATTTCACACCAGAGGAAAAAGCACTGATCTTTGTCGGGTGTCTCCGAGAATTTGGATAGGCAAAATATTCTCATATTATCAAGAAAGTACAATTTACTCTTATGGGAAAATGATAAGTTTACATCCACTTACATAAACAGAAAAAATGCAAGGCAACAACTCAAGAGAAGTTGTTTGAAGAGTTTTTCCTTCCCATACAAGTCTATATCAAACTATTACAAACATGATAACTGTTGCAAACGTAATTACTTGTCACCAAAGAACATCCGATTGTTCCAGTTATCTTGTTTTGGTGATCGAAGCTGTTTGAATTGTTTTACAACGGAGACTAGATATGGAGGTTATGGGGCTAGACCTGATCCCTAAGGTACTTTGTAAATAAAATTTATGAGACAAATAACGTTCTCAGCTTCCTGTCCATCGTGGAACTCCTTATTATTAGGTTTTACTCTTCCGCAATGTTTTTTGAAACCTTGCTAGGTAGATGAATGCAGAAAGGAAACGAGCGAAATAAGTCAACCATGTAGAGGGGGATGACAAAAACGGATAGGAAGGAAGTTTGCCCCCTCGAAGAGAAGGGTGATCTCCTTCTGGGTGTTAGACTTACCATAGCTACAAGCAATGGAGAAAGAGAGAAAACATCCCTCTTAAATCTGCAAATAACAATATAAAAACTAGTGAACAAGAGCGATGGTAATACAATTATATTTATTTATATGATTATATCTAGTATATACAATATCGAAAAAGATAGAAAACAGTTAGAATCAGAATTTTGGTTTTAAAACTTTAACTTTGTAACTCTATAAGAGCTTAAAGACATTACCTTGACGATTTTTTGGTTATCCCACCCATGAGACAGCTCTTACTGATACAAGAGTGAACTAGAAGTTTGTACATAATATATTTCAATTCATCTTTGAAGGAGAAATCAAAATAACAATAAAACCAGCCAATACTAAGTTGCATTTAGCTAGATATGCTAAAGGCTGCATAAGTATAAGAGGGTTGAGAACAAGGGGAAAAAAAGAAGAAGAAGATGTTTTTGTTCATGGGGTTAGGGTGGGGGAAGATGGATGAATGGAAAGAAGGATAGATGACAATGTGCTTTATATAGGGAAAAAAAAAGAGTTAGTGGCTGAGACAAAATAATTGGGGAAATTAATGTTGAAAAGAACCAAAGAGGTGATTCTTTAAGGTGTCCAACTAGCTAACAATGTGATTACCACCAGCTAGCTAATATATCATGCTATCAAAACAATCATGGTGATGTTCTTATCAAAGCAAAATCCAAAAAGCTAATCCTTTAGGAGCTAAAATTAACCAAAAGGGTAACTTTTGTGTTGACTAGCTGGCAATGTGACACTAATATTACCAAAAGTTGCCAAGGAGGCACGCTTGCTCACAAAAGGATCCATAAGAATAGTTTTTATTTAGGGAGTGTTGGGTTGGACGAGATTGATATGAAACTCAAAAAGTGACTTTTTTTTATTGGTGGAGCATCATCCTATCATCTAGAAGTAAAAGAAAACTAGAAGTAAAAGAATATGTTTTTTAGGCAAGATGAAGGAAGAAAATGAAGGGTAAGAGTGATTTGGCATTAATATTGTAGTTTGTTTCTAGTAAAGTTTATTTTCTTTTTCCTATTACGTCTATTACTTTCTTACTTTAGATCTTTTAACTTCACATTTTCACTTTCATCCATAATTGACAGTATTTGGGAAGAAGTTAATTTTGAAAGTGAAGTCTTTTCTTTTCTGCATGGCGAATTCCTTCTTGCACATTCAAATCTCACGTTCTTCAATACAAACTCTCTCAGTGGCAAAAAATGCTTCACTTTCACACTTTGGTCCTCACTCCTATTTAACCAAATGCTGCCTTATTGTGGGAAAAAAATCAAAATAACGAAATGGTTGATTCTTGTGTTGTCAGGATGACACTATGTTTGAGTTATACCATATTAATCAATGAGATATTTTTATTAGTAAAAGGATCCACAAAGTTTTTTTTTTATTTGAAATATTCTCCTAAATTAGATTTCTTAATCAGAAAGGGAGCAATTGCATTCTACTTTGTACTTTTAAAAAAGATGTTAAGTGTTATGAAATTAATTTCCTTAAAATGGAATGATTTATTGCATATGCTGAAAATATAACGTCTGTGTTTTTGGGGGCCAAAACGGTAAAAGCATCTTAATGCTTTACTTTTGCAATGTCTATTTCTCAATAAAGAAACCTTAAGGGTCTTCTGTTAAAAAGAAAATCCTCTTCTTGTCTCTCCACTAATCTCTTTTCTACACTCATCCCTTGCAAATTCAAAACCATCGAGAATACTACCCCAAAATTAGAAAAGAAATCAACTTGCAGTCCCAAGTCCAAGAACACAATTGCCATGTCCAATTCCTCTCATATGGTCAGTAAAGTTTCAATCTTTTCCTTTTCATTTAGGTATAATTTTTGGGTTATTTAGCACATAAACATCTGATTATTTGCTTAATGCCTATCATATGTTAAAATTATTCTGTTATATTGCTAACTTTGGTCAGCATTGAATTGGTATTTTGTAGAAATGGAAATATCTATTGGGGCATTCTTATAATTAAGGTCTATGTGCTACTGAAAGCACTGTCTTTTGTTTATTAATTCAAATTTTTCATGAACCCGAACAGAGAGAATGTTTAAACTCATGGTTATTTGGCATTGTGGGACTTATTATCAGCAAGCAAGAGGAAGAGACATCTTAAAAGAAAATTAAGAAAAGATCTCTATGGGTGTCTCCGAGAAACAAGGTAGGTTTGTTTTATTGGGTCTGTTTGGTTACATTTGATTGACACCATATAGTTGATAAGGTAGGAAGAAGATAATCTGGATAGGAGGATGATAATTTGTCTAGTGGTGGTAGTCGTTGCTTATATTTTTTTATTCTGTTTTTTCTTCTTATATCTTTTTTTTTGTTGGGTGATCGGATAGGTTGATCAAATTATTTTGACAATAGTTAAAATCATGATGGGCTTGTGCTTTTAGATACAATTAATAAGAGAATAAAAAGTTAGCTTTAACTAGGGATATTACTTTGGAAGTAAATTGGTAAGAAACCCTTTTTATAGAAGATTGCGAGTCAATAAATATTTGGTAAGTCTCCATTTGATGATTTTCCTTTCTGAATTGGGTGCTGTATGTGTTTAATATGTTATTGCAGTATTTGAAAGTTGTTTGGAGATGGTCATATAGCGAGGTTTGGGCAGACTGCTAATTAGGAGATTGTTATGTAGCTTTTTTTTTTTTTTTTTTTTACATATCTATTTGAAATAAGCTCTAGTCTTTGGATTGCTATTGTTTGTGTTGCTTCTCAGTTTTGTTAGGTTGATAGTGTAGGGGATTGATGAACTTGGTTTAGAAGGATTGCTTATGATATATAGGAAATTTCCCCTACAAAAATTTGGCATTTTCGACACTTCTGGACAAGAAATGGGTGTCCATCCTCATTTGACACTTACAAAAGTGTAAACAACTATTTACCTTATAAAGTCATTGGTAAGATTGGAGATGTTGTGTCCCTTTTGACAATAAAAATTAGGTTCTTTCGTATATATGATGACAACAAATATATACATTTATCCAAATCAATTACACATATATTCAGATTCGATATACAACTGAATCCTTGTGTCAGGATTTTGAACAGTTTCTGTTTTTGACACCTTGTGTCCGTGTAGAAGTATGACACTCGTGTTCGTGTCCAAATATCTTACAACTGTGTTCTTGTGTCAGGGTTTTGAGCAACTGCCATTTCTGACATCTTGTGTATGCCTCAAAGCATGACACTCATGTTTCTGACCACATATCATAGAAGATGGTTGATTATGCCAAATTTTCTGGCTTGGTTAGCATTGATATCCGTATTAGGCAGATAACAATTATGTGTGTTTAAAGTGGCATTTTCTTTAGTTGTTTTTTTTTCCGTTCTGGTAACTACTTTAAATTTTAAAAATGATGGAATACTACCCTTTTTCCAAGTGCTTTTGGAAAATGGTTACACTGTTAAAATCTTCATACTATTGAAACTTGAGGAAAGGAAATTAATTTTCCCTTTTTCCTTTTCTTGTTACGATCATGAAGGACAAGCTTATCCTTTATTTATCAAATGTGTATTATTGTCGGTTTGGATTATCTGAAAGGACAACATAAGTTAAAAATTGCACAGCTTCCTTTCAGTCATATATATTATGAAGAAGGAGGTGAGTTCATTGCAAGAAGACTGTTGGCTGGGATTGTCGTAAGAAGGCTTGGGTTTGAAGTTATTTGGCAAGATTAAATTCTAGGGTGTAAGTTGAAACCTTAAAAATTTTATAAAGTTTTAATATGTTGGCTCTCCTCTGTTGATATTTCTACAAGCCTTGCTGAGAAAGTGATAAGGAAATTAAGTGTTTGTGAATTCAAGGCTCTAATGCACGTTAGGTTCTCTTTTCTTAGGGTCTTCAGCCTGATCCTGCTGCTGTAGTTTTAATGTTTGCATTTCTTTTGATGTTTAGATGTTTTGGTGAAGGTTGTTCTTCATAGGTGTGGTAGTCTAGATTATTATGTCTATTCTCTAGTAGTTTGTTTTTGACGTCTGAAGATTAATTTACATTTCAGTTATTTCCCTTTCCTTTTATTGGTCATGGTTGTCTCAATGATAGTCTTGTATCTGAAAATAGTGCAAAAACTAGGCTGGCTGTTTGGATTAGGTTCAAACAAAAAGAATTAGAAAATATGTAAGCTGATGTACCTATCAACTGTGAAACATGTATACAAAACTATTGTTAGCGAACTGTTGGTTAGCACCAGGATTTGAAGCCCGATGAATAAAATAAAATAACTTTTTGCATAGCCTACTAACCAAAGAATGCCAATCGTTTGTAACAAAAAAGGCATGTCACATTGGAATCATGTACGAAACCAAAGGGTGCATCATCCCTTTTATACTGTAAGGATCTGAAAGACGAGTACTACGATGCCTGATGTTAAATTCGTGACAAAAAACAGTAATAATATAATTTTGTAATTATACATAAAGCTAAATGTGAATGGTGTTTACGACTCGGTAGACATTTTCATGCTCTTTACAAGCTCCTGAGAGCTGTTTTTGGCCTCCTCAAAACTCTCTCTCTATGAACCCATAATGGCTGGTCTCTTATAGTTTATACATTTATTTTCCAACTTATTTTGATCCAACCTTCACCGGACTCGCCATTTTCTCTTCCATTGCTTCTGGTTTGCTTGTCTGGCGGGTTTTGATGTTGCTTTTCTTTCAATTCCTCTTCTTTTTACTTCAAATTTATCTTCTTATCAAACCTTGTCAGTATTAACAGCCCAAAATCATCTGCATCAGAGTCCATTAGTGTGAAAGGGTGGATAAACACTGGGAAATAGCTTTCTTTGTTTTCCCTGAGGAAAGGCGTGGAACAAACAGCCAACAACAGACTAGAGCCTGTTTTTGTTGGTGAGACTAGACATGGCTAGTATAGTCCTTTATTGCATTTTCTTACCAGCCTCGAGTAGAGAACACATGGGCTAGGTTGCCAATTGCCAAGAAATGCTTTCTGTAACTTGAGCATGGAGTCTGGCCAAGTTAAGCCCTTTGTCGTGAAAGCAATACACATCCATGATAAAGGCCCATTCAACCATAGGCTCTATTACCAATTTGTTAAGAGTAGTAGTCCGAGCCAAGAGGAGTCAGGGCTGATGGACAGGTTAATAGGCTTTTAGAACTACTTTAACAGCTCATACCTTGAAAGTTTTTGAGTCCATACATATTTAACCATCAGCCCATGATGCGGCTTGTTACCATGCCATCCTCCTGGACAGTTGATTGCTATTAAAAGCATGAACTTCAAGTGGCTGTATTGTCTGTGTCGGATGTGTATCAGTGACAATTGCATGGCATTTGCCCAAAACATATCGAGCACTCTTGAGTCATGCCATATTCTAATAATCAAGGTTTTAAATATTGGCCGATACATATATATCACATATATCATATCGGATTTGAGGTACTTAATACGATATGCCGTGCAATATTGATCCAATATTGTTGATATTTCTAATATTGTTGGTATAACATGTCTGATATTGTCGATTCTGATATTCTAAGTGATTGGTTGATACTGATTCTGATATTTTATACCTTGCTAATAACCTAATATATTGCATGTCGGAGCAGATCAGCTTTAAAAAAAAAAAATAAATAAATCAAAAGATGGTATGCCACACCATGGATCCATGTATTATTTTAGAATAATAGAGAAGGTCTTTGTATGCAAGACAATTTATATGCTAATGGAACCTAAAACATCTCACGAACATGTGAGAAGATTCATAAACTTATATTGCTTGAGGTAACAAGTTGAGCTTTCAATTCTTTTTTTAATGTATTTACTTGATTAGAAAATGATCAATTTTTAGTTTTCTTTTATTTCTATTTCTAATAAAAAAGTGTCCTAATGATTATGGGTTTTAATGCGTAACATATGCATAAACACACTTATGTTGTTTTGTCCTTGTATCCTACTTTGAAAGATTTAATGTGCCGATTTATTGGTGTTGTGTCGTATCCATATCCTGTCCTTGCTTCCTACTTGATTGGCTGCAAGACATGAACCTCGGCAAAGTGTTTCATCCAACTGTTAATTCTGACAAGGTGGATATGAGATACTTTTAACTCCAATGTAGATTTTTATTTTAGTGTGAAGTGTTTGAGATTGTAAGGTCAATGTGTGATGTAACAACTATGTTTCTCAATTGCTAATTTGGATGTTAGATACTTAAGACTGCTAAATTCCAAGTCTCCCATTGCAGGAAGCATCTTAATGAAGTCTTTGGTGTACTTTTACACCAAAAATAAAAAATACGAAAGAAAAAAATTTGAGGTGGTTTAGATCTTAGATAGTAGAAGCTCCATGAGCACCACATATATGTGATTATAACGAAAAATTCTATATGGAAGTATCCACATCATTTGTGAATGTTGATATTAAACGAGTCTACTTGTAGCATGCCATTAGCTTTTTCCTAGGCATCTGTGAGATGAATGTAAGAGAAATGGAAGCCTATGTCTTCTTAAAAATCCAATGACTAATTAGATGCTTGCAGTCCCTTTAATGGAGAGAGATGACAAGAATACAAGTGGATTTATGGGAGCTAGTGAATGTGCTCTATTTTTATGGTGTATACTTTTCTCTTATTCACCGGTTGATTATCTATCACATCTCAAACCAGCACTGTCACTTAAATGTGTGAGGAATATAATACAATATGAGTTGTAGTTAAGTGAGGTCCAGAGACAATACTTTCACATTTAATGTGTCCATCTAACTATCATTTTATCATGTGTAATTTTTAAATAAGAGAAGTATGAAGGCATACATGGAGATTGTAGTTCCTTAAGTGCCTATCCATATCAGCCTTGGGCTTAACTTGTGGATATTCATTAGCATTGCCAGTATCTTTATTCAGATGTGCACTAGAATCTACAAGTATATACAAGCTTTTACTTGCAAAACTAATCAAAATTGTATGGACTTAGGTTAAATTTCAGTTGTCAAGCTAATTTACTTATTCT
The DNA here is from genome assembly GCA_036321105.1 of Dracaena cambodiana. Lineage (NCBI taxonomy): Eukaryota > Viridiplantae > Streptophyta > Magnoliopsida > Asparagales > Asparagaceae > Dracaena > Dracaena cambodiana. Next base: position 3,615,674 of record JAYEPQ010000007.1, read on the forward strand.
ATGACTTCGTTTATCATGCATTTAGTTAGTTATTCTCTTTGCTTGTTTATTGTTTGGGTTTTGACGTGCACATCTTACTTGTATATCACCCTCCAATTTTGTGTCTGATGACATGGTTTTCCTAATTTTTTGTATGATTTTCTGTCATTTGTGGAATTCTTGCTTCTACTTTAAGGTTTACCTGTGCAGTTTGTTAATCTGACCTGATGAATTTACCACAATGCATTCACGCCAATCATTAGATACAATACGATAGAAGAATTATGTTCACTGTTACTTTGCATGCATATGACAGAATCAATGCTATTACTGTAGGTACAATGAGAGAGTGTAGCTTCCCAAATCTTTTAACCTACGCACTTGATGACCTGAAAATGTTTGTCAACTCATTCTTAGAAACACTAACATATCTATGATTTCATTTGGGAAATTAGCGAGTGCATGGCCTGATGAAATGAACTTGTGTGATCTGTTGATTAACTTTGTAATTGGCTGTGTGAACTGATCCTGCATGCAAACTATAGTGCAACCCTGCATGTTGCCGAAGAAGTCAGAGAAAAACTTTTAGTTTTGTGGCTTGAAGTTCGTGAATGAGGAGATTGTTGAGAAAGTTCTATAGTGATACTGGTAAAAGGAAACCTTTTTACTCGACAGCATGCAGTGTCTAGTTTCCCTATCACTTGTTTAGGCTCTCAACTTGCATCAGAGACCGTCACAAAGTGATTGGTTGGTGTTGGAAACGTAATGGAGCTGGTTGCCTCTATGGAAGGATAAATATCTTTTTTCTTTAGGGAAAGTATTTTATCCAAGTTGTTTAAAAAATAACCAAGCTTTATGGTGCTAGCAAAAGTTGAGTGGAAGAGAATTTCCTTCAGCGACAGTGTGGTGAACTGGAAGCTGATTCTTTTTCTCTTTTCAAGAAGAGTAGTGATCTATAGGGGTTTATGGTCAGTTCTGCAGCATCAAAGAGGGAGCTAGTGACATAATCCTGTGTCTGAAACAACATGATAGATAAAGTATTTGGCACTTAAATATGAGATGCATTTATTTAATGCCTACAGGTAATGTAGAAATCAAGTACGATTCTATTGCGTTGAATGCGAAGTCAAGACAAATTATTCTCCAATTAATTTTTAAAATCAACTTATTCTTAAAGTATCTTTTTCAGGTCATGCTTGGACTGTAGCTGATATTAATCAATAGCCGTTGTAGTTGCTGTAGCTTCCTGCCCAAGGTAGTTTGGGTTTGTAGTTCACTATGCCTACCTCATACCTAATTTAAAGCAACTTTTACCTCAATCGCTTATAATTTTCATTTTTTATATTACTCAGAATCACATTTTATTTCGTTGGATGGTATTTGCTATGGTACAACATGTCCCCGTGCCTTGGTGTATGCTTTCCTAATTGTGAGATAAAGCTTTTAATTGTCTATAGCTTTGCTTTGCTCAAAATCCCAGTTACAGGTAAATACTACTTTGGGGTAGTTCTGACCAAACTTTTTGTGGTTCTTTGGCAGGGTTCATGTGTACAAGCATGATGGAGCTTGTCAATGCAGTGCAGTTTCTATTTAGTGGGTTAGATATACATCCCCATCACAGTGAAATATCTCTCTACTCCAACTGCTTATTTGGTTTCAAGTGATCGTTATGGTTGGGCTATAAATGGTTTTATAATTTCCCACTGAGGTTCTGACCACAGCAGTTCAATTAAGCTTGAATTAATCGCTCAAAGTAGGTAAAACGCTGCTTCCATTGGAGATTAAGTTTAAGCACCTCACTTTCGCCTTTTTCTTTTCCTTTTTGCTGCTGAAGATTGTAGGTAGTTTTGCACATCATTCACATATGAGCTTTTATCCAATCACTCATCCCATTTCAATCACCATGTCATTCTCGAAAACAAGCTGCACTACAAAGCAAATATTAAAGGTTAAAGTAGAAAAAAATCCTACAAAATATTGTATTTTTCTTAGAAACTTCAATGGACTATTTTATGTTATATAAACCCCCATGGAGTTTTAAATTTCCATAGAAATCCCCAAACGGTATTAGTAGAAAAAAATTATTGGATCGATTTTAAAGTACATTATGTACGCACTCTTCGTCCTTCCTAAATACTAACTTTGTATATTTTACTCAAAATATGTATCTATGAAATTGTCAAAGAGTTGATATTTGTTGCATTTTTAACTCGATCAATTAATCTCTCCGTTATGTCATTTGGAAGTTTTCATGAAATTTGAAACTTCATGGGAATTTATATAATATAAAAAAAATTGTACTTTGATATTTCATGGGAGTTTTTGTTCTACTTTAGCCTTAAATTATCAATGCAAGTGAAGTTGCAAGATTTGCTCTCGGGCAAGAACTTTAGACTAATCATTTATTGATATTTCCTTATAGTGATCACCAGTTTGTACATGATCGCCTAATTCCTTCAATGGATGTAGGAAAGCGACACTACACGCGTTGTCCCTCACAGAGATGTGGAGTGAGCAATCAGACGTTGCTTGCATATTAGCTACACTCACCTAATTGATCTGCACCAGTCTGAAAATTCGTTCCATTTATTTCTGCTCACATCGTTAATTTTAATTGCCCAACCGTCCTCTGTTTGTGTTCAGTTGCAAGTTGTCGACTGCAGGTATTGCATTATCCATGGCTTCACTAGCATTTTCTTCTGCAGGCTTCACTTCATCAGTCGGTTGACAGTTTGATACTGTTTTTGTTTCGTGTTTTAGTTATAGCTTAATTACAGTTAGACTCCTTTGGAGGTGTGTAACTTAACACTCCTGAAATTTGAAATTCTCAAAAACCCTCTGTACTTAGTTAGTTTTACTCTTTTTTTTTAACTAAAGTACACTCTTGTCTCTCAAATTTCTATTCTATCATCATCCCTCCTTTTAACCAGCACACACACACTCTCTCTCTCTCCTTCTCTATCCCTCTTTCTCAGTCACTTTTAGAGACTGACTGAGAAAGAGAGAGAGGAAGTGTGCTGGTTAAAGCGAGGGATGATGGTAGAATAGGAATTTGAGGGATAAGAGTGCACTTTAATAAAAAAAAGGAGAGTGAAAATAACTAAATCCAGAGAATTTTTTGAGAGTTTCAAACTTCAGGGTGTTAAGTTGCACACCCCCAATACTATAGGGGGTCTAACTCTAATTTACCCTTTCGTTATTGTTTTTGTTGCATTTGATTGTTGATTCAGGTTCTCTGTAGATTTGGGATCATTCACCAAGAGTTCAGATAAGGAAATTTCTTGTCAATACCATGTAGCAAATGGTTACTGCATTTCAAATGAATTCGGAAAATGATAGATTGAAGTATTATGATTAGGACTTTCCTTTCTATTTAAGGGTTCTATGTTCATCCTCCACAGCTTCTCAATTGAGACTTTAGACACTGTGTCCCAGTGAATTCTTGAGAATTTCTTTCTAACAAACTGTACACTTACCCATCTGCTCATATTTTATGCAAGCTGCACCTCATAAACTGTTACACTATCAACAATTACATCCAGTCTTTGAGAAGAGAGTCTAAACTCCTCTGTTTCTCTGTGAAACAATCCATTATAGCCCTCCTTTTGTTAGTGCTCCCATTGGCCCTCTCTCAATAATGCTAAGAACCTAATCTCAAGGGAAAAAAATAAAAAATAAATAAAGAGATATAAATATCACTCACTTTAATTAACTTCAGAAGACTGAAAACAAACACTTTACGTCAACTCCACCAAACAAAATCACCTTTTCTTCATTCATACATATCCTCTACACCTTTTCCCCATTTTTTTCTCTTTGGGTTACATTTCTAAACCTCTGCCCTGTGGCAGCTAGCCCTGCAGGTGGGACAGGACTCCCTGCTGAGCAGCCACTTCTCTATGCAGCTCGCATGGAATCCATGGTTGCACACAGGGAGAACCCGGACCCGGTCGCCGTCGGCAAACTCGGCGAGGCAGATGGCGCATTCGGCCTCGGTGCCCGCGAGCTTCGTGGTGGCGGTAGAGAAGAGCAGGGTGAGGGGTGATTCCACGGCCTTTGTTTGCGCCTTGAGGTCGGAGGAGTGGGGGTGGTGGCGGAAGGAGCAGAGGTAGAGTACAAGGGCGTTGACGGCAAGGGCGAGTATGAGGACGCAGAAGAGGATGATGGCCATGTTGGCACTGAAGTTGCCGACGCCGGAGTAGGGGCCCCATTTGGAGGGGGAGGGGGAGGGGGAGGGGGAGGAGGAGGGAGGGGGAGTATGGGTGGTGGTGGCCTCATTATGGAGGGCTGGCATGGTGTCCATTTTCTTGTTTTGGAGAGTGGGAGTTTAGTGTGTGAATTTAGAGAGTAGGGGAACAAATAAGGCAAGCAAAGAATGTGATTCTGTGGTCTGTTTGCTGCTGAATTTGTCGGTGGGATTTGTGTGCGCGCATGTGCGTTGCGTGTCTGGGTGGGTGGGTGGGGGGATGGGTGCGTGCATGCGTGCGTGTGCGTAGGTGTGTGTATGTGGGGTGCGTGGGTGAGTGTCTGCGCGTATGTGTGGGTGTGTGTGGGGTGTGGTGGAGGTGGTACTATGTTACTCCATCTTGGATGCTTATCCTACTTGCAAATTTGGCAGTTTCTAGAGGGCACACTATTTTTTCTAGCGAGTTCACTTAAAAACTTCTTTTATATTATAAGTTTATCGATTTTTTTTGGGGCTGGAATGTCTCTTTCTTCAATCTCTTTCTTCTCTTCTCAAATCTAGTTAAGTTAACACAAAAAAAAAAAAAAAAACTTAAAACCCACAACTATTCTATCAAATCTTTTCTTATATTAAATTATCTCACAAATTAAATTCGAAAATTGATTTTATTAGATCTTTACTTACTCAAAAACTCTAGAAATATTGCGGATTGATAAAAATTATGAATCAAAAAAAAAACTCAAAGTTCGAACTACTTTCTACTGTCCGGACTAGCAGTTCGAATGGTCCAATATCCGTCTAGACTGGAAGTTCGGATAGCGGGCTTCTGTCCGGACGAAAAAAAATTCGTCTGGACTAGACGGAAGGGCGCGGTCCGGACTTCCAGTCCGGACGAAATTTTTTCGTCCGGACAGTTAGTTTTTGTCCTATTATTAATAGTGTCTTTATAAATAAGTTTTTTTTCATCCTATTGTTCATGAAATCGTTGTAGCGTAGTGGTGAGTATTTCCACTATTTATATGAGCGTCTTGGGTTCGATCCCTGACAATAGCAAGTTCTTTTTTACTTTATTTTATTTTCAAATACATACCCAAATAAATATTTTACAGTAAACACAGAGTGTGAAAATAAATAGTGTTCTACCCAAATAAATAGTTCTATAGTAAATACGGAGTGAACCGAAAATAAATAGTTTTACAATAAATAGTGTTCTACCCAAATAAATAGTTCTATAGTAAATACGGAGTGAACCGAAAATAAATAGTTTTACAATAAATAGTGTTCTACCCAAATAAATAGTTCTATAGTAAATACGGAGTGAATAAACACGGAGTGAACCAAACACATCACGATGTAACTAGAAAATAAATAAACATGTTGCAATCAATGATCAGAACAAAGGACATATATTTCAAAATGCCTTCCCTTCTTAGAATTTGAAGTTTAAGAAATACAAAATTCTCAAGCATTGGTCTTTGCAGCAGTATCAACTGTAATAGCATGCCCTCGGGTTTCTTCAATGATACTAAGCTTGATACCCTTACCCTTTGGCAGAGAGACCCATGGTTTATTCCCCTTGCCAATGGTGGAGACGTTCTCAAAACGAGTGGCAAACTCGTGGCCTGTAGCATTTTGGACACCGACACGTTCCCTTGTGCTTCTCCCTGTTCTTGATGACACCGACACGCCCGGTGTTTCTCCCGCCAGTCACCATTACTACGTTGCCAACATCAAACATGATCAAGTCCACGATCTTGTTGTTCTCTAGGTCGAGTTTTATGGTGTCGTTAGCCCTGATGACGAGATCCGGATAGCGAATGGTGCGGCCATCGTATGTGTTGAGATATGAAATGCTTTTTTGCCCAAACTGGACGGAACGCACCTTGCATAACTTGAACTGCAAATGAAATCAATAAGAAACAACTTATTTATTAAGGGTTATAAAAAAAATCTGCTAAATTCCAGATTACCTTAAATAATCATTTAGATATTTATATTTATAAAAGAGAATCATACTGGATCGATATCCTTCTCCACTCATTCATCTGAGCCTATGTTTCTTTGAACATCAGATGGTTGATGATATAATCTTCGGAACTACTGGTGGTTGGAGTATATCCGATAGGAAATCCAGTTCACTAAATAGTGACTCTATTATGCTGAGTGAATCTCATTGTATGGGATTTCAGTTGCAATGAGAAAAAGAACGAAAAAGAAAGCCGATAGCGACGACATTAAAGAACACTTATAAAAAGAATGAATTGTGAGGTAAACTTATAAAAAAAAATTTCATCTATGATCAAAAAACGTCCAGCTCCAAAATCTCAATGCTCCATCCTCAATCTTAATATCAATATTCTTCCACCTCCTCCTCCTCCTCCCCTCTTCCTCCTCTCCAACCCAATAAGAAGTTCAAATCCAAAATTTTTTAATTCTTTGCTCAAAAAAATAAAGACCAAAATAAAAAAAAAATGCTAAATGAGAAAAAGATCTCACCTATCTCGATCCAAGAAACGACGGCGGGACGACGGACGTGGCCTAGATCACCGGCGGTGGCGACAGGCAAATCGAAGAAAGAGAAGATAAATAGGAAGGAGGAGGAGGTAGGAGAGGGAGGGAAGAGAAAGAGAAAGGGTTTGACGAAGATGATGGATTATGCGAGGTGGGAGAGGAAAGGAAGAGAAGAGGAAGGGTTTTTGGGTTCTCCAACGTGAGGGAGAAAAGAATGGAGGTGGGGGGAGAAGAAAGAGAAAAATAGGAGAGAAATAGAGTGAGGGCATAATTGGGATATTTGGTGTGCCCACTAGAAAAACCCTCTCTTTTGAAAAGAGAGGGTGGGCTCACTAATAAAACTGGGCTCACTAGGAAAATTGGTGTGCTCCTTTGGAAGCTCCCGAAAATTTACTCAGGATAGAGATTTGAATAACAATCTCTTGTGAATACAACGAAGAATAGTGTAGATTGCACAACTCATAAGTTTCAGAGTAATTTATAGAGCATTTTGAACTTTACTGCAGTGTGCCCACATTTACATTTGTACCACAGACCAAACTCTTATTTAGTTTTGGTTTAACAATGTTTATTTAGTATATATGATAGATACTTGGGGATTCGGAGTAAGTTTGAGGAATTTTACCTCAGATTTATTGGATATCATTTTAATAATTTGCAAGATACACTTGAAAGTTACATGCGATTGTTTGATTTGATGTAAAGAGGTCTATGCTCAACTAGCGGTTTTGTGATGATGATAAAAACTTACTATACACAAAACTAGAAGGGAAAACAATACATAAAACTAGAAGGGAAAACTACATTTATGTGAGATCGAGTGTACATGGGATTACTATCAATAAGTTGTTAATATAAAAAATTCATGTAATTTCCATTATCTTTTTTTTAAATTCTATTTTGAATTATAATTTCAACCTTCTTAAATTCTTTATGATCAAATTTTATGAGTTTTTAAATTATAATCTCAACTCGTTAGGGTTCATCCATATCTAATTTATTGGGTTTCAGTGTATCCACATTATGAAAGGATAAATAAATTTTTAAATTTATGAAATTTAATTCTTAATAAATTAAGAAAATATAGATCATAATTTTTAAAAAAATTTGAAAAAAAAAAATAATGAGATCACTATTTTTTTTAATGCACTTGTTTGCATAAGTTTGTTAATACACGTGGCGGTCTCTTGTGGTCCATTTCATGAACAAGATAAGAAATTGAAATTGATTTTAAAGCCGAATCCTTTGAGCCAATTTCATGAAATAAACAATGATATTTCATTTTTAGGAAACAATATTTGTATTTTTGTAAGATTCAGGCTTTCCATTTTATGAATTTTACTTCTAAATTACCAGGCCTTAGTTTTGAACCTGAAATGGGCTTTCATTGCCCAGACGTATTTGGGCCTTAACTAGACTCCTAAGGAGGACGGCAAATCGGTCTGGGGATGTTCGAAGGGCACATCCCCAATATCTAAGGGAACCCCTATTCTAAGTCTGTTTTTTGACTCTAGACTATTTTATAAGGGTGCACAAAATCTTTTTTTTTTAAAAGCCCAACAAAGCCCAAAGCCTTTTCGAATTTCTTCCTTGCTGCGCCTACAACGCAAGAACGATCATTAGGTTTCCTATCGAAATTCTAGAACTTTGCACTCGCGACCTGTCAATGATCATTTTATTTCATTTCAAGTCCAAAAAACAATCAAAAGAGTGAAAAATGATGAAAGATTGAAAAGGGATCAGGATCCACAAGCGAGAAAGGGGAGGACAACGAGACATCCATCGAAAACTTCTGGGTATGAACAAAAAATTTTCGATTCAATATCAAGATTATTTGCGATTTTTTTTTTTTACTAACTTCGAATCTAGCATCTTAAAATTTGATTTTATGGTTTGAATTTTCCATTTCTGTCATCAAATAGAATTTGCACGCCAACTGTTTGGATAAATGACTGAAAGAAATCAACAGTCTTTTTAATTTTTTTTTCCCTACATATTTATATTTACTTGTTCGCTTAATAAACTAGCATGTTAAATTTGATTTATCGTTTGATTTTTTTTAAATTTCTGTTGTCAAATAGAATGTGCACGCCAACTGTTTGAATAAATGACTGAAAGAAACAATTTTTTCCCCCAAAAAGTATATAGAAACTGTTACATATTTATATTTACTTAATGCTCAATAATCTAGCATATTAAATTTGATTTTATGGTCTAATTTTTTTTCATTTCTGTAATCGAAGATAATGTGCGTGCCTACTGTTTGAATAAATGACTGAAAGTAATCGACAGTCTTTTTTTAAAAAAATGTAACATATTTACATTTACTTGTATGCTTAATAATCTAGCATGTTAAATTTGATTTTATGGTTTAATTTTATGTCATTTCTGTCATAAAAAAGAATTGTGCGTCCCAGCTGTTTGAATGAATGACTGAAAAATGCCATTACATTTAATCATCAAATTCTAATGCTTTGATCTGAAATAGAACCATTCTCTGCGATTGTTTCGCTGTTGGAATTTGACGGTAAAGGATGCTTGGCTCGTGCCCTTTCTGTCATATAGCACTTCCTACTCCTGAGCTGGAATGGTATTGCTTCTTCTCCTTTCTTGGATTGACAATTATACCACTTTTATTGGTCGACGTATTTGAGAATGCGGAATGTATTTTCTTTGATCATGTGCAGGCACGCAAACAATCATTTAGTGGAGGATGAACTTGAAAGGGACATGAAATTAGCGCAGGAAATTGCGCTGGCCTCCCCAAGTTCTAGTCCCATTGTAGAGGCTCTTGTATCGGTTAGTTTTCTGAGAATTCTTTTAAAAATTGCTTATACTTTGATAAGGCAAGAAGAGCTCACTATTGGGCGTGTTAACTTTTATGTGTTTGTGCAATTGTGACTGTTAATATACTGAATATGTCTTGATATCACAATTTTCCATTATTTAGCAAATTATTCATTTTCACCTCTCTTATGTTCCATGGAAATATGTTACTCCAGCTGTTACATAGCACAGCAACTGAGGATGCTAATGCATCAGTCCTTCTTCAAGTTGCTGGGATTAATTTAAGGTTAGGTTGAAAGAAACAATAAAGAACACCACCAAGCATTGAACTATGCTACATGACAATCACCCCAAATATTTTCACTGTCATGTATGTAAATTTGATTATTTTGTCGATATTATCATGTAGATATCTATCATGTGTGTGTAGTTTTCAAGGAATATTTGGGAGTGGTTAATGGTTATCACTAAAAGGAGCTTATTAAGTCCTAAAATTTTAGTCAACCGTCCTAAGTTCAACCCTTTCAATATGGTATAAAATCCTTGAAATTTTGACCTTTTGATCTAAATCCAAATCATGTAGGCTCCTAAAGTGCAGTTTAAACCAACTCAAAACGCAAAAGTCTGCGATTATGTTTAACTAACCTAATTTACTTATGCATGGAGTTTTCAAATGAGAGATTGATATATTACAAGGATCGAGGTTCAAAATATCGGATATCGGATCATGTCGGATGGACAGTTTTCATATCAGATATCGGGATATTGAACGGTATATTGGGGATATAAGTCAATATTGAATTTTTATATCGTATCGGTAGACTCTCCAGAACAATATATTGGGCGATATATCATTCATCTCGGCTAATATTTAAAATAATGACAAGGATGTTGAAAACATTAATTAGACTTTTAAAATTTGTATTGGTGCTCTATGGGCAGTCCTAATCATTGACAATCGCTGCCACAACTCAAACCTAGTTTATTGCCGCATTATATGAAGTGAATCGCTTTATGTTGAATCGAACTCTCATTTTGCATATAAAGAGTATGCTAGAACGAAATGGTGACTTTATTTACTATTTTATTCTTCCAACAACAATAACAACAACTAAGCCTTTTATCCCAAGGATTTGGGTAGGCTACATGAACCAAGAGAGAATCACGGCGGATCAATCATGTTGATAATCCTTTTCCATTCATTCCTATCAAGTAATATCTCCTAATTTAAACCTCTAGAATCCATATTTTTTCGTATCACCTCCATTCATGTTTTCTTCGGTCTTCCCTTCACTCTTTTAACTTGTCCTACATTGATAAACTCCCCTCGTCGTACTGGTATATTTATAACTCTACGTTGCACACGATCAAACCATCGTAAGCGATTTTCTTGCATTTTCTAATCGTTGGGGGCTAAACCTATTTTAGCACGAATATCTTCATTTCTCACTTTATCTCTCATAATGTTACCGCATATCCAACGAAGCATGTACATCTCTGTTACACTTTTCTTCTGTGAATGACGTTTCTTTATAGCCCAGCATTCCGTATCATATAATAAAACTGGCTTAATAGCAGTTCTATAAAATTTTCCTTTTAGTCTTAACGGAATGTTACGGTCGCATAAAACTTCCATTGCACTCCTCCATTTCAACCAGCTAGCTTGTATCATATGGTTGACATCACTATCGATCTCTCCATCATTCTGAATAATAGAACCTAAATATCTAAACTAACAACTTATTTGTATCTCTTGCCCGTTTAGTGTTACAGTACTATAGTCTAGGGGTCCGTCGTTTACTAATTTTATACTCTATATATTCTGTTTTAGACCTACTCCTAAAACCTCTAAATTCTAATGTGTGCCTCAATAATTCTAACTTGGCATTCACCCTGCTTTTGTCTCATCAACTAAAACAATATCATTAGCAAATAGCATACACCAAGGTATCTCATTCTGAATACCTCTAGTAAGCTCATATATCACTATAACAAATTTGGGAGCTAGGATTGGTTTACCCATGTGCATATTTGAGCTTGGAATGTCTTGCGGTGGATCATCATTATTCACTTGTGACTAAGACTAATAATTTAAGAGCATAGTAGTCATTACAAATTTGAACAAAACAATACTTCATGGAATAAGCAAATGTTGACAAAAGCCAAAAGATGGAACAAAGACTCACAACCTAATTAGGTGCTCCTCATCAGTGCTAAGAGAATCTGATTCTCTCGCTCTCCTAGCAGGTTCTTCCAATACATTGACTAAATGTTGTTCATCTACAGATTTCTCTGTATGCTCTGGCTGCTTTTGGGCTTCCAAAATTGATCCATTTATCTGGTTTTAAAGTGTATAGACTAGAGGGACAGAAGCATCAGTTCAAACAGCATTATATCTCAACCTAAATTATCTGTATAGCTAATTACTTATTAGTAAATTTATCAGGACCAGAAACTGTCCATTTCTAAGCTGCAGTCACAATGTTCTTTATAACCACTCTTCAATTCCTCTTCTTCCAAATTGCCATTGAATGGCCGTACTTTTCCTATCCCTGTGTTCTTTTATAGAACTGATACTTTAGTCCTTCAAGCTGTTCATCCTTGCAATTTTAGTAGATTTTTGGTTACAAGATTCATTGTCACTTTAAACATGTGTATAGTTGTATGCAAGTTTTAATTTGGTTAGTAATTAAAATATGCTTGTCTGGGCTGAACTCCTCTATGGATACTAATACACAGTTAGTACTATGTATTCATGTACCGTTCAAGTATTTATCTATGTATATTCCTATTGCAGGATGAGAAAAAGAATTATGTGGCCCCATCTGATGTTTTTGCTGAATGGACTGGTCAACCTAGCTCCACAAGTTTCCATCGCAGTGAAGATAATTACAAAGAAATATTTGATCAAGAAAAGGTGTACAATTTAGTTGACTTACAAATTAAAAGCACATTCTACAAAGTTGAAGGTGGCCTCATGACCTTGCTGAGAAGGTGTTTGGAATCAGAAAGTAGAACTTCTAGTAGTGTGATATCCAGTTATGTTGATCACTTTGAGAGTATTGTATCAGAAGATTTTGGGTGGGGTTGTGGATGGCGTAACATCCAAATGTTGAGTTCTCATTTATTGAAGCTAAGAAACGAAGCAAGGGATGTTTTGTTTGGTGGTGCAGGATTTATTCCCGATATTTCTTCGCTCCAGAGATGGCTTGAGATTGCTTGGGAAAGAGGGTTTGACAAACTTGGCTCATATTCATTTAATCAAGAAGTTTATGGCTCAAGGAAATGGATTGGAACCACTGAATGTGCCACGCTTTTCCGTTCTTTTGGGCTCCGTGCAAGAATTGTAGATTTTGATAGTCTATCGTACTCTTCACCTTCAACTTCTTCTGCTATGCAGGGACAAGAATTTGCAGGAGGGAAAAGGATAAGAGAGCATGTTTATGGGCCAATGGACAGGTTCTTACGCCAAAGGAAATACGATAATGCTCAAGTTAAGCCTTCATCAAATGAATCTTGTTGTGAAGGCTATTCATCTACTCACCCTAAACGGGGCAGCAATGCTGTTGATCATGATAATTTCAATAAATATAAAGGAGAATTAACGGGTCATCAGATCCTTGTTCACTGGGTTTGGAACTATTTTACTGATGAAGCTTGTAGAAGCATGAACAATACACAACATGTTCTTACGAGTGAAAAGACGTGAGTCCATCTCTGTTCCTTTTTCTATACCTTTATTTATTTATTTATTATTATTGTTATTATTATTATTATCATTATTTCTCTCTCTTTTTTGAGGGGTCTAGTAGATTGATGCTTTGTAAGTTGTAACTGAAGTGAGAATGTGATCCCTCATTGTGATGTATTAATGAACTTGTTGTGTTTCTTGGTTCATTGTTTAAATTGTTTAGGCTTTTTTTGAATAGTAAAAGACTGCATTGACTTTCAAATAGGCCTTTGTACTTCCAGCATGATGGCCATTCGAGAACAATCGTCGGAATCCAAAAGCACCAGGCGAAGCGTGGATGTCAAGATCAGTATACTCTTTTGATTTTAGACCCTACCCAGGTACTGATGATATTAGCTCTTCATTTCATAGTAGTTTGTATCTATTTGTATAGATGGTTTCATACCTATATATGTTTTCCTTGCTACATATGTTGGTATAGCTGGGATATGAACCAAGAAAATGATTAGTTTGTTTGATAGTGTGTCAGGTTGTTTAGATTGTAGGTTTAGGTACTATCCACTTGTAATCCTATATATTTGTAGCTCCTCTTAAGCAATTTAATCTTCTTGCTATTCTCTAACATGGTATCAGAGCAATCAAGTTTCTAGAGAGTAATCAAGTTTCTAGGGGTCATCAACAAAATCATCTCGTCAGTATTGGGCCGCCACCGTTTGTGCCCAGGAGTTCACGACAATTCGGCAAGTTCAGAATGACCAAGATCTCCATCATATCGTTGTTCCTCTTCTGTTGTTACTGCTATTTGAGTCGTGCTCTTTCATGCCACCTACTATCTTTGCTCCAAATTTTTATTTATCTGAAATTGCCACCGAACTGTAATTATTGCTTCTCAAAAGCCTTTCAACTACTATTTGTTAAAAGCTTATTACATCTACTTATCAAAAGTGATGGATTTACTACCATTATTATATTTATTAGATCTTTGTTGTGGACTATTCCTTTTAGAGATATTATTGTAACTAGCTGTGAGTATTTGATATATGCTCTAGCTTAAGGGGGAGTGTTAATTTGTTAGTTTATTAGATTTGTTAGTTTGTTCGGTAATCAATTAGGTTGTTTAGATTGCGGGTTTAGTTATTATCTGCTTGTAATACTATATATTTGTAACTGCTCTCTATCAATCTAATCTTCTTGCTAATCCCTAACAAAAAACATTGAGTATATAGGAATATGTTTTATTTGACTCGATCTGCATATGTGCCTCAGAGTGGATGGCATTTCCTTACAGCTAATCTATTAACTTTCCTCTTTCTTTTTTAGTCTAGAAGAAGTTGGTGTATCTTAGCTTGGTTGTGCTAACTTAAGCTGCACACCCAACGGATAGGTCTACCTATCTAACAGATTTCTAGGACTTATGAAAATATATCTCTCTCTTACTGACAACATCCTCAGTCAGGAATTTGGCCCCAAACAAGGGGTTGATGTCAGGTTGATCGTCAATGACTCAATAGTATAACATTGACATAGGGAGTATAATGGATATACTTGCAGGTTGAAGCAAGCTAAGATTAGGTGGAAACAATCTCTCTCACATAAGCAACATGTTGATTTGTTGGCAAAGGAATGTTTGTTTATGACAAGATTCGACTGTACTAGGTATGGTCAAGCTTAAGATAAATAACACAGTAAGTGTGAGTAAAATTAGTGAAGGGTATATGGATTTTTAAAGTCCCTTACCCTACACAAAACTCCAAAGTTGTGTTGATGATTAACTAATATTAATTTTACATTTTAGCATGCCACCACAGGCGGATACCCCTTAACTATGGTTTGTAACGTGGGCTTTTGTGCAACGGTATCCACCGTTTTCCAAATATATAATTAAATGCATGGCTGGTGAGATTTGAACCTGTTGTCTCTGGTGTCATCTTAAAATCCATCTTTTCTACGACACCAAAATTTTGTAGTTGGGGTAAGGGTGAAGCATATACTTCTATATTCTATAAGTTTAGATGTTGTAATCCTGATCTTAGTACTTAGAAGAGTAAAACTTGGTGTGCCCTTCCTCACTAAGGATTGATCAACTTAATGCCTTAATGCCACCATATAGATCGCATTATACTAAGACTACAAAGAGCAGCTCCTGTCTCTTCTCCTTATGAGTGGAAATCATTTCCACTTGGATTGTTATTGGTTACTCGATAAGATCTTGTCACATTGGTCATGCATAAGAAGATAATTGGGCCATTTTGGCGGCTGTTGCAGCATGTTCAGTTCTACCATCATGAACCCTGTCATATCATTGTGAAACCAATAATTCAATCTTCTTAATTACAGATGACTGCATAATTTGTGTGTTTCAAACTATATTTTTTATTTTATTTTAATCTATTATTTCATTTGCATAACATAGGAATATAGGTTAACGCCGACTTTAAAATTCTCGCATGGTTAATGACCTGAAGTCACAGTCTGTAACTGTGTATAGCAATGCTACCCAAATGTTGTCCTGTACCAGGCCTAATAATAATCTATTCAAAAAAAGAGTTTGCTTTGGAGAGAGGCTTCACTGTAACTACATCAAAGATTTGACAAAATCTTAAGAACAACTATAATTTTAGCTCGTCCCTCTCGGCGGGTGTCAACTTTGGCGAAGCAAGTTATGTAATAGTCAATGGGCATGTAAAATCTCTTTGTCAAATGTCGAAAGTAGAACATTTAATTTCTTTGGCCAAAAAGGAAAGAGCTATTTGTCAACTAGTATCTTTTACTCTTTTCCCATGAAGTACGGAAACTTCATAGTGAGTGATATTGTCCATATCGGAAAAATATCAAGTACCAACAGTTGACCTAAACACAATTGTGTCTACTTTTAAAAGTCCTAAAATACATGTGTCGGGTATCATGGGGCCACCTATTAAGATATAGAAAAAATTCTTTT
Organism: Dracaena cambodiana; assembly: GCA_036321105.1. NCBI lineage: Eukaryota > Viridiplantae > Streptophyta > Magnoliopsida > Asparagales > Asparagaceae > Dracaena > Dracaena cambodiana. The sequence continues at coordinate 3,631,769 of JAYEPQ010000007.1, forward strand.
GACATAATAGGATACTAAGCTAATAGAACTTAAATGCCTGCTAACATGAGGGAGGCTTCAAATTTGTATTATGTCAGATTTTATTCTTTTTATAGTTCTAATAGAACATTTCCTAACGACTGCAGATTTTGATGTGTATTATAGACTTATGCCTAAATACTGACAATTTTGTTGTGTACCTGTGTTTTACTTTCTTAGTATTTGTTGTGTCCTTGTATTCTTGTCATTTGTTTTCTTGTCCGTGCTTCATATCTCTTGGGCTCGTGGAGCCAGAAGAGATGAAGTCTTAGTCGAACTCAATAAGATATTCGAGCATTGATCCCAACATGGTAGTGTCAGATTGTTTTTCGACCTTCTCATTGGTGGTGAAGAGATTCTCCATCGGAGTCGCCATTGGGAAATTTGTTGTTTGAAATTTCCTTTATAAAAAAATTACAACAATTTCTCATTGTAGAAGAAGCGAGAGTATGAACTCTTGATCCCTTTTGTTTATAAGGTAGGATCCTTGTAGTAGCAATGGGCGGCGATTCTGTTTCCCATTAACAATCTGAATACCGAACTCTGGGAGTTGATAGTTTCTCATTGCTCAAGAGTATAAGCTTGTTTAGAGATAAAATTCTCTTTTCTTCTTTCATTTCTTGCAGAAGTATGGATAATCCAACCTCTCCTTATGCTTTATTCTCAGCTATTTATAGGGTTTTAAGGTTTTAATTCCGGTGTGACTGAATAATTAAAATCCCTTTAAATAAGGATTAAAATCCCTTATTGTTGTGGAGAAAGTGGAATATAACCTTGCTTTAAATATCAGAAACAAGTAATTGAGTGCAACTCTTCGCATTCGCTCTTTAGAAACTCAGATGTCTGTCTAAGACTCACATTTATTCTTTGAAAATGCGGATTTTACCTGAAACTTGCCTTTATTCTTTGAAAATATGGGTCTCAATGTGAGACGAGTGTTTGTTCTTTGAAAATGTGGGTATCGGCCTGAGACTCGCATTTGTTCTTTTAAAATGTGGGTCTAAGTCTAAGACTCGCATTTTTTTCATTAAAAATATGAGTCTTAATTTGAAACTCGTGTTTAATTTGTAAAAAACACAAGTTCTTGTATCTTTGTACAATTCATGTCAATAGTATGGAGTTGAGATGAGTCATGAGAGAATGTCAAAATAATCTATGCCATATCTATGAAAAATAAACCCTTTTATGACAAGATGACCCTTATATCTGACCACAGTATCATTATACACCCAGTGACAGTCAATAATGGAAGCACCCAGTAGAGCACTGGCCAAATCCCAGGTCTCCCGAGATGCTAGTACCTGCATCTCCTTATTTATAGCCTGCTGCAAAACTAGTACTGGCATAGCTTCCTAAAATAATCTGGGTTGAGAGCCTAAAAATAAGAAAAGGGCGAATTGGCGGAAGCAGAGATTAAGCTTATTGTAAAAAACATATTGAGAAATAGGATGAGTAGTAGAAGAAAGTTTATTTTTTCACGTAGCAATAGAAGATCAAGATGGGAATGGGATGACGAATGTTGATGGGTAGAACCTTCAGCTAGAGATGGAGGAATAGCTGGTTGCGAGATCAAAGAAGACACTTTTAGACGGCGAAAAAACACCAATAACGGTTTCGATGAAGGCAACTTTTCAGCCCCTTTACTAGGCATTGGCACCTTCTCATCGTCTGTATTAGGCAGTGGCAAAGGCTTAGGGAGAGGAGCAATTATCCTGTAGATAATAATGAAGCAAAGCATGGAACAAACTCAATGAATGTAACATCACTAGAGACAAAATACTTCCTAAATACATGATCATAGCTCTTTTTGTATCATAGAGAAGCCTGACATGCACTTATCAGGGAGATAACTTACTTAACTAGGAGTCAATTCCTGGATAAACATGTTCACCTAGGAGCTCAAGGAAAAAGGGAGAACATGTCTTTAGCAAGGAAAGGACAGGAAAAAGGACTTTTACCATGCAAAACAAAAGACGACATCCTATTAAGTGCCATGCACACAGGATAACATTAAACCACAAATATTTTGGAATGTGCATATGAATTATCAAAGTGCGAGAACATCTAGAGTGTGTCTATGTTTCTATTCAACAACAACCTTTGTTGGAATGTGTGTAAACAAGATGTTTGATGAATTAATTCTATTATTAGCAAAAAAAAAAAAAAAAAAACATTAGACTCATGTACTCTATAGCATTATCAGTGTGTAAAACACAGATAGATGTAGATAGTTGAATTTTTATTTCTTTATGGAAGAGTTCAATGGTGCGAGGAACAACATACCTCTCTTTTAATAGATACAACTATGTCATGCAAGAAAAATTATCCAAAAAATATGAAAGTACTTGAAACCCTTAAAAGGGGGAAAATGACATGGATCCCGAACATTAAAATGAACTAACTCAAAAGGGACACTATATATTTGTTGACTTTACTAGAATACTAGGTACTAGAATACTGGTGATGACACTTACCGAACTCACAAGACTCACACTCTAACCTACATATAGTAGACGCAGCGAGTAGAACAAGATGAAGAATATAGAGTGAGAGATGTCCAAGACATTGGTGCCACTTGAAAGGAAAATCAAAAGAACTTGAAAGTAAAACTTGTAGGTGAAATCCCATCACCCAGATAATACATCTCTCGTTGCTCATAATTCTTACTCTAGTCTAGAGAACTGTTAAAATATAGTAGGAAGGAAAGAAAGAACAGAATAATTATGTTTAGTAATGATAGGTAAGAAGCTGACATGAAATTTAGGAACAAAAAGAATATCTTTAAAGATTAATGAAGTAATAAGGTGAACTATCCCATCCCACCTATACGAGAAGAACCACCAGCAATAAAAGTTGGAATGTATTTATTTGGAAAAAAAGTGAATCAAATTTGTTTATAGTACTTGTCGATGGGAAGAGGCTCCAGAATCTATAACACATGGTCGATTAGAGGAGATAATATAAGCATCTATACCTGAAGAGCATGCATAAGAAGCACGAGGACCAGTAGGAATAGACAAGATATAGAAGTCGGTTAGGATCAGCTTGGGAAATCTGGATCATTGGATGAGATGTGGTAGGCATAGCTGGAGTAGTAACAGAAACTTTTGTAGATGTACAACTTGGTCTAGTAGAAGGATCACTCATTCACTATCTAAGCCCATTCTGGTTTCCCTAACTTCTCCCAACAATGATCAAAACAGTGATTTCATCTGCAACAATGAGCCCATTATGGATTTCTTGACTGCCAGAATCTTGACCACCACGATCTCGGCCTCCCCCTAAGTCACGACTAGGGCTGGGACCACAACCTTGTCCTTGACCAGAGTATAGGTTAGAGTGCTCATCAGAGACAAGATAATGGCAACTCAAAGAGCCATGGAGTATGTAGCAGTCAGAGAGGAGATATTGTCACCAATAGGAATTTGACCGGTCAGCAAGGAAGAATCCGGTCCAGGTAGAAACATGGGATCCTGTTGATACTCCTACAGAGTCTCTAGATTGGTCACCAAATATTGGTAAACATCAAGCTCATCCAAGATATTTCAGAGGGCTGAGTAGTAAGGAAGAACAAACGTTCTCTCTCTACTGGAGAGTGAACAGGTGCTCATAAATCTCAAAAATCTTAGAGATATTTTTGTCATTGTCATACATGTTAAATGGTATTCTATTTCTCTTTAATAGTATTTAGAAACATAACAACAAAACTGACCTTTTTCTCTATACTGGTTGAGAATCTGTGTAATAACACAACAATTTTGAGCAAGCCATTACCGATTGGACAGATCTTTAATATTTAGTGGACCATTAAGAAGATGCCTAATCATTTTTTGAGCATCAACAAACACACGAAAAGACTAAGCCCATAACAGATAATTTTTCCCATATAATCTCGTATTAGTGGTAGCAACTATTCATAGAAATATATTTTCTATCATATTAGGCATAACAAGAACAACAACAGTAGTAGAGGAATAACTAGTGGATGAAGAGTCCATGATAAAGATAGAAACTCAACTTATTGTAGTCCAATCCTAATAGTAGTAGCAGTAGTAGAATCAATAGAATACAAAATAATCAATAGCATTATCAGGTAGGAAAAGCAACATGAATCATCCGAGAAGCAGAACGAGACGCATGGAGAGCTTTCGAAGTGGCACAAACATGGGGATATGGCTGCATGTTGCGACTGCCAGTGGCTGCAGCTGCTTGTGACTTTAGTTTCTATTGTGGCTACGACTGCATAATGCAGCTCCGGCCGCAGCTGCAGGAGGTGGGGAGGGAACGAAAGAGACAGCTGAGATATTAAGTTAGGAAGTTTTTTAGAATGGAGGGATGAGACTTGATCTATTCACAACCTAGACTCTAATACTTTGATATGAAATAGTCAGCTAAATATTATTGATGTGAGACTACAAGCTAATAATATTCAAGGCGGGTCTATACTCTATACCCAATATGGGTATTCACCAAAATAGTCTAATCTAACAATCACAACACTAACTCGTGCGTATAAAGTTTCTTGTGTTATTGTTTAACATGCTTACTATCTTACAATACCAAGAACACCAAGTAGAAAGATAATTCTAAAAATTATTCTCCATTATAAAACTTGTGGACGCATTTTTTCCAGCAAGGGGAGAATGACACAGAAGCATATTCCAAAAAGTCAAGCATTAGGGAAAATTGAAAACCTTTTTTGGTCAATGCATGCATGGTTATTAGGAAAATTAATGAGTCTGGTTAGCATGCATGATTATTAGAAAAACTAAGAGTCAAGTCAAGAGTCTCAAGTAATTATCTTTAAGAATATGAAAAGTCCTTAAAATGGGAGTTTCCTTTGTCCTGTATCTCTAAGGTGGTATCTCTACCCTTGGAGTGGTGGACTGAGTTATTATCTTTTTTTATCATCTCGAGTTTTACTTGTTTTCTCCCCATTCCGGTATCAGCCTGCCTAAGAGCTTTCTAGAATTTATGACAATTCCCTCTCTTACTGACAGCTTTGATTTTCAGGAATTTGGCACCAAATTAGGGATTGATGAAATTGGGGGTTGATGTTGGCATGAAAGTCACTTGTAAAATGTCATTGTGATGGACTCGTGGGGAGTATTGTGGATATGTTTGGAGGTCGAATCACGCTAAGTTAGGTGGAAACAATCCTTTTTCATATTAACATGCTAACTTGTTGGCGAAAGGAATGGTATCTTTTGTCAGCTCCATACGATCAGCTTGGACTTCAGTAGGTATGGTCCAGCTTGAGATATCATGAATTAATTTGAGTCAAATTGGTGAAGGGTAGAATTTTACGGATTACTTGGACGTACTTGGACGTCCAAACTCGAATAGTTTGGACTTCAATAGGTATGGTCCAGTTTGAGATAACATGATTAATTTTGGTCAAATTGGTGAAGGGTGGAATTTTATGGATTTCTTAGTGCCATTTCCCCTGCACCAAGTCAAAGTTGTGGCAAGGATTGACGGTTATAACTTTATATCTTTGCCTGTCGCTGTAGGTGGAATGCTCTTCTTTTATGGGCTGAAACTTAGATTTCCGCAACATTATTCTTTTTTTTTTTTAAATCTGCAATTAAATATGCACTATGTGGGATTTGATCATGTGTTGCCTTGCTACCATCTTAAAGTCGCATCCTTTTCGTTGCACCAATATTTTAAAGTTGTTGTGAAGGTGGAGGGCTGTGGTTCTGTATTCTGGCAGTATTGCTGCTGTAATCTAGATCTACATATAGTTATACTTAAAATACTAGAACTCAGTGTTCCCCAATGAGGATCGAATGGGTTAATGTTCCCCAATAAGGATTGAATGGTTTACTGTCTTAATGTTGGCGTCGATTTCTTATTAAAGTAATACTATGAAGAGCACCTCCTGTCTCTTCACCTTATTCTAGCTGGATAAATTTTGGTTATTTTGTTACTATTTTGCCATGTTGGTCATGTGTAAGGAGACAATTGGGCCATTTTGTAGGTTTTTGTGCATGTTGTACCATTATGAACGCTGTCCCATCAATGGAAAACCATTGCTTCTCGTAATTTGTGTTTTTCAAACTATATTTTTGATGATATTCCCATTCCAAGATAGCCATGCCTTGACATGAAAATAGTTAGACCTGACTTCAGAAGTTGTTGAATGGTTAATAATCTCAAGTCATAGTCTTTACTTGTGTATAGCATCGCTGCCTGAAAGTGGCACTGTAGCATTCATCGTCAGGGTCTAATCAAAACTCAAAAAAGAGTTAGCTCTGGAACAGGACTTCATTTTGATGAGAAGGTTCCATCAATGATTCAACAAAATTTTAAGCTCGGCTGCAATGTCAAATCAACTTTCTTACCAGGTGCCAATAGCCAAGCAAACTATGGACACCTAGCGAGCAGGCAAAATCTCTTCCCAACTGTAGGATATAGAAAGTTTATCTCTTTGTTTAAAATAGAAGGATTTGTTCCTGCAACTGGTATCCTTCACACTCTTCCAGATAGGATGCAGAGTTTCTTTAATTGTGAAAAGTAACTCGGAAAGGAAAACCCTCCTTTTATATCACTATAAATTGCGAGATTGACGATGTATGACTGTCTCTTATATCATCTTTCTTCCTTTTTTACATTTCTCCTTTTTTTTTTTTTAATTTTTTAAGGATTGTATTAGGGAATATTAGTATATTTAGTATTTTCCATATACGAGTTTCTGTATTATAAGCATTTCAATACTGTAGGCTTCTTTTTTTTAACTAATAACTTCCATATTTAGTCATCCATGTAATTATATTTTCAGGCATTGCTCTCATCAGCTATATATGAAAATCCATATGATTTTGAGCCAAGTTGAAAATAACACGTTATGAAACCCGTTATATTACGTTATGTAACCTAACAGAACCCCAGCGCTACGTAACAACTGAAAATAACTCAGTGCACCGTAACAGTATGTTTTTTATGTTATTTTACGTTATATTACGTAACGTTAAGTTATGTTATGTTACGCTATTTACAATTATTTTTTTTTAATAATTTCTATATTGTTGTTGATAATTATTTTGTTTATTAGCGAAAAACTATAATTTTCTTGATTAGTTGTTAGATTGTTTGATTACTTGTGCAATTGCTAACTTGTTAATCTGCGATTGTTTCCTTGTTCGATTGTTGTAATTCCTCTCCGGTTGCTGAAATATCTTACTTATTGATTGTATTGAATTTTTAACTAAACTGAAATTAACAATTACAAATAAGATAAATTGAACAGTACAAAATATAAATTACAACAATGATAATAACTAGAATTGAAATAAAAAATTAAAATCTTGTTTTCTTTTTTAAATGATGATTGGAATTACGGTTGGAGACTTAATATAATTTATGAAGATAAATGTGAAAATTATTGTAAAACTCAATATAAATTTTGAATAGATTATGTATTACAAAATGGTTTTATATTCTTTTTTTAGATATTTTAAATTTATAAAAATTATTTTATATGGTTTTATATTTATTTTTAATTAAATAAATAGGAAATTATATAACCTACGTTATACGCTACGCTATATGCGACATAACCTAACAAAAATAAAACTTTACGTTATCATTATAGCTATTTTAAACATTGAATTTTGAGTTTATATTTTTCATGTTGACAATTTGAAATCTTAAATTTACCCTTAATGCTGAAAGTTAAACATTGCATTTTCTTGCTGAGGAGCTGTGCTCTTAGCTAAAGTTCAGAATTGTTGCCCCAGCATAAACATTTATGCTTGTGATACTAGTTGGTGTGTAACACATCAAGTGGAACCAATGAAATTGATTCTGCTAACTTAATTCTTGTTTAGAACATACCACAATATTGACTCAATCTACAATATCGGACGTCCCTTATTAACTTTTAGCATGTCCAAATTGTGTTAACGCTGCAGAGGACGGCAGAACTGGAAAGATGTCTGACAAGTAACAATGGATGGCAAAAACTAGTAAAGCGAGGGGTCCACACACTGAGGAAGCCACAATATCAGGTTATTTCACTCTTTATTTTCTGTTTCATCTATAATAGCTCATCCTTGAGTGAACCTGACAAACTCTGTGGTTTTATGTTTAGTTATGTTATGTTGATACTGGGATTGCCAGTGGGGAGGAGTTGGAACAGCTCAAGACTATTGATAGCATTTGTGTAAAATTATAAAGGATTAGGTGTAGAGCATGAAGATGCATGAGGTAACTTCTATGTGCTTTTGAAAGAGTGTCAGTTAATTATGGTTTTCAATAATCAATTTCAATTACTTTCTTATAGCTTGAGCAATTGAGTTGGGCATGCAATGCACTTCTCGTGTTTAGTAGTATTCATAAATTGTTAATCTATACAACTTTCAATCTAACCATTGCAGTCACACCATGTAAGACAATTAATCTTCCATCTGTTATTGCAGATGGAATGCTCTTGAGTAAATATGATACTATGATAGTTAATTTGTTATAACTGTTTAAACTTATCAGTGTGGCAAGCTTATATACAACTCTGGTCTGAGTGGTTTTGAATAATGGTCCCCATGGTTTCCTCCTTCCAATTAACACTAAACAGCACAGTATTGACCATAATGCTTCAGTTTTCTCCATTGAATGAAGAGGTAGCCTTATTTAGCAGCAGAACTTGTAGAGTTCTTCATCAGTTGAAATAATGATTAGAAAGTTGAGAGCCCTTTTATACAACCCCAGGATAAACCTGTTAGGCTTTCAAGAAAAATTGAAACTTGCTTCTGCTAGGACTCTTTCTTTGGGCTGAACAGTTGGTTGAATTTTTCTAGCTGATTGTAACCTGTTGTTGATTATGTAATTTAAAAATTTTCAGTGGAGAACCTGACTGAAGCAGTTCAGGATTATTCATGGCATTTATCTCTATTTATTTAGATTTTAGGAGATTGAAATATCCGATTAACTTTATATGAACTGTCATATGCTAATAAGAAACAAACATGGGTACGGATATGGATATGGAAATGGCTAAAGAACATGGCAAATTTGTAAAATTTATCTTAAGAGGATATGGTTGTATTCATACAAAAAAGACATCTAATAGTACAATATTAAAATGCATAATCTAGATAAGACTATCATTATTTTTTCATCCACTACTTACAAAGGTTGTCCCGGTATACTAAATAGCTTCCATGTATAAACAACTAGACATATTAAAGTAAAAAAAAAAAAATCATAAGAAATGTGAATGTGTCTAAAAAGTGTCTAAAAAGTATCTAAGAAGTATCATTACTTAAAATGTATTATAAAATTGAGAATAACTAATAGTTTGATATGTTCTAGAATTGTCCGAGAAGTATTGGTGTCAGACATATGACTCGTATGCATTTCATATGCATGTGGCTGATTTTCGAAGTGTCCATGCTATGTTGGTCATATTGATAGAAATGATGATATTTGTCTTTGTTTCACTATTTATTTCAGTTTATTGTACCAACTTGGAAACTTAATCACTTTTCTTTTATTATTTGCGTAATACCTGCACGTTTAGAAAGATGTGAAAGTTACAGACTTGAAAGGACTCACTTTTGGCACTTGCATACACGCAAATTAAAATATGACGCAAGTAGTTCTCATTTTTTTAAATGCATTTGCAGCATAGATCCAGAAATTTTGAGCTTCTTGCAACTAGATCTTCAAAAGAGAGAATTTTAATTATGAATTAGTGCAACAACTTATGATGATCAGCTTATTTAATATCCCAGATTTAATCTCAAGTCTATAAAAAAAATGCGCTTTTATTTTGCTAACTATCCTTGAGGTTTTATCACATGACCATATCATTGCATAGTCCTCTTTAATATTCTTTTTTCTGTGCAATCAAATATGCAATATCAAATTGGATTCGACACATGTTGTACACTAGAGAATTACACATGCTATGCATGTGAAACAACAACAAACAACTAAATCTTTTATCCCAAGTACTTGGGGTTCTTAAAGTCTCACATTGAGAAGTTTAAATCCAAAACAAGTTTTGACTGTATAAATTAGCTTATCATCGTATATTCTTAAAAGTTTTATGATAATAAAATTTCAACTACGGAGATATTAATTTTGGGAGTTTGGTTCTCAGAAAACTTTAGCCTACCCCCAAGAACTTGGGATAAAAGGCTTAGTTGTTGTTGTTGGTTCTTAGAAAACTTTGATAGATGTAATGATATAAAAATAGCTCATAATAACTATGGAACACATTCATTTTAGTTGTACACTTGCATCTTAGATGTGAAGCTTAATTCGTTCCCTTTGTCTTTTTACGTACAATCCATTGTTTTGCTCCACAAAGCACATACACTTCATATTGAGTGCAATTTCCATGTTAGACACATCGGACACTGATATTTTCATAACATGTATCAGACACTCTAAAGCCATGTCCAAGTTTAAGAACTAAATAACTTGCATGTTCAATGTTTTAAATATCGGCCGGTATACTGACCGGTATATCGGTTTTTCTATAGAAACGAGATGAAATGTAAAATTTTTTATTGCATCCCATTTTCGACCGGTACGGGCCGATATATCGGCCACGTGGGGATATATCGGCTAGTATCTGGTATGTTAAATACCGACCAGTATGAGCATTTATCGATTTTTTGTTAACGGGTTTAGATTGCGGTTGAAACCTTTTAACCCGTTAGACCCGACTCAATAGGGAAAAAAATAAAACTTGCTTCTCTCGTTCTTCCCCAAATTCGCGAACCCTAAAATATTCCCGACTTCTCTCTACCCTTCTCCTCGATCGATCGATCGCCTGATTCGCCCCTTCCAAAAAACCCTAATTCCACCCAAAAAAATCCTAAAATTCCTCTCCGCCAGTTCACTCATTCGATCGATCTGCTCGATTCGCCCTAAAGGAACTTCGGTGAGCCCGATTCGCTCTAAACGAACTTCGGCGAGCTCGATTCGCCCTAAACGAACTTCGACGAGCCCGATTCGCCCTAAAGGAACTTCGCTGACCTCCTGACTTCTCTCTCCTCTTGTGTGGCTTCCAGTGGTGCCGACAAGCCCACACTAAGTCACTGGTAAGGTCAATCTCCTCCTCTTGCATTGCTTCTAATTTTTTTTATAAATATTTCTTTGTGACTAAAATTTGTGTATTTGAGACTCTTAAGTGTTTAAAATTTGAGAGAATTTTGGTTTTTACAAATTGATTGGGTTAGGGTTTCGGCTAGTGAATTAGATTCACTGATTCACACCGAATCAGTGAAGGGTGTGAATCAGTGAATCTGACTTACTGCCTGAAACCCTTAATTAATTACAGTTGCAATACAAAATTATTCAGTGAATTAATTACAGTTGCAAGGAATTAATTAGATAACATTTAGCCAGTGAATTAATTACAGTTGCAATACAAAATTATTCACTTTATTGTATTGTATTTTACAGTTGAATAATGCATATTGCATTATGTTTATTTTATTGTAATTTTTATATTGTATTAGATAACAGTTGAATTAATTAGATAATATTTTACAGTTGAAAAATGCATATTGCATTAGCCAATGAATTAAATAATTAGATAACATTTAGCCATTAAATAATCTAATTAATTAATATTTCTTGAAATTTAAGTTTATGGCCGAAATTTTAGTTTGTTGTTAAATAAAATTATAGCTTCTAAGTAATATCGGAAACACTTTTTTTTTCTTGAAAACTTATTTTTCTTAATTTTATGATTATATGTCGCTTTGTGCATATGCGAACGTTCTAAACAATATCTGCAAATTCGTAAGTTTAATGCAAATAAATCAAGATAAGTACCATAAACTTGTTTTATGTGTTTTAATATGTTCTATATAACCAATTATATGATTATTCTTTAGCCAGTATGATACTGATATGACACTCCGGTATTTAGGGTCATATTGCGATATCCCGCCCGATATTCGGTATCCGGTATGTAATTTAATTGACCGATATATCACCGGTATCTGATATTTAGAACACTATGCGTGTTTGAGCGTGTTGGTTTTCAAAAAGTTCTAGAGATCTTGTGTCAGACACCATGGAGCTATGTATTACTTAGAAATCATTAAAAAAGAAGTTTTTTGACATAAGTGGGATTCTTTGCTTATCTAACCTAAACTCCTTGCGAACATGTGAGAGGCTTCACAGAATTAGGCGAGGTATTTATGGTTTAAATCATTAAGGTTTTATTTTATTTTCTTTCCACTTCTAATAAATATATTCTAATGAGTACGGACTTATGTGTATTATAGATAAACATATGCATAAATACACAAAATAATTATGTCGTGTCTCCTTGTCCTACTTAAAAGATTTTTCATGTCCTCGTGTCCATGTTGTATTTGTGTCCTGTGCGTTCTTCCCAGATTAATATTCATCACTTTTCAAAAGTACCTAACCAATATCTTTAAGTAATATGTCCAGAATAATTAAGAACTATACTTGCATAGCTTTCATTAGAAGCAAATGCTCCTAGAAAGTCATCGCTAGAAATTGTTTCCTATCAGCCCTCCAATGTTATAGCCCCTTAATGTCTCATCTCATTTGCAAGTATGAACTATAAATGCACAGTTTTCACACAAACCAATAATACATTATAGTGATGACATATTAGGTTAAGTATAAAGTATAAACCACTTTCAACACTCAATTTCACATTTGTATACAACTATTATGCCTATCTGTTTGGATACTACATGTAGGTCCACCCTTCCTTCCTCTTTTTATTAGATAGAAGTATGAAAATAGATAAGTTTCTCTTCTTAGTAGATACAAAAACAACCAAGTATTTTATCTCAAGTACTTGGGATAGGTTACATCAACCAAAAAAGAATTACTACAGATCGATCACATAAATAATCCTTCTCCACTCATTACTATAAGAAATATGCCTTTATTTAGGCCTTTAGCATCCATAAAGGCCAATAAAACTCATTCCTCTTTTTATTATATAGAAATATGAAAATAGATAAGTCAATAACACTCCATATTTTGGTTATTGGTTAATACATTATTTCAAAAGACTCAGAAGTTCTCCAAAAGGTCGTAACATAGCTGATCATAAATGTTGGAAAAATTAATTATAATGTTTTCATAAAATTATAACAACCTTGTAAAGCCGAAGCAATGAAAGGTTGCTATAAGAAGAGAATTAATGCAACTGACTATATTCTTTATACTCACCCATCAGTCTGATGGTTATGATGTATACTTGTATAACCTTCTCAAAGTTGTTAATAGTTTTTTGTCTCATATTAGGAATGAGTATTTTTTTATAATTGAAATGTGCAACAGTTAATGTCAGTGCACAGTTTTTGAGAGAATAAAACTCAAAGATGCTAGAAATACACATCTATTGTTTCATTGGCATACATCATTTTCACCAGTAATTATTGCGTATTACATATGAAGTGGCATCCTCAAAGTAATAAGACTTTAAGTTAGAAAAGGCCATTCATGACTATCCACGGTTCATATTGTAATGCCCCCACCTAGCATTTAGGTAGCGAATCTCGACAGCATATTTGCTAAGAAATATGCTAATCTCTGGTAGAATAACAATAGTTAAAATAGTATGTAATTAGTCACAGGTTCGTCCTTTAAAAAAGCTAGCTACGATTACTTTATAGATTCATATGAATTATTATAAACTATATTAACTCTTGTCCCACGTCCAATGTGGGATTATTTGAGCTAAGGATATTACATTCTCCCTGTTTTTAGGATCTAACGTTTTCGTCAGAGGGGTGCAGTAACCAGGCGATAGGATTCTAGAGGTGACCCTCATAAATTTAAGAGTTAGCTCCTATGGATTCAAAAGATGGTCCACACTTTTGTATGACACTTTATTCCTTGGAGCGCTTAGTTCTATATGACACTTAGTATAACGCTCCGTTTTTCGGATGGATACGGAAACGGAGTGCGCTACCGGCGGACACGTATATGCCAATGTGCACAAAACCTCTAAGTATGTAAAACAAAAACGAATGAAATTAAATACTAGTCATCTACCAGGATCTTGGAATTTAGTCTACTGCAATATAAGAGAAAATATACATGTTTAAAATAAGAAGCAATAAGTGCAATTATGATACAAAAGTTGAAACCAAGCTCCAATGGAGTAATACATACCAAATCCAGAAATACGAAAATGGAGGTTAGAAATCTACTATTGTTCGGTCTGCTTAAAAAAAATATGGGTCATTACAATGGCGGATCCTTGCTCACATTTTCAGTACCTGAGTATGTGAGGGAGCTCAGGGTTAAATCCAGCAAGTAAAATAATAAAAAGTAGGGAATGTGCAATATGAACTGATAAGTAAAATATGAATGTGCATATAAAAAGTATGTGCACATATGGAAAATATTAAATGATCAAGTAACAATATCAAGTACGGAGACTCGTGCATATCAAGTCTAAATTAATATTTTATTTTAGTTTATATTTTGAATTAAGTGGTGAAGAAATAAACTCGTATCGTGAAAATACCCGTGCATATCCGGGACCCGGCCAAGATGTTAGCGTTGAACCAGCCGTGCCGCTAAGCACTCAAGCAGATACCGATACTTAGTAATCGGTCGCCCTATCAATATGAACTAAATAAGATTTGATGGCTCAGTACCATCCGGACACCCCGCGGATGGGTTCCTGTTTCGGTTGCGCAACCTATCCTAAATTTTTCACGATACAATATTTGTCCACCATTTAGTTCTCCCATAACCCAAGATTTAAAATTATATTACATGGAAATCAATCCGGAATATGATAAACTAATCATGTCAAGATTACTACATATACATGTCTATCATCTAATCAATATCCGAGTAATAAGCAAGATATGCTCTATGTTAAAATCAAATTAACAGGAAAGTCAGGATCCATGACATTATCAAGACATGTGTATTTACTAATAAGGAAAATCCGGCATAATTTCATGTATTTTGTACAGTATATGCCAAGGCAAGTATGATGGAGTCATAGAATACTAGAATGTGTTATGAAAATAATGATCATGTATGTAAGCCACACATATATACAATTATGCATATAAATATGTACGTAAGTGGATATTAGGGTGTAAAAATACCTATGATGACCATGTATGTGAACCACACATATATAATTATGCATATAAAGACGTATTAAAAAGTGGGTATTAAAGTGTAAAAATAGAAATTAAATAGGCTTAATACAATTATCATGATTACTTTAACAACATATGAATTTTCTAAATTCTAACATGACTTCATAGTATAGAAAGTAGCAAATTTATTAAATTTTACTAATGCATATATTTTTCATATAAATATGGATTAACATAAAAAAATTATGACCTAACATAATTTCTCGTATAAAAGAAATATTTTAACAACTTAATTTAAAAACTTATTTGAAACCTTCTCTTTAAAACATGATTATGAATATATATATGTGTGTGTGTTCTAATGGCAAGTGGAAAGTGATTTAAAATTATTGCATTTTACACGAAGAATTTATATGGAAAATTCAAATGTATATCCAAATATGATGAACATTCATAAAAATAGTTTCTTTGTAATTTCAAAATAAGACATATGGTTTAAGTTTGTAACTTATAGTTTAAACATAGGAAGCCATAAATAAAATTATAAATTTAATATATAAACATAGAGTAGAGTGGAAGAATCATATTTTTATATTTAAAATAATCATAGAGAATTTTGTATAAAAATATCACCTTTCTAAGTTTAGACAAATCAAGATTCTAAATTGGCTATAAAAGATTTTAGTTATAAAATAAAATGGATGTAATTCTACTTGTCTTGATGGGTTAAAAAGATAAAGCTATCTTGAGGAAATAAGAACTTCTCATTTTTTTTCTTCTCTTTTCTTATTCTTCTTCTTGAGAGTTGGAGTAAAAAAGGGAATAGAATAATGAAATGAAGGAGAGAATAAATAATGAGGAGGAAAAATAAAAAAGAAGAAAATATATAATAAGACAAAGCAGATATGGGGGTAAGAGAATGGTTTGTCATATTTGGCCAAACGACAAACATGGTGAAGGTAAGATATGGGGTAGGTAGATTAAATTGACTTTTCATTGATATTTTATATTATATAAACCATACAAATATCTTTATAATAAGACCATTGTTGAAAATAACGCGTTATGAAACCCGTTATATTGCGTTACGTAACCTAACGAAATCCCAACGCTACGTAACAACTGGAAATAACTCAGTGCACCGTAGCAGTACGTTTTTTACATTATTTTACGTTATATTACATAACATTACGTTAAATTACGTCATGTTACGTTATTTACAATTATTTTTTTAGTAATTTATATATTATTGTTGATTATTATTTTGATTATTAACGAATTGCTGTAATTTTTTTAATTAATTGTTGGTTTGTTTGATTGCTTTTGGAATTTCTAACTTGATAATTTAAGTTTGTTTCTTTGTTCACTTGTATTTCTCGTCCGGTTGCTAAAATATTTTACTTATTGATTTTATTAAATTTTTAATTGAACTAAAATCAATAATCATAAATAAGATAAATTGAACATTACAAAATATAAATTACAACAATGATAATAATTGGAATCGAAATAAAAAATTGGAATATTGCTTTTTTATTTAAATGATGATTGGAATTATGGTTGTAGACTTAATATAATTTATGAAGATATATGAAAATTATTGTAAAACTTAATATAATATTTGAATAGATTATGTATTACAAAATAATTTTATATATATTTTTATATATTTTAAATTTATTTTTAAATTTATTAAAATTATTTTATATGGTTTTATATTTATTTTTATTAAATAAATAGAAAATTGCATAATCTACGTTATGCGTCACGCTATTTGCGACATAACCTAACAAAGGCAAAATGTTACGTTACCGTTATCGCTATTTTAAACATTGAATGAGAATATGAGTGTATGAAAGAAGAATGAAGGAGTTTTTGAGAGAAAATGAGATAAAAAATGTCTCTTTTCCTCTCTTTTCATTTCAGTCCAGCAGTGAGAGTAGGCTTGAAATCTATAATTTGAGAAGATAGAGTATGGGAGGAATGGGTGAATAAAGACAAAATAGGTATAGTATAAATGACTAGTAATAATATATTTTTAGAGTTGTTTATAACTATAAATTCAAATTAAGCTAATCCAAATAAAGTCAAATTTTATTTTTACAAGTCAAAAGAAGAGAGACTAGTCAAAATATGTGTAGAACCCACCAGTGATTAAAATAATATTATTTTAAGTGGCAATCTAGAAAATTTTAAGAAAATCACTAAAAATATAGAAAAAAGAGACGAATATAACGCACTCACTCTGCGATTAATCTGACATCAGGAATATAAGTTATAATAGAAATTGGGTTGTTACATTTAGTAGCGCACAGTTCCGACTGGAACATGGCTCTGATACCAATATAACGCCCTCACTCAAAATATGGGTAGTGAAATACCATCAACATTTATTCAGACTGATGGAGAAATCGATAATGATATCAACTATAGGATACAAGCTGGTTGATTGAAATGCAGGAGTGCAACGAGAGTTTTATGCGACCGTAACATTCCATTAAATCTGAAGGAAAAATTTTATAGAACTGTTATTATGCCAACTTTGTTATATGGCACAGAATACTGGGCTGTAAAGAAACGTCATTCATTGAAGATAAGTGTAACAGAGATGCGCATGCTTCGAAAGATATGCGGCAATAGTAGGAGAGACAAAGTGAGAAATAGAGATATTCGTGCTAAGTTAGGTGTAGATGGACCCATCAATGAGAAGATTCGAGAAAACGGCTTACGATAGTTTGGTCATGTGCAACGTAGGCCTGTAAATGCATTGGTTCGACGAGAGTAGTTTATTAATGTAGGACAAGTTAAAAGAGCGAAGAGAAAACCGAAGAAAATATGGATGGAGGTGATGCGAAAAGATATGGATTTTAGAGGTTTAAATGAGGAGATACTACTTGATAGGAGTGAATGGAGAAAGATTATCTGCGTGATCGATTCGGCGTGGTTCTTTTTTGGTTCATGTAGCCTACCCCAAGTGCTTGGGATAAAAGGCTTTGTTGTTGTTGTTGAAATGCCGTCAACATATTCTCGTAGGCATATACTAAGCTTTTGATAAATATCAAGAATTAAAATAGTTTATAATTATTTATGGATTCACTCTCAAAAAGGCTAGGTACGACTATTTTATGGATTCGTGGGAATCATTATAAATTACACCAACTCTTGTCTCATATCCAATCTGGGAATATTTGAGCTAGGGGTATTACACATAACAAGCTATTATATAAGCAACAACATACTTCATTCCACTGTCCACGGTGCAACACGAACTCTACACATAAAGACTCTAGAGTGGATTAATAATAATTATTTCCTCAGACAAACTATTAGATTAGCAGTTGACATGCATCTTATATTATCAAAGAATTATTTGGATATAGTAAATATTACTTATTATTTTTTTATACTGAATATTATTCAATACTAATGACACATCAAATGCATAAAATAACAAAGCAAACCGTATGATATAGGATAACAAAGCAATATAGAATGAGGAAAATAGAACTTCAACATTATTCCATCTCCTTCAATTTGTGGATCTTATCCATCACTCCCTACTGGCCTGAAATAAGTATAAAGTATGCAAGAGATTTTTCCCTCTTATTTTTTTCTCACACGCTCTCAATCTTTCTCTCTTTCGCATTTTTTCTTTTCCTTAAGTTTTTAGATAAATATTAAGCTTCCAATCTCATTCAACCTTCAGAACTTCAACATTATCATCCTCATCTTTATTCTCTAACTCAAGAACATAAGGCAAGTAGAACCACAATTATCTCCATGATTATTTGTAGCTAAAGTGATATTATGGTTAATTTAGAAACTTGATTTGTTTAAACCTACAAAGATGTAGTCTTTTACATAATGTCCATGTATATGCTAAAAAATGATCTTTATACATGTACTCCATGTTGATATTTTCAAGTTTGTGAGTTTACATATATCTTCCGTGCTTAAACTACAAGTTGTTTGCTTTAAATATATGTTTTTTTGTTTATGATAAAAGATGCTATCTTTGTGTATGCTCACCATGTTTGGATGTAAAGATATGATTTTTCTGTATATGTTCTCAAAAATTTGATTACTATACAAATTTCATGTTCAACTTGCTATGACTATATATATATATATATATATATATATATATATATATATATATATATATATATATATATATATATATATAGTTTCTTCATACTCATCTCAAAGAGATGATTTTTCATGAAATTTTCGTGCTTTATTTGCTAGAAGTAGTTTTGTACAAGCTACCATACTTGCGCAATGAAGATAATTCTTTTTATGATAATTTATGTTCTCAGTTGAAAATAGGTATAATTAAAAATTTAAACCAATTTGTTAGCTTTCCATATCATGAAAGCATGCTATGACTTGGCAAAAATCACAAATTATTGAAGTAATAAGATCTTGTTAGTGTTTGAACTTGTTTGAATGGGTTTTCCCACAATCTATTACCACCCGGTGGCCCTGCCTTGCCTTTATGGCTAACCAGACCATCCATGGTGGTGCTATGGCTTGGTCAAGGTAAGCATTTGGCTATGCCAAGACTCCTTGATGTCGTATTTAGCGCGATTTCTTAAGCCTATTTTGCTTGATTGTGAGTTTCATATATTGTTTTGTACCCACTTGTCTAATACGTGATTTGTCCACATGATTAACATTTCCATGACACTCGTTCTAATATTCTATAACTCTTTCGTACTTGGCACTTTACTTATACTTACCACTTGCTTGATACATTATATGTGATGATAAGCTGAATTATCTTGATTAGTACTTAGACATGTTTTGATATTGTCATGGATTATGGCTTGCTCATTAACTTAATTTATCATTGATTTTGTCTTGCTTCTTACTCCAGATATCGATTGATGATAGTCATGCCATATTCCGGACTAGTTTGCATGCATTATAACTTCACATTGTGGGTTATTGAAGAACTAAAGGGTGGACTAATATCTTATCATGAAAGATTTAACATAAGTTGTGAGCCGAAATAAAGGTCCATCAGTTATGGTGCCTAGGTGGTACTGAGCAATGTTTAAAATAACGATAACGGTAACGTAACATTTTGCCTCTGTTAGGTTATGTCGCATATAGCGTAACGCATAATGTAGGTTATACAATTTCTTATTTATTTAATAAAAATAAATATAAAACTATATAAAATATTTTTTATAAATTAAAAAAATTAATATATCTAAGAAAAGAATATAAAACTATTTTGTAATATATAATTTATTCTAATTTTAAATAAAGTCTTATAATAATTTTTATATTTATCTTCATAAATTATATTAAGTCTGCAACCGTAATTCCACTCATCATTAAAACAAGAAAACAATATTCTAATTTTTTTTATTTAAATTTCAGTTATTATCATTGTTGTAATTTATATTTTGTAATGTCCAATTTATTTTATTTATAATTGTTAATTTTAGTTCAATTAAAAATTCAATAGAATCAACAAGTAAGATATTTTAGCAACCGGAGAGGAATTACAATAAGCGAATAAGGAAACAATCGTAAATTAACAAGTTAGCAATTCCATAAGCAACCAAACAAGTCAACAACCAATTAAGTAAGAAAATTACAGTAATTCACTAGTAATCAAAATAATAATCAATAACAATATAGAAATTACTAAAAAATAATTGTAAATAACGTAGTATAACGTAATTTAACATAACATTACGTAATATAACGTAAAATAACATAAAAACGTACTGTTACAGTGCACTGAGTTATTTCCAGTTGTTACATAGCGTTGAGGTTCCGTTAGGTTATGCAATATAACGGGTTTCATAACGTGTTATTTTCAACATTGGTACTGAGTTATTATCTGTTATTCAGTCCATATTAATAGAACGTCTTATTACTATTGCAATATCAATATCTGTTTGAATACTTAGCATCAGTCTAGTTCAACGCCAACATCTTAGATGGACTCCTAGTATGCACGAGTATTTTCATGATACGAGTTTAGTATTTTAACAGATAGTTCTAAAAACAAAATATTAATTTAAACTTGATATGTCTATGTATTCCTGTCGGATACTATTACTTGAACATTTACTATTTCTCGTATATGCATATATTGTTTATATACACTTTCATATTTTACTGGCTAGTTTACGTAGAACAATCCCTACCCTGATTGTTTTACTCGTCGTTTTTAACCCTGAGCTTTTCCCACATGCTCAGGTACTAAAAATGAGAATGGGATCTGCCAGTGGATGACCTATACTTTCTAGAGCAAATTGAGTAGCAGCAGATTTTCTACATGGATTGGATTAAAACAATGATTGCATTTACACATAAAACATAACAAACTGCCCCCGCATGGAATGAAAATTGTAAGTAAAATCTAAGTTGACCAAAAATTGAGGGCCATAATAAGGATATTTGTGGAAGAACAATTGAGTTTTGTAGCATCTTACCAGATAACATTAGATGTATAGATAGATGTTATGTCATAACAAAAATTAAAATAAGGTTCCTTTATCGTATATAGTCGCACTCCATGGTTCCAGATACTACCTGATTGCATTACAAGATTTTTAATTAGCCTTCTGTCTGGCTTTGCAGATGAAATAATCTTGAATAAACACCATCAGCTGTTGCAATCAGAGTTGAATGGTTTCCCTTTTCAACCACCTGACCTTTATCCATTACCACTATTATGTCTGAATTAATTATTGTACTAAGCCTATGTGCAACTGTAATCCGAGTGGTTTTAAACAGTGGCCGACCATACCTCCTCCCTTTAACTGAGCCTAATGCTCTCATGACAACTCTCTCAGATTCTCCATCAAGTGCACTAGTAGCTTCATCTAGCAGCAGAATTGCAGGTTTCTTTAGTAGCGTTCTTGCAATGGCTATTCGCTGCTTTTGTCCTCCAGACAGTTGGCAACCTTTTTCCCCCACCATGGTATCATACCCATTAGGCAAATTACTTACAAAGTCATGAATGTTTGCTTCTATGGAGGCCTCAATTAGTTCAGCCTCTGTAGCACTCTCGTTACCATAGCAGATATTCTCTCTAATTGAGAAACTAAAGAGGAGAGGCTCTTGCTGCACCAACCCAATCTCCTTTCTTAACCATCTGAGGTTGTAATCCTTTATGTTCTTCATATCTATTGAAACCGTGCCTGCACAAGGATCATAGAACCTTAAAAGAAGTGCCAAAACTGAGGATTTCCCTGCTCCACTAGGCCCAACGAGGGCCACTCTTAGTCCAGCATCTATTGTTAAACTGAACTTGTTCAGTGTAAGTACTTCTGGCCTTGATGGATAGTGGAAACTGATATCTTTGAATTCAACATTTCCTTCAATTCTTTCGCAATCTGTAGCATCTGGCTTATCTGGCACAATCTCAGTTTTACGGTCAAGGATCTGATATGCTGGTGTCAGAATGTTGATAGCAGTTGCAACCATGGGGATCAAAGTCCACAACTCGGTGATTGAAGGAACGGTAAGTGAGAAAATCTGGTAAGACCTTATTCCGTCCTCAAATGTAGATAGCTTTTTTTCAACCAAAACTGTGGTATACCATAAGGCAACGGCATGAGCAATATTCCATAAGCAAAGTGATGCGCCTTGAATAATCCCATACTTGATACTCTCTTTCTTTTTAAGCTTCATAGGATTTTGTAGAGCAAGCTTTGCTTTCTTTAATATATGTTCTTCATGGACAAAAGAGGCCACTGTTCTAATATTGCTTGCTGATTCTGTTGCAAGGGAAACAATTTCTCGGTGAGCTACAGCAGAATCTCCTGAGAACCCCTTGGCTGATTTGGCTTGTATTAGACCACCAATAAAATGGCAAGGCATAACTGCCCAAGCAACAAGACCCATTCTCCAGTCAACAATTATACTCACAACAGTTGCTATTAGAATGGAAGAGATGCATTGGACAATGACAGACATTCTATCAGATATAATGGTCTTGATCATTGAGGTGTCTGTGACAATGTGGGATGTAAGGAATCCCACACTGTTCTCTGGTTTTTCAAACCAAGCCATCTCATTGCGAAGAACACCTGGAAGAATCACATTGTAATCTTGTTAGAATGTGCTCAGAGTAAATAGATAATCATATACTGTCGATGATATCAACATTGGAGAATATACGTGTGATTTGATATTTTAAGAAAGATCTGTTTTGGAGTAACTCTAGGAATCCGGTAGAGAGCCTTGTGTAGAATAACTACAAATAATCACTACATAAATTGTGGGTTAAGTGGCATCCATACTCGTGTTTGTGTGGATTGAATTTGACTATGAAGCATCGACATGAGATATCAATATAACACGGACACGCAACATGGCAAAACCTTTAAAGTAGGATACTAGACACAATGACTTGATCACGTGTATGTCTATGTTTGTCTCCAATTTTTCATATGTGATAGACACTAAAATCTGTAATGATGAGAATATGTTTACTAGAAGTAAATAGAAAATCAAAATAAACTTCTAATGATTTCAATCCCCAAGTTCTAATCATGTAACTAAATTATAGAAGTGGATTTGAAAATTCAATCCAATTCCCTGCCAATTACAAGTCTGCGAAGCCCCTAATATGTTTGTGAAGTGTTAGATTATATTTAGATAGTATTACTTTTATTTTAAAGGATTCTTTTATGTCTTTTTTGCTTTATTGGAAGTAAAAGAAAAATAAAATAAACTACTAGTGATTTAAATTCCTAAGTTCTAATGGAGTAACTAAATTATAGAAACGAATCTGAGAATTCAGTACAATATCTCGCCTATTATAAGTCTATGAAGCCCCTCACGCATTTGTGAAATGTTAGCTTGTATTAAAATAGTATTTATTTAATGTTAAAGGATTCTTTTATGTGTTTTTATGCATTGCATGGTACTATGGTCGGCAACACAAGACACTTTTCTCACTGTGAAGTTGCCCCATGGCCCATAGGAATTCAATAAGCACCTTGCACGGATTTTTTTTACCCTTAATTTTTCATTCATATATGGTATTAAGCTTGCAAGAGGTATCAAGAGGTAATAAGACTGTTCACGGCTTATTATGGATAGAACTGATGCTTTAGAATTGTAATAAATCCTGAAGAAAATATTATGGTGAGTTTAATTACAAAAGAGGCTTTGGTGATAAAATCATTGTTTCAGCTACGACGAATGTTTGATATATCGTTTTGGAGGGTCTACTGATACGATACAAAAGCTCGTTATTTGCTTGTATTCCCGTTATATCGTCCAAGATCCCGCTATCCAATATGAAATCTGTCCATCGAATGCGATCCTGATATCCGTTATTTAGAACTTGCCTAAAATATTTATAGAAGCTGAAATATGTTGGTATTGACTATTGAATGTAGATCTACCAAAATCAGTGGAAACAAAGCAAGTGTGAGATGTTATACCTGAAAAAAGGGCCTCCCTGAGGTTTCTCATGGCCCGTTCCCCGACAATACCATATAAATAATGTTGCAGTATATGGGTGATTAATGTAAGAAGTCCTACTGCACAGAACATCACTGAATACCTGCCTACTCTCCTTCTTGCATCGTCCCTGTAGTATGCAACTCCAATCGTCATGATAAAAAACCCAAACATTGGCTTGGAAATACCAGAAACAGCTGCTGCGGAAGAACCCAAAATAACCTTGCCAAAATCAGCCTTCTTCAATCCATACCAAGTTCTAGAGAATGGAACTTTTTTTTTCGGCGTCTCTTCATTTGGAGGACAGCCTAACTGACTTTGCGGTTCCTTGGTTTGTTCATGGAGCTCAATACTAAAGGTCGTAGTGTTGTTGACTTGGGGCATTTCCTCTGTTTCCCCAATATCCCTGTTTTTTACATTTCGAAGAAATGGGTTAGTTAATTGAACAAGATTCTTTTCTTCAACCCCCCCCCCCCCCCATTTATGCTTCATTCTTTATCTGATTCTATAAGTTAGGGCCTTTATTTGACTTCTATAAAAGCATTCATTCTCCTTCAAATTTTCTGTCTGATGCATGCATGCATATATCCACACTCTCGAATTCATCCATGTTACTAATCCATCTTCTATCTTTTTCAATTGAGGTTTCATTCTGCAGTATTTTTAATTTTGATGTCAAAAATTGATGTACTGCCAAATCAAGACTATTTAATATGCTGCACTTACCTTGTTTCCATTTTGTCGGTCTCTTCATTTTCTTCGCTCTCCATATTTTGCATGCTAAATAAATTTCTGTAGAATGTACTGATTTCTAACAGTTCGTGGTGTGTCCCTGCCTGTGCCACCCTTCCATTCTCCATCACAATGATGATATCAGAATTGATTACTGTTGACATTCTATGTGCAATCAAAATCACGGTTCTTCCTTGCATAGCTTTCTCAAGTGCACCTTGAACCAGCTTTTCAGATTCTGAATCTAGTGCACTTGTTGCCTCGTCAAGCAGAAGAATTGGCGGATCTTTAATCATGGCTCTGGCTATAGCTATCCTCTGCTTTTGCCCTCCTGATATTTGAACTCCCCTCTCACCTACCTGAAACCATTTTATTGAACGTGGCCCCTTAATAAGAGAATAAATCATTATACATGTATTGCATAGGACAATACTTAAATATAAATTGGCAGTTTCTATTTCATGAAATGCATGTTCCGATAAAAATATTAGTTCGTATCTTAGATTAATTCTGATATATGAACATCTGCGAACTTTTACTTTCTCTGAGGCATCAATATGGAACCTTACCTCTGTGGAGTACTGCTTAGGAAGTTGAGATATGAATGAATGTGCATTGGCTGTTGTTGCTGCTTGAATTATCTGTTCATCACTTGCATTCAAGTTTCCAACCATCAAATTGTCCTTGATTGTACCTGAGAAAAGTGATGGCTCTTGGGAAACTGCCGCTACGTTCCACCTGAGAAATTTCAGGTCAAGATCCCTGATGTTGTGACCGTCGATGAGAACCTCACCTGGCAATTAGATTTTTATATTAGCTCTCACAGGATAGCAGCACTTACGCATTTATTTGGTTATAGAAACTCTACATCTTATTTGTTTATATAACAACATAATTTCAACATAACTTACATTCTTGATATCAGATTAATCCCAAGGTGAATGCATTGTGTTTGTCTCATTTTTCTATGTTTTTTTTATTTTCTTAAAATTTTTAAAATAGTCACTTAAAATAATATTATTTTACTCACCGGTGGGTTCTACACATATTTTGACTAGTCTTTCTTCTTTTGACTTGTAAAATGAAGTTTGACTTTATTTGGATTAGTTTAATTTGAGTTTATGACCATAAACAACTCCAAAAATTTATTATTACTAGTCATTTGTCATATACTTATTTTGTGTTTATTTACCCATATCTCCCATGCCCCATCTCCCCAAATTATGGATCTCAAATCTACTCTCATATTTATATGGTTAATATAATGTAAAATATCAATGAAAAGTCAATTTAACCTACCTACCCCATACCTTACTTTCACTATGCTTGTCTTTTGGTCAAATATGACAAGCCATTCTCTTACCCCCATATCTCTTTTGTCTTATGCTTGTCATTTGACCAAGCATAACAAACCATCCTCTTACTCTTATATCTTATTTGTCTTATTATATTTTTTCTCCCTTTCTTTTCATTTATTCTCCTCAATATATATTTCTCCTTCTTTTTTCATTCTTCTCAATCTCTTTTTACTCCAACTCTCAAGAAAAATAAGAAAATAAAAGGAGAAGAAGTTGTTTAGACTCAAAATAGGCTTACCTTCGCTAACCCATCAAGGTAAGTAAAATCACATCCACTCTCATGTTTTTTCTAACTCTAATTGTTTATGGTTAACTTAGAATCTCGATTTGTTAAAACTTAAAAAAATAATGTCTCTATACAAAAATCTCTATGATTATTGTAGAAAAATAAAAATATAATTTTTACACTTTACTCTATATTTATATATCAAATTTATTATTTTATTTATAATCTCTCATTCTTAAACTACAAGTTGTAAAGTTAAACTATATGCTTAATTTTTAAATTATAAAAATACTACTTTTATAAATGTTCATCATATTGGATATAAATTTGAAGTTTTCTACATAAATTCTTTGTGTATAATACAATGATTTAAAAATTATTTTTCACTTGCCATTAGAAAATATGTATATATATATTTATTTATTTATTCATTATCATGTTTTAAAGAGAGAGTTTCATATAAATTTCACATTAAATTTACTAAAATATTTCTTTTATGCAAGCTATTATATTAGGTCATGATTTTTTTATGCTAATCCATGTTCACTTTAAAAATATATACATTAATAAGGCTTAATAAATTTATTACTTTCCATACTATGAAATTATACTAGAATTTGGAAAATTCATATGTTGTTAAAGTAATCGTTATAATAGTGTTAAACCTATTTAATTTTTATTTTTATACTTTAGTACTCACTTTCTAATATGCCTTTATATGCATAATTGTATATGTGTGGTTTACATACATGATCATTATTTCCATAACACATTCTAGTATTCTATGACTATCATGCTTGCCTTGACATATACATACTAGTCACTTGTACAACATACATGAAATTATGCTGGATTTTCCTTATTAGTACATACACATGTCTTGATAATGCCATGGATTCTGACTTTCCTGTTAACTTGATTTTAATATGGACCTCATCTTGCTTATTACTAGGCATGTGTATGTAGAAATCTTGACATGATTGGTCCATCGTATTCCGGATTGATTTCTATGTCATATAATTTGAAACCTTGAGTTATGGGAGAACTAAATGATGGATAAATATTGTATCGTGAAAAACTTAGGATATGTTGCGCAACAAAAATAGGGATCCATTCGCGGGGGCGCCCGGATAGTACCGAGTCATCATCTCTTGTTTAGTCTATATTGATAGGACGACCGATTACTCAGTATCGATATTTGCTTGAGTGCTTAGCAGCACGGCTGGTTCAGCACCAGCATCTCTGCTGGGTCCCGAGTATGCACTGGTACTTTCACGATGCGAGTCTATTTATTTACCATTTAGTTCAAAATATTAACTTAGACTTGATATGCATGTATATCTCTGCTTGATATTGTTACTTGATCGTTTAATGTATTCCACACATGCGCATAATTTCATATCCACACTAATATCTTACCTATTTGTTTATATTACACGCTCCCTATTTCTTATTATTTTACTTGTCGGGTTTGATCCTGAGCTCCCCCACATGCTCAGGTACTGAACATGTGAGCGAGAATCCACCATTGCACGACGCGTACTTTTTAGAGCAGGCCGAGCTGTAGTATATTTATAGGCCTCCACTTTTGTATTTTTTGTTTGGTATGTATCATCTCTTTGGGACTTTATTTCTAATTTTTGTATCAGTATTGTACTTGTTGCTTATTATCTTAGATATGTATATCTTCTTTTTTTTTATGGCAGTAGACTAATTTCTAAGATCCTGATAGATGACCAGTATTCAGTTCCATTCATTTCTTTTTTTACATACTTATAGGCCTCGTGCACGTCGATTTACACGTGTCCGCCGGTAACGCACTCCGTTTCCGTATCCCTCTGGGAAATGGGGCGGTACAGAGTGGTATCAGAGCTCTAGATTAATTTAAAATGTGTTTAGGACTACTGCCATATATAAACATGTCCAATTTTTTTTATCTGAAATCTTATCTTGGTCATATTATTAATTGATTTTCTATTTTACCTTGTTCTTTTATCTATACCATATCTATCTTTTGATTTTTTATGCACCTAGTCTTGAACTTATGTTGTTCGAGTCCTACTGAGTTGACGTGGTAATTATAAAGTTTTATTCTCAGTCGACAACAATTATAGCCATTCATTAGAACTATAGCAAGCGGATTTATGAGATACACCATAGTTGATTTTCGACCAAAATCATATGCTTTCACTAGTATGAGTCTTACCTATTGGCGTGACAATAATTGATCTACAGACAATTATTGCAGCTATTTGCAAAGACCTTAATAAATAGACTTATGATTTTTTTCCCATTATATATCCTTAATTATTTATCCCACTAGTTTATGTAGTATGACAAGTTAGTTTTCAGTTATATTCTAATTGGAACTATTTTCTTAATAACCACATTCTTCTCAATTGATTGATATCTTATTACTCTAATCAGTTAAAAATTAAATTTCGAGCACGAATTTTTTTTGTAAAGAGGGTAGGATGTAATAATCTAATTTTAATATAATTTACATTCTTGATATCAGATTAATCCTAAGGTAAATGCATTGTGTTTGTCTCATTTTTCTATATTTTTTTGTGATTTTCTTAAAATTTTTAAGATAGTCACTTAAAATAATATTATTTTAATCTCCGGTGGGTCCCACACATATTTTGACTAGTCTTTCTTTTTTTGACTTGTAAAATGAAATTTGACTTTATTTGGATTACTTTAATTTGAGTTTATGGCCATAAACAACTCCAAAAATCTATTATTACTAGTTATTTGTCATATACCTATTTTGCCTTTATTTACCTATACCTCCCATAATCCATCTCCCCAAATTATGGATCTCAAATCTACTCTCATATTTATATGGTTAATATTTATTAATTTAACCTACCTACCCCATACCTTACCTTCACTATGCTTGTCTTTTGGTCAAACATGACAAGCCATTCTCTTACCCCCATATCTCTTTTGTCTCATGTTTGTCATTTGGTCAAACATTACAAGCCATCCTCTTACTCTTATATCTTATTTGTCTTATTATATTTTTTCTCCCTTTCTTTTCATTTATTCTCCTCAATATATATCTCTCCTTCTTTTTTCATTCTTCTCAACATCTTTTTACTCCAACTCTCAAGAAAAATAAGAAAATAAAAGAAGGAGAAGAAGTTGTTTAGACTCAAGATAGGCTTACCTTCGCTAACCCATCAAGGCAAGTAAAATCACATCCACTTTCATGTTTTTTCTAACTCTAATTGTTTATGGTCAAGATAGGCTTCAGCACCAGCATTTTGGCCAGGTCCCGGATATGCACGGGTATTTTCACGATACGAGTCTATTTTTTCACTATTTAGTTCAAAATATAAACTAAAATAATATATTAATTTAGACTTGATATGCATGTATATCTCTGCTTAATATTGTTACTTGATCGTTTAATGTATTCCACACATGCGCATACTCTCTTATCCACACTTATATCTTACCTATTTGTTTATATTACACGCTTCCTACTTCTTATTGTTTACCTGTCGGGTTTGACCATGTGCTCCCCCACACACTCAGGTATTGAACATGTGAGTGAGGATCCGTTATTACACGACCCGTACTTTCTAGAGTAGGCCGAGCAGTAGTAGATTTATAAGCCTCTGATTTTGTATTTTTGGTTTGGTATGTATCACTCCTTTGGGACTTTATTTCCAATTTTTGTATCAGTATTGTATTTGTTATTTCTTATTTTAGATATGTATATCTTCTGTTTTATATGGCAGTAGACTAACTTCCAAAATCCTGGTAGATAACTAGTATTCAGTTCCATTCATTTTTTATTTTTTATATACTTATAGGCCTCGTGCACCTCGACTTACACGTGCCCGCCGGTAACGCACTTCGTTTCCGTATCCCTCCGGAAAATCGGGCGTTACAGTTTACGTGGATATTATATATTGTAGACTAACTCTCATTATTAATACTAATTCATTAATGATGCAATGTTCGATATTTCCTGCTATATTAAGACAAATCAAGATATTATATTGTGGCCATTGTCCATGATTCAGAAACAAAAACTACTCCAGTATGAAGAAATTCTTTAACCGTTTTTGTTTGCAAATATTACTAATGTCTAAATGTCTGGTGCAAAAGTTTTCTTTAACCATTTTTGTTTGTAAATATTAATGCTGTCTAGATATCTAGTGTCAAAGTTTTCCTTATATCAGTAATGTCTCTGGCAGTCAGAATGGCTGCATATTAAATAGAAAATAAATTTTTTGTAAGTTTTTCCCCCATGATGTAGGAATGCTATTTTCTTTAGAAACTTGAACTTGGGGATGAGGAATTGAATATGGGATTTAGATGCTCACAGTGTGTCAATAAACTGCTAAATGCACACTTCAAATATCTGATATTTAGAAGCAAACCTGCAGCTGGATCGTAGAACCTTTGCACTAAGGATGTTATGGTGCTCTTCCCACACCCACTAGTCCCCACCAACGCAACCACTTTGCCCGCTGGTACCGACAACGAAAACCCACGAAGGACAAGCTTATCTGCACGTGATGGATATGAGAAGTACACATCCCTTATCTCAATTTCTCCATCAATTTTCTCTAGAGTTTCTCCTTTCGTTTCATAACTTATGACTGGCTTCCTTTCGATCATCTTAAATACTTCCTTTCCCGCTGCTGTCGCCTGGTTGAAGACTTGAAAATCTGGTGCTGCGTAAGTAATTGATCTGTATTTACATACGAAGCATTAAGGTTATGGAGAAATTATTTGATAGTGAACATAGCTAGATGTGTTCTCATCTTGAAGAATATTTACATGGCTCCAAAGAGAATGCTAACAACAGCAGCTAACGTCTCTCCTCCCTGAGATCTATGGGACGTCACTGCGACTGCTCCCATCCATGCAATCAATGCCCAGGAGCAGAACGTTACCATTTGAAACATACCCAGCGCCAATCCCTTTATAGCTGCCTCTTTCTTGCTCATTATCAACTGCTTGTCCATGCACTGGGTGAAGGACTTCAATGCCGAGCTCTCACCAACAAAGGAGAAGACAGTTTTGATCTGGGTTATTGTCTGCATCACAGAGATTAAATCTTTCATGGCTTTTGTTGTCAAAATTCATTCCAATATACTTTTTCCTGTATAGATACGCAGTTTATCACATGATATTCTTGTGTTAGCTACCTAAAATTTCAGTTGCATATTTACTAGAGCTCGTACGAAGGATAGAAAGTATTTTAACTTACATCCCTGCTATTTGCACTTCTATGTAGTTAGTTTCAGCTAGAGAATTTACCTGTTCTACTAGTGAAGTTGCTTCAGATACATACTTCATTCTCAATACTGATAGTGCGTTCATTTTGGCAGTGTATGTGGCTCCAACGGCAAGAATCAACGGCACCACAAGCAAAGAAAGCAGCCCGACTTCCCAGCAACAGATGAAAGCAATCAGGATACCGACGAAGAAAGTGGCGAAGTTTGAGATGCAATGACCCATCTGAACAAGAGTAGCCAAATCAAATATATCTTGCTAGCAATAGTTCATTATCTCAAGCTATCTATGTTGGAAAGCGATGGACATATACTGGAGGTTCGTACTCACCTTCTCGCCAATTGCATCTTGTATGACATTCATGTGGCTCGTGACTCCGGTGATTATCTTTCCTGTGGTTAGATCTGTATCAAAAGCTTCGATATCTTGACTCAGTACTGCTCCCATAAACGCCAACCTCATGCGCGTTAATTGTCTTTCACTGGAGTACATCCAGCATGAGATTTCTGTAATTCGTGTATACTCTCATTACAGATGTAACAAAATTGTTGCAGCTAATTTTGACAGATAATGATTTGGTTTTTCAGATATTAGTTCCAAACAATTATGAGCCTTTTGCAAAGTCTAACCTGCAAATTTATATCAAATATCAAGTTTGCTACGGGACTAATCTAAACTATTGTGTGAAAGCAGGTTATTCCAGCTGGTAATACTCCATGCTACTAAGAAGATGGTCTCAGGTTGGATTTCTAACGATGTTGATTATGGTATTTAACTTGTATAATTAATGTGGCTACGGCCTTTATTATCAAAATTTCGAGTTTCGCCAGTTGTTAGAGCTTGTATATCAAGAAACTACTTGTTGCTCACCTACAAATCCTGCAGGAAGCGTGGCAAATGCCATTGCCCAGACAAAAGGAACAACCTGCAATCAACACCAACAACGTATCAACTCAGAGAGTAGACGGACACGAAAGCAATAGTTTTGTCTGTTGAGATTGAGTTAAGGGGTGAGCGATTGTCTATTACTTGAAACAGAGCATCAACCGTCGCCTTATCATCATTTATATTATTGCCGAAGGCATCCAGCGCCTTTCCGAGCAAGTAGTAGCCGATGGGCTGCGCCATGCCGTGCACCACCGACCCCAGCATGCCCAATGCCATAAGAAACCAGTCGAACCCGTCTGCATAGGCAAGGAGCTTACAGAAGGGAAACAGTTTATCTTCGGGCTCATCCAATGGAACTTTCTTGACATCACCGTTATGATCAGTTGTGACTTCAGTCTCTTCATCGCCACCGGCAGTCGGCTTTCCATAGTCGACCGTGTCAGGTGACGCCATTTTGTCGTCGGAGTAACCAAGTATGTGACCTTATGGTGATGGAATTGACTTGCTTGTTTTGTTACGAGAGGTCATGTAGGTTATATGGAGCTTGTAAGAAAACTACACGAAAGTTTGGGAATATTTTTAGGATATATGCCCTTCATCAACAAGATGAAATATTCTTAGGATATATGCCCTTCGCCAGCAAGGAAGGTAGAAGCGTTTATGTTGCCGGCCTCTGCATGAGCCAGACCAAAAAGAGCCGAAGTTCTCAACTGGGATCTCCACAAAGAGGCAACAACAAAGGAAAAAAATGTAAGAAAACGATGTGAAGGGAAACAGAATAATTGTAATTCCATATGTATCCAATGAAACCGAGGAATTCATTCTGCATGAGAATTTTTGAAAGGGCTTGTTTAAAAGAGTTTAGAATATACACTTGCATTTGAGCTAGAATTCAAAGAATGTACTTCCCTAGCTATGTATATATCAAGATTCTGAATGTGGTTGATCTCAAAAGATGCAATGTTAATATGAGATAACCTATAAAAGAGTTGAACATATGTCCTCTCTGTTGGGAAACAGAGGAAAATATTCAACATCTCAGTGGAGGTGACATGGTGAAACATCTGGACGGACGGAAAGAAATAATCGAGTTTATAATAATAAATCGTTCTGCCTATCAATTATTTTATTGTTGGCACGACCATCCAATCCATGATCTGCCAAGCCTTTTGCATCAAACTAAAAGAGATCTGCGCAGGCATCTCGATCGGATACAGAGAGCTGAGGGCGGAATCTGGGTCAACTGTAACTCCATAAGATAATTTGTATATTTGGAAACAGCATCAGCAGAAATTAAGAAATTAATTAGTATTCAATGAAACCGAGGAATTTGTTCTGTATGAGAATTTCTAGAAGGGCTTGTTTAAGAGAGTTTAAATTCTACTATGTATTGCGGACTGCTCGACTGTAAAAACGGGGCACATCTTGCATTTTAAATTGGCAAGGAGAGACTAAGCAATGACAGATTTTGGAATCTCCTCTTGTTAATTAAGAGTTTTTCTTGTTGCACCCATTTATACAGCTGAAAGCTAGGAGCCATCGGAGAGCAGGTTGGACATAGAATTTAGTTTCTTGTTCTCACTCACTTGTTTGTCCGAGGTTTTTTCTTACATTTGTTTATTTATTTTTGGAGATACCTTCGGCTGTTTTGTTTCCTTTTGCACAATAAGATAGTGTGATGACTTCTTTTTTAACACGAAGATCATGTGTTTGCGAATATTTTGATTATATGGGCGAGTGAGTGGCCCCTGTATGTTTAGATCCGATCAAGAAGAGAGCGCATTGCTTAGTCAAACTAAGAAACAAAGAAATTCTTGTGGCTGGATCTTTTAGGTACTGCGGATAAAGCCAATAGAGGGAGTATTCACCCCTTCTTGGTAGGAAATAGTGGGTCAAGATCAAGCTATCGAATGTGGTTAGTTAGATTCTAGTGTACAATTGCATATATTATAATTAGCATACATGGATTATATATATATATATATATATATATATATATATATATATATATATATATATATATATATATATATATATATATATATATATATATATATATATATATATATATGA
The DNA here is from genome assembly GCA_036321105.1 of Dracaena cambodiana. Taxonomy (NCBI): domain Eukaryota; kingdom Viridiplantae; phylum Streptophyta; class Magnoliopsida; order Asparagales; family Asparagaceae; genus Dracaena; species Dracaena cambodiana. The sequence continues at coordinate 3,666,853 of JAYEPQ010000007.1, forward strand.
GAGAAATGAAAATGAGTTGACAGCTCACGAAAGTTACATGAATTGTAGTTTATTTTCACTATCTCCAACAAATTTTTTTGAAAATTTTCTTTTGGATTATGATCTCGATCCTTTAGAATTCGCTCATGCCCAATTTCTTGGGTTTTAGTTTTGATTTAGTCATTCATCAAATTGACACAATTTTTAACGATTTCCAATAAATAAACATTTTGTATCCATTTGATAAAAGTGAAAACGAACTCTAAAATTCATGAAATTTAATCTTATTAAAATTAAGTAGGTAGAGATCCTAATTCTAGAAAAAAATTGGAAAAAATCATTGTATTATTATATTTTACCGTTAACTCACGTAATTTTTCCTTAGCTAACGGCTCATCAACAGTAATCTTATATATATATATATATATATATATATATATATATATATATATATATATATATATATATAGAGAGAGAGAGAGAGAGAGAGAGAGGAAACGGGAAATACACCGGCGGTGAAGGGAGTTCCTTCACCGCCGCTTAGGTGGCCCAATAAAATTATAACACGGGGCGTCATTCAAGATAACAAATAAATGAATTTCCTTAAATGACACCACGTGTAATAATTTTATTGGGCCACCTAAGCGGCGGTGAAGGAAACTTCCTTCACCGCCGGTGTATTTCCCGTTTTCTCATATATATATATATATATAGAGAGAGAGAGAAAGAGAGAGAGAGAGTAAACGAGAAATTCATCGGCGGTGAAGGGAGTTCCTTTACCGCCGCTTAGGTGGTCCAATAAAATTATTACATGTGGCACCACTCAAAGGGTGGTTAAGAGAATTCATTTATTTATTATTTTGAATGATACTACATATAATAATTTTATTGGGCCACATAAGCGACAGTAAAGAAATTCCTTTCACCGCTGATGTATTTCACGTTTCCTTTTATATATATATATATAATCTTATCAGATGTTCGCATATTCAGACATTTGGGGTGCGGATGTGGTCATGGGCTCAAGACCGTACTGCTACTTTTTGCGAGCCGTTCGTGGACAAGGCCGGGTCAAGGTCGGCCCTGCCAGGACGGCCCTATGGGCCCATGCCTTTCGCTCTTGGGAATGGCTCGAGCACGGAGACCCAAATGTGGCGCACTATGAAATTGGGCTCACTAAGAAAAAGATGGGCACATGTAGAATTACCACTCGAATATCTGGGGAATTTCTAGATGGGCACGGTTTTTTTCCCAGTGAGCACACCCTCTCTATTAAAAAGAGAGGGTTTTTCTAGTGAGTACACTAAAATTCTTAATTTACCCCTCTCTCTCCAATTTCTGCTTCTTCTTCTGCTTCTTCTTCTTCTTCTTCATCGCCTTCTTCGTCTTCGTTTTCGTCTTCATTTTCATCTTCATCTTCATCTTTATCTTCAAGGCAAAAATTCAATATACAAAGTAGGAGACTAATTCAACATAACAAGGTGATAAAAAAGAGAAGAAATGAAAATTGTGCATTCAGAGAATCGAATTTTGGTTGATTCCATGGGAGGGAAGTATGATACCACTACACCAGATGTGCATATTATGGAAATTTAATTTGTTTTATTTCTCATCCCTCATCCGGGCTAACCAGTCCGGACCTATGCTCCCTGTCCGGGACTGATAGCCCGGATGGGGAGGCTTCATCTGGGCTGGTTAGCCGGATCAGATAAATCTGACCAAGAAGGAAGGGTATTTTTGACCCAAAAAAATAATGGCAAAGTGGTAAATAAAACGATCTTTTTAAGTGGGCTCGCTAGGACATATGCTCTGCCCATCTAGAAACTCCCGAATATCTGCCCCGAGTGGCCCCGTGGCAGCCAGTCGCCCCAAACTCATCGAGTCTACTGAGACAACGATCTCACCGGCGGCGATGGCATCCTCATCCTCCGGCGTCCGATCATGGCGAACAGCGTTCCTCACCCTCAGAGACGAAACCCTAGCCTCGCCTCCTCCCTCTGCTCTCCGATCCCTCATTCGCGATCTCGTCCTCTCTCAATCCACTGAAGACCTAGCGGCGGCCGCCGTCGATTTGCCCCCTCACGAGGTAACTGAAACCCTAACCCTAACCATAGTTTCTCTAATCATCGGTCGAAAAAGTTCGGTTTTTACTGGAGATGAGTTGTTCAAATGGCGTTTAGCTTACTTCGGATGTGATTCTCCTGGCGGAACTGGGGCTGGCGATTTCCAACTCCAAGGATGCGGACACTGAGCAAACACTACTGCGTATTTGCGATCTGGTAATCTTTAAGTTTAACAGTGTTCTTGATTGTCAATTTTGAAATTTTAACTTTTGATTTCTGAACATTTTTTGTTTTTGAAAAATGCTCTTGATTTTTCGAAATTAACTCAACACATGCAATTGAGTAGAATTAGCTGCTGAAACCTTAGAGCACTTTAGAAAAAGAGAATGAATGGTGTCATTTCTTAAAACTACCGCGTGTAATCTTTGGCTAGGGTTTTCTTGGTAGTTTCAACTGACAAGGAGTTTGTAAATTGTTTTGCCAGTTGTTCGGGAGAGATTGTATTAGTTTGCTTTGCAGGTCTGGAAAGAAATAGGTATTGATCATTTACAATTTATCATATAACAATATAGCTGCACATGCAGAGGCATCCATCTAACTCCATGTGTCATTTCTGAAATTATTCTGAAATCTTAAGTGTTATGGTGTGACGTTCAAGCTGCCTATGGATCTTGAGGTACGGTTCAGAGCGATGAGCTGAGAGATGACCTATGAAGTGTGATCCAGATTATTTATTTCTTTTCAAACTTTAGGAATAATGCCTTCCCTCCAAGTGCCTTAGATAAATTCATAATCAATGATTTAATACAATTCGCAATCTAATACAATTATATGATTTTTGTGGATTTCTGCAATGATTCAAATATTTCGATGATTACAATCACTTGTTTTCTCAAGCAGATAAAATTAAATGATTGAGATACTTAAAACATTGCAACAAAGGAGTCTTAACAATTCCAAGAAATGGATTAGTAAAAAATGTCACTGAATTGGCTCCCCATTCACTATCTTAAATGAAGCATTATCAGGTAACTAATGCAATATGCATTGGCTTCCATTGGAAGTGTGTATTATTGCATTGAAGAAAAGAAGATGTCTGGTTGAACTAGTGAGGAAGAGAAAAAGAGAAGAAAATAGGAGCATTTTGAGAAGTGAAGTCGAGATGAGAAGATGAAGAGAATGTTACAACATGGAAAGCTTGCTTATAAGTTATAACCTAGTATGACACTAAAAGGGGAATGCATTGTTAGTGCCTTGAAATTAATCATATTTAAATCACTAACCATCTTTCAACTTATTCCACGTGCAAGTATGGTATCTTTTATTCTCATTTTATTTACTTAATTGGATGTGAAACACCCAACCCTACGTACATCCACCTTGGATCATATCCCATCAAGCCCAACGTATAATGCATATATTTCAAGCTCCATCCTGAATTCTGAATTTGGGTTCTATTACCTTGCTAGAAGTTTCCATTTCAGTCTTACTACCTCATACTCACCTTAGGCCTATTGCTTGCTCCAGTCCTCAACTTGATTTGAGCCTACACCCGTTGCACCCCTTTCTTCTTTTAATCTCTCAAATTGGTCATCATCTTAAGCTCAATAATACTTACTTATCAGTCTCTTCCATCATGATTTGTAGCGCCATGTATCAATAAATAAGGTATGATCCACCTTTGCCTATGCTACGAGTTTTTTTTTAATAATAGTGGATCTATTAAACTTCACATCTGTAAAAGGGTATACACTTATTGTTCAGTGAGTTTGGTCATATTATACTGCTAACCATATTTCAAGTTCTTTCTTTTGGTACTATACCATTTTGTTCCCCCATTTAACCCGCTTGATCGGACGAAAAACACCCAACAATAACAAAAAAAATATAGGCAAAAAAAAAGGAGCATTAGTTTATGACAAGAATAAGAGGGGGAAAAAAGAATGATCTCACTTATGCCAGACTGCAATAACAACTATGGAATAGAAGTTGCTGGTCTCCTTCATCGTTCCAGTCATCTTAATTCAAAATGTAAAGGTGTCATATCTCCATATCTCATCTCCCTTATTCATTAATTTTGAGTCACCAGTTTCAAGTCCAAACACAAGCCTCTACCATATTTTTGTAAGTACGTGTGAGACGCTGCAGCTCATCTCAAGGTGAGATGCGGTGATAGTGCCTCAAATCACCATACTGTTTAGTAATAGTGAATTGATCATGTTAGGTACTACTATCCTTTTTGTTAATGGAACATCATATGTCTTCTTGAAGTTTTGAATGAACTATATGAGGATGAACTATATGAGGGCCTGAGTGTTACTTCAAGGTGTTTCAGCTTACAAGCCTAGTAAATTTCATATTGATAATTCTAGTTATTGGCCTTCTCATCTAAGTTTTCTCTTTTACTGGCTAAAGATGAGCACTCGCTGTTGATTTGTTAATAATTTGTTATATTAGCCTTTGCTTAGACTTTGAGTCTAGACTTAATTGCCTTACATGGGGGTTATCTGATGGGTTCTTGCCTACTTCCTCAAGTATAACATATCGATTTGAAGATCACCACGTCTATAGAATTCCCCGTTTATGCCTCCGTTTCAATTCTTTTACATGGGCTGCATAACTTATCTTACAATCCATGACGCTTGCTATTTTATCTTAATTGCATGTCAACTCTTCACAATTATCTTTTTGGAGCACCTTGTGAAGGCTTTATAATTGACCTCAGTTGAAACTTTTTTGGTACTGTTCTGTACTTTATAATTGTATTTAGGAACCAAATTTTAATTAGACCCAAGCTTAGTATGTAAAATCTCTTGACAGTAAATATAGTTCCGGTAGAAGTTTGTGGACAAGCAATAGCAAAATTTTTTATTTTTTAGTTTTTATTTAGTACTTTAATAGAAGATAAGTGAAACATGGGATAGTTCAACTAAGCTATGCACTAATCCCAAAAAGGTTTAAATTTTTATATCACAATCCCTTATTTTATTTTTGTAGTCCTTGACACCTCAGTTCTTTCTAAAGCAACTCGATATCCAATAGGATTCTTACTTTGGCTCAAGAACTCTCTAAGTTTGTTAGTGGACATTAACGATTAATTGCATACTAATCTCCACCTTTATCAAAATCTTTACCGGTTCAAAAATTCTATAGTTGAATGTAATTTTCTATAGCAAACCTATAAACTAATGAAGTTGCAATTGAGTCAAGGTATAGTTATATGTGCTTCAGTTGTAGGTTGATGGCATATCTTTTCTTGTGTACTCCTACAACACCAATGGATAATATTCCCTTCCAATTCCCATGGACATGGATTTGGTAACTATTATGATTTTTGTCAGGTTGGCAACCACTTCGAATATGTTGTCAAATCCATGTAGCTATTTGCTTCAATGCCAACTCCATTTTTATAAGAAATGGCTTTGATTATGATGATGATGTTGCAGTTATGAAATAATAAGTCCTTCAAAATACTAGGTTTTCTTTAAAGGTAATGATTCTTGAATTAGATTTACTTCTGCAACACTTCTTATTCAAGACGTATGTCTTTTACTTTTGTCTATCTTACCTTTTTGATATCCTTTATAGGGAAAGATGTGCCAATCCTTTCTCATTCATCGAAGAAATCCTTATCTATCTTACGAGATAAACCCTGTTATTGTTTTTAATTTTTTTAAAAAATTAATAGTTCTTTTGAAGTGATGACGTATGTTATCTTCTATTGCATGGATCACTGACTGTCTCCTCTTTCCACAATGTACCTTCTATCTCGGTGCTATTAGCAAATTTGCATAGGAATGGAGATGCAAAATAATTTGGTGGTGTGACGATCATCCTTTCTCTTGCTCTTACATATGAAATTTTTTTAATCTCTTCTAGCTTTTTTCAACCATTCAAACTATTGACATACCTGATAGGTTGGTCCTTCATTTATTGATCTTTTTATATAGATTGTTCACCATTTGTTCAACCAATTTATTTTGTTCTATAGTTTTTGTTAAATTTCTATACACCACGGTTTGGAATATTGATATTCGCTGAAGGTTCATAATGTTGGTATCACCAATATCCATAATAATGGACATTTCATCTTGAACATATCGATCAATGATTAATTCTTAAAATAAAATGAAAATTGTTAAAATATATTAAGGTTGTCAGCAACATCTTGATATGTTTGTTGAAATAATTGATCGAGTTTTGATCCTATTTTGAAGAAACTTTATGTGACAAAAAAAAGAAACAGTGCTGGTAGAATAATTCAGGATGGAAAGGTCAAATTCATGTTCAAATGCATTCGAATATGTATGCCATACATTCTTTCAGCCAGAATTATCACGGTATGTGGATCCGGGTGCATATCCACAATAAACCAGATTCGAATCCAACCCAACTCATAAATAGCCCAAACTTCCAATTGCTTCTCAGTCCTAAACGCAAATTCATTGCCTCTCTCAATCTTCTAAGCCATCTTAATTTCCATCGGGCACTACGTACTCTTTAAATAAAGATGAAATGGATGCAAAAAATAAAGGAACGAAATAGAGATGCAGTCTACTTAAGGGAAAGGAGAGGGAAAGTTGTTGTGCTGTGTCCAATCGTTGTCCATCTGTTGCCTTCTAGCTGCCTGCCAATCTCGCCAAAATTGCCAGTTCCATCGTCCCCGCATCTCTTCCTTTCTTTCTTCTTTGCTTCTCGTCTCCTTTCTCTCTTGGATCTGGTAGACTGTGGGATTCACTTCCCTTTTTTAAATGGAATTTCCCTAAAATATTGAATAAGAAATTGAAAATCTATCTAAACCTGCTCGTACCAAGTTGTATCGGGTCGTTGTGACCCGTATATGGCTGATACAAATGTATATTTATTGGTATTAAGAAAATATAGTTTAAAGAAGTTTCTTAGGCTGACACTGATTTAGTAGGGCCAACATGGGATCGGGTGGCTCAAAACCTTTAATCCTTTGATATAATATATAACCAATACATATTGGTCTACACATATACTTAAAACCTTGCTACAAACCTTTAATCCCGCTAATCATGTTTTAATTATTTCCAAATCTCAACCTAAATCTTGATTCCTTAAATCTAAGCTAATCTTTAGGCTTGTACATACTTCTTGTTCAAATGCTTATTTCTACTTTTTTGTTTTATTGCATTTCCTGCAGATTTATGATGTTAGTTGCAAAGTTCGTTTGGGAGTTAACTCATCTTCTTGGATCACCATGCTAAACTTTCTTAGAAGGATGGTAGAGTACAAAATTGATGATGCTACTGCAAGTTTTTCTTCAGGGAACAGTTCTAGAATGAAACCTATAGCTGAAATTTTAGAAATTATCAGGTTAGCTATTGTAATATTTATACAGCTCTCCCTTTCCTGATTTAGTGAGCACTGCTACTGCTATGACCTATAATTTGTAACTATTTATCTAAATAATCTCCGAATACTTATGCTACATATACTTCTTATTTGAGCCTTCATGCATTTTATTGTCAAATAGTTGAAACTGGGAGTACAATCTGAAGTTGTATGATACATCTTGGGAGGAACTTTTAAATTCTAGGTAGAAATTTTTGTCAAACACTCTTTAACTCAATTAACATTTGTAATGCCATCTCTTTTGTGGAAAGTCTGTTGACATTGTTCCCTTTTTGTTTATTAAATGTATGTTTTTAGTGACATATACAAATTACATCATGTAAGTTCCATTTTTAATGGTTCAGGCTTTTGGACAAAGCTTACAGAAGAAATAGTTCGTTATCAGAATGCGCACAGTTGGCTGAAGTCCTTCTTTCTGTTGTCTCATGTTTGCATTTTGAACTACTTTCCTTATATCATTCACATGAAAACAATTGGAGTGATGCAAATCCTGGGACTAGAAAATCCAAATGCAGCAATCTATGGGAGATGCAGACTAGTGCTTTTACTATGATTGAAGATGCCATGTCCAGAATTGGATCGTCTATTTCTGAACGTTTGTGGCAGTCTCTGGTTGAGGTTAGCGTTCTTTTTTCTGTTCCTGGGGAAAATATGTTTTATAATTTCTGAAGCCTCTCCTTCATATAAATATGCTAGGTTTTGAGAAAAGTGATGGATTTTTTAGCGTCAAAGAACTTGGTCATAGTGGACAACGTCATGTCAAGGTATATTATATCTACCCTGATTTGCCTGTATAACTGCTGACGGACTTGCCTGCCATGCATTTAAGCAAATTTTAGCTAATGCTCGCAGGTTCTATACTACAGTTTTTCATTGTCTACATCTGGTTCTGACATATCCAAAAGGCTCTCTTTCAGGACAAGTATGCCTTTTGCTTATGCTAAGTTACTAATATGGGCAAATGTTGTTATTTTCCTTCTGATATTTTCTTTTTAATTTGTAAGGTTACGGGTTTTGGGGCGACATTGCAATTGTTTTTTACATATGGTCTCTCTAGTCGATCTTCTTTACTCCCTACTGCTATCAGCCTAAATGGGAAGGGTGTGAATTCTGAAAACCAGAAGCCATTACTGGAGTCTAGGAAAAGTAATGCTTATGTACCTCCACATCTGCGAAGGAGGGAAAGGAGCAGCAAGAATTATTCAGATGCTCGGGGTTCTGTAGATTGCAATCGTACGCAGTATGGTTTGTCTTCATCAGATTCAGAACTCAGTGATAGTGATGGTTATGCAATGAATGGAGACTGGCGCCGTAGTTCCAAAGCTAGGGTGGCTGCAATTGTTTGCGTACAAGTAATTTCCTATACTTTCCTCCCCAATCACTGCAACTTGTACATAATTATACACCTGAGAGTATTGTGCGTTTACAATCAAATGACAGGTGCATGTCATTGGTTGAATGATTTGGCGAGCCCTTTCCAAGTGTCTGAGTAGATCGAGTAATATAGTGGCCACTTTGGACTATAGGATTATGATGGGCTGCAGAATGATATTTATTTGATATTTTGATATTCTTTTTTAGAGAGGGATATGTAGTTTTAATTTCTATGAGATTAGTTGTTAATGAGATATCTAGAAATGTGAGAATAATAGGTTGCAGATCAGATGAACTATGGTTATGTTTTAGTCTTTTAGATGCTTTTACATTTCTATATACATGGGGAATCCACATAACGGGCTGCCAAGAATGGATTTTCAGATGTTTTTTAAATATCTTTATGTATATGCGGATGGAAACTGATGGATGTAGGGGTTGCAACGGGTAGGCCAAGGGTAAGATAAAGGTCTGACTTTTATCCTTATCATATGTATCAAACTCTTTTCCTTATCCTATAGGGTAATTGTAAATTTCAGTTATCCTACCCTACAGCGTAATAGGTGAAAAATTTCTTTGCCCTATAGGGTAAGCAGGTAAAACGAGTAGAATATTAAAAAAGAAAGAGGAAAAAATCTGAATGTAGTAAAATGTTAAACAAAAGAAAATCTTGTGTAATCTAAATAATTTTATACTTGTCAAAATTAAATCAAATACAATGAATAAAGTCAATCCTCTGCTCTAGGCTCTTTAATTATTTCGTTATAATTTTCTTAAAGTACATAGGTACATTTATACATAATTAATGTTGTACACTACTAATAATATGAATATTATTTTTATTGTTTATTTTAGGAGGGCAAACAGCCAAACAGGTAATGTGAAGAGTAAAAAATGCTTACTCTTATTCTGCCCATTTAAATAAATGGATAAAAAATATCCCTTACCCTACTCTATCAGATAAACAGGTAAGAAAAGTCTTTTGCAAGAACTTCTTGTTGCTCGTATCTTTTAGTCTTTGCAAGGGATTCATCCAGCAGAAAATAGGGAAATGATATGCTACTGTAACTGTTTTCTTGAATCTTGTCTGATTATTTCATCAGCATTTTAAAATCTACGGAGGCAACACGAGACCAGACTTTGCTAGAACCTGGCTTTCCTGTGCCTTGCTCGTGTGCTGTTCAACTATCCCTTTAACTACAGAAGATCTAAGTTAGAGTGTCACTGTTTTCCCATTCGATTATGTGGAAACGGTTCTTATTTGAATACAAGTGCTGCAAGTGGTATGATTAGTGTGTGTACAGAAATTAAGCAACAATGTCTAGTGACTTGAGAGAGTGACTGGAACATCTCAAGGCTGACCTAATGTGGATTGAGTCAAAAAAAAGGGATGTAATTGTTATTAACAGAGGACTCATCGTTAATGGGGGAAAAAGGTCCATATTACGAGAAGGAGTTGGAATAAAGGCTTTGCTATGGTGGTGACCATGATTAGCGGACACAAATGAGTGTCAGCCCCGATACAGATGTGGTTATCAGACAGAAAGTTTCCAAAATGTAGATACAAGGATACAACTACCTTTGTATATTTCATCAGCATATATTTATATTTGACGCATACAATGTGCATAAACTGTTTTTCATGTATGAAAGATCATCATTTCGGTAAAATGAACTGAAGAGTAGTAGCTTTTGTCAAAATATTCCATCTGCTATATAATTTTTAAGCTAATTGACGGTGTACACATGTAAGTTTTGGACACAGATGGGCACATGTACTGGGTGTTGGAGGATTATTATAAGCATATATTTAAGCAATAGAAAATGACACTTGTTTTCATCCAAAACGATAGAAATATTGATAATCATATCAACCATAGGATACAAGTTGGATGGTTGAAATAGTGGAGCGGAATGAGAGTTTTATGTGACCGTAATATTCCGTTTAAGATTGAAGGGAATGTTTTATTGGACTGCTGTAAGGTCCACTTTGTTATATTATGCAGAATGATAGGATATAAAGAGACATTATGCACAGAAGATGAGTATAGCATGGATGTGCATGCTTTGTTAGATATTTGGTAATATTAGGAAAAATAATGTGAAGTATGAGGATATTTTTGTTAAGTTAGGTATAATCCCATAGAAAGATGATGCGAGAAAACCGCCTATAACAGGTTAGTCACATGTGACGTAGACTGACAGATACACCAATTCGACAAGTGGAGTTTATCAATGTAGGTGAAGTTCAAAGAGCGAAAGAATGATCAAAGAAAACCTAAATGGAGGTGATAAGAAAAGATATATGGCAGCTAAAGACTTGATGAAAACATGTTGCTCCTTGGGAATGAGGGAAGAAGGATGATCAATGTGCTCGATCCGGCGTAATTATCTTTTTGGCTCATGTAGCCTACCTCAAATACTTTGGATGAATGGCTTAGTTTTTATTTGTTAAAGTGACACTTGTTTAGACATAGTATATCTATCTATGTTGACAATCTATTGGCTGATTTGGAAATTGGAGGATCACAAGTTAGGTAGTGATAGTGTAAAATTGTGAAGGTTGTCTTTAGATTTGATATTTTTTATTTTTGAATGTAAACTTAGTCTTTTTGTCCCTTGTATAAATTTCCTATTGGCTGGCAAGATTATCAGCCATTTAAAGCTTTGGATTTATTTGTGAAGAGTCTAGTTATCTAGCCAACACAATTTTAATCAACAGATCGTTAAAGTTTTTAGAAGTATTGAAGATCTCAATATCTCAAAGCAGAAATCTACATTGAGGGATGCACTTTAGGTGGTTAGTTTAGCTATATATATTTTTTCCTTCTCCTTCTCCTTCTCCTTCTCTCTCTCTCTCTCTCTCTCTCTCTCTCTCTCTCTCTCTCTCTCTCTCTCTCTCGATTAAATGTAGGTTTATGAAAGAGACTGAAGCGTGTATCGTCCCATACTTCATATAATGAATTAATTTTAGTGCTCGTTTTCTCTTATTTTTCTTCTTCTTCATTGCCTTTTCTTTTTCTCCTCTGTACAGAGTCATAGACACGGAAAATGAAGCACAGTACCTTGCAGAAGTTCTCTTTGAAGAACATCCAGAAGTGTATTTCATGCCATCCACCCCCACAAAAATTTCATTACATAAGCCCATAAATCAAGTTATTCCGACATCCAGTTTGACCTTCTAAATTAATGCTTTCACTTTTATCAAGCCAATCTTCTTAATGATGTTTGACCTATTTTTAGTCTCAAGTTATTTGTCCGTGTTACATTGATGTTGTGATTACGAGCAATTGACTCTTTGCTTCTTCAGAGTTCTCTAATTTGATTTTCTTATACAAATTTTAAATTTCTTAGAGGGTTAATGAGCTTCATGTCTAGAGGATAGTGCAAGAACAACGGGAATCGTGATGCGAACTTAAACTGAACAATATGAATCATGATGCGAACTTAAACCACACTGATATAGATTTCATCATCTGTCTATATTTTTACTAACCTTATAGTTTTCTTATCAGCTTATCTCGTTTTCTGGACTCTTTCTTAATCAAGAGGAATCTCTAGAGTTCGTTCTTGGTTCACAAAGTTTAATCTGCATAACTAGATCAGGTAGGCCTACTTGCATGCCAAGCGGCCATCAAGGTTTTACAGAAGGAGTCTTTCATGCTTGTGTTTGCCTTTGCAAGGATTTTTGATCAACTCAACAGAAGGTCAACTGTTAACATCTTCTTGTAAAATCATTGCTAATTTATGGAGCTTTCTTGACCTTGAGTCTTGCCCACCAGAGAATCTCATTTGATAACAAAAGGCTTGGATGACAATGATGACAGTGTTTTTATAATGATTCCCGATATTAAAGGTTCAGTGAGGATTAAGAATTAAGAGATTAGCTAAGAAAGGAATTTAATCTTGGTAGAAAAGCTTATACAAGTCTAGAGCATGAATATCATATGATCTTTGGAAAATGTAGAAAGATTCCTTCTTCTGGGATCCATTAAGGCTCTTTAGACTGTCTTTGTTATTTACTCTGCTGGCGGTTTTACATTCAAGGTTCCCGAAACAACAAAGCCTTTGTCCAAAAAAAAAAAAATCAAGTTGGCTAAATGAACCATTTTCTTCTATTCAATACCGTTAAGAGTCATCTCCTCAATTAAATTAATCAATCATCATCATCATCATCTAATTCTTTTCCCATCAAAGTGGGTTTCAGCTATGGATCGAGGCTCCACAAAGGGTTTGATAAAGTTTTATGGCTGGTTGTGGACCTTAGGTTAACCTTCTTATAATTAACATCCTTTTTTGTCAGAAATTATGTATGAGAGATGGGGCTTGTCATAGTTCAAATGGCCAGCTAATGTCCACTGCAGTCTCCTTGACATTGAAAAATATCTAGAAGAAAGGAAAAGATAATAAGATTGCTATTTTCTTCTAGATAATAAGATTGCTACAAGGGATCACATTCGACTCTATGACATAAAATCAAGAGTAAAACAGAATGTATTCCCTGATAATCCTGACACTTTTGTCTATCATATTCTTCGTAATTGCCTCTATTCATGTTCTTATTGGCCAAAGTTTAGTCCTCATAATTGCATCAACTGTAATCTAGTCACTTCTCCTAGTTTGTACACTTATTTCCAATTGCAACGAGAAAAGCATCTCAATCCCTTTAGGTTCTCAAGAGTAAATTTCGGTAGTTAGGTTAGACAGTATCTCCATTTTACTCTTTTGCTAGATTGAATCTTCATTCATTTGTTCTATCTGTTGTTTTTTATGTTCTCTGCTACTCCTTTTTCCTATTTCTTCATAGAAACTGGATAGTCTTGTAGAGCTTTTCACTGGATTTCTGCATGAGTTGGCAGTCAATTTCAGCACATAGATGTCTCTATCTCCCACCCCCTATAACTCATTTGTAAACTCATGGATATGCATTACTCTTCTTCATGCCCAATGTGATTCCTAATATGCGCCTGATTGATTCATAGAAGCATGCTATTATGGGTTTAATTTTGTGCTGGATAGATGCCTATTTTTGAAATATTGACACAGCATGGGAGATGGAATTGGGGGTTGAGGTGGATTTGGGGAAGAACACGAAATAGGATTTGATAGAAATAACAAGAGGATAAGATTTAGGCATCACATATAGGTAAACCACTTGGCCACTCTCACATAACTCGCTCGAGAAGAGATTTGAAAGCATATCTCATGCCTAAAGTTTCATGTAGAAACAATTTTTTTTAATAGTCAATTTTCATTAATCTTCCAAGAGTCTCATATAAGCTTATCTATAACAAAACTACATGCATACATGTGCAAATGAAAAAAATAAATAAACAGCAAATAAATAATCAGTAAAATTGAATTGAGTCTTTTAAAAGGATCCCAGTTAAATATAGTCTAGCAAGTTTCATTAACTCAGAAAGGTTTCTGGATAAATTCCTTGAACATCTTTGTCCACGTAAACTACTATAGAACTATGGTGGGTTCCTTATGTGGAAGCTTGTTATCAACAAATATACTATCATGCAGGAAAATTTACCTCTGCAGTGCAGACAGTTACGAGTTGGCACTTCCATCTTCCCTCTTCTTGCTCCTTCATGTTTGAACCTTATGTAATAATTAGTTTCTGGCAATGTATTTACTACCTTGGTATAATTGCATTTGCCAGCTTATTGCAATTTGCATGACTTCTTAATCACTTCTACAGTTTCATGAAGTTCTGTAATGGTTGAAAAATTTGTCATGACTCGTTTTCTTTTTGCCTGCACTTGGAAGGATCTTTGCCATGCTGAACCGAAGTCACTCACCTCTCTCTGGACACTTCTTTTGGCTGAGAACGATGTGCTGCAGCCAAGGTGCCTGTTTCCTTTGTTTAATCTTCTGAGCTTTTTTTTTTTTTCCTTTCCGTTTGTTTATCCTGAGATGCCAAAATGCACTTCTGTTTTAACAGGAAGTATCAAGCAACTCTTATGACTTGTTTGCTTTTCGATCCTGTGATGAAGGTAATTATTTTTTGTCTAATGCATATTCATCTATGTATTTTTGTTTGTTTAACTTGTTTCATTTGTACTGAGTTATACTTTTTTTTAATTTCCCCATTTTGCTGGATGCTGAACCAAATGTTCCCTATTGAGGCTTAAAATATTGATAAGCATATTGCATGGAACCTGTTTGTTGCAAATTTTGTCATCAGAGTTGGCTTTTACCTTATCTTGTCCTATGTTTGCCACAAGTTTATGCTACAGCTTCCTAGTGTTTTTTCTTTTTTTCCTTATTTAGTTTGTTCTGATGTCTTAGTCTATAAGTTATATGCACTTTTGAAACTGTCCTTCCTCTATTTTCTACAGGTTCGCGTGGCATCTGCTTCCACTTTAGCTTCTATGTTAGATGGACATTCATCGACCTTTCTGCAATTAGCTGAACATAAAGGGTCTACTAAATGTGGGTCATTTACCACGCTGTCAAGCTCACTTGGTCAAATATTAATGCAATTGCACACAGGTGATTGGAGATTACCTCTTGCTGTTGTTCAATTTAATTTTTTTTTCTTCTGAAGGGAGATGAGATGAAGGTTTTTTTTTTTTTTTTTTTGGTTATCGTTTGTTCGATGTAGAATAATTCAGTAGTTACCATTTAGTTCGCTCTTTCATTCTCAATCTGTGTGAAGCATTTTTCTCTCTCCAGCATAGTCATTAACAATCTAATGACATGTTGACATCCCTTCGTTCCATTTATTGGCCTTTAAGATACTGCAGCACTATTTCTAATACTGGGAATAATTATAACCAAGGTTACGTGTATTCTGGAGTTTATTTAAGATTGACAGGGTAGATTTTTGGGGTGTGTTTGAGCTGCAGTCTCTCCAGATCATTTATCAATTTGTATGATGAAAAAGAAAATCGGAAAAATTGTTAAAGTTTGACCTCTATTGTTCCAATCCACCGATTCTGGATAAATTTAAAATCTTTCAAAATCCAGTCATTAATATGCATCACTTCTTCAGACATCCATGTCCATGCACTGGAGTATTTCCTTTTTGTTTTCCTTCTCTTCCTTCCTATTGGTCATATTATCCATCTCTCGCTCCCTCCCTCCCTCTCTCTCTCTGACACACACACACACACACACACACACCTGCCGTCTCCCACATAAAGTGAGGTGCAAATAACCATTTCCTACTAGAAGCTCGTATAATTTTGTTCATGCTGTTTTTGGTTTTTCATCTTTAAGAAGAAATGTTCAAATATGCAATTTTAGAAAAAATAGGATACCGAGTAATGAGTACCACTCCTGCAATACTTGCTTAATTAGCATTGAGGTTTGATGTGTACTTGTTGATAGCTCGTCATAAAGCGTGTTCATGTTTTCCATGAGGCCTTATGCTCTAAAGCCGACCACGATATTGAGAATATCTGTTGGTTTGAGAGCATGCATTGGGAATGGTTAAGCCTGTTTACACATGCAGCCTCAGTTATTTTTGTGGTTACTTTAATATTTCAGGTATTATATACTTGATACAACAAGAAACACATAGCGAGTTGCTAGCATCATTGTTCCAAGTCCTTATACTTCTGATATCTGCTACACCGTAAGTTTCTTACTTTCTACCTGATACTGAAGCATAATATTCTTTTCTGTTTAGTTGCTAATAGTATTCCAGAAAGTTTGTCGTGGATGCATTCTGAGATGTATTAAACATGTTTTTTTTTTTTTTTTCACTTTCAATTTTTCAAATCCCATGCGTTCACATATTTGTCCCTATCACTCACTAAGAAATTGCTAATTCATTACTACTTTTTGTTATAAACAGATACTCTCGAATGCCAGGAAACTTATTGTCCACTTTGGTTGAACCTTTATTTAATAGAATAAAGAAGGACCTTGCATGTAAAGTAGAACATATTGGCCTTCTGGTTAGTTTTGTCTGACTACTTCTTCTGATTAGCCTGTTATGCCGATTATCTGGCTGAGTTTTATTTGACAGGGAACTGCTCTTAGTTGCCTGGGTTCAGCGCTTTCTGTATCACCTCCGTCATCACATGTACTAAAATTGCTTGAAGAAGATATTTCAAGAGGTTAGTTTCCGTTTGAACAATACAATTATTGCTACAAAAGCTACTCCGTCTTACCCTGGATGATGTTCTGGTGTCTTCTGAAAGTAATTACCTTTTCTAGCTAAGATAAAGAAATGATAAAAAAAAGAAGAAGTTATGTTCGTCTTTAGATTGATCAACAGTATTCTCAGGTGTAGATTGTTGATTCAAGAGAAAAATTTGCATAAGGAAAGCACTTAATATAATTCCAAATCGTTCAGTTTGGCTTCTTTACTGCAGAAATAACCAAGCAATTAAATATTGGTTAAAACACATAACATCTATTGATTTACATATAGTTGTCATTGCATCTAGGCAAACTTTTTCTTTTGAATTCTCCAACTCAGTTTTATGAATAAAGCCCGCTTTCCTTATACAAAGTAATTTCTCTGATTGCAAGTCTTCTGAATTACTTTTTTCTTCTTCCATTGAGTAAAATGGAATAAGTGCTTGTTTTAGGAATTATGGTTAAAATAACAAGGGAAATGTTGGATAAAATATAGAAAACACTAGTGAGATTTCAATGGGCTCCTAAAATATATCTCTACACTTAACCCCCTTCTACTTGCTTTTTGTGGGATCACCTAACACCACAATGGCGGGTGAAACTAACTATTTTGCCTCTGTCTCTCTCTCTCTCTCTCTCTTTCTGAGATAAGACATCCCTGAGGATTACAACCGCTCATATCTCATTCTGGAGACATATCTCTGTGCAAGTTCTCTAAGCTCAGAGGTAAAGTTCCTTTGCAACAACACTTTCACCCAAGAGCCAATATGCTCATTTGTCACAAAGTGACACTTATTACCTTCTCTCCGACTATGTGCAACTGCCAACTATGGGAGTGACTGGCTGATTACCCTGACATCACAAGTCAGTGGATGTCGTGGCTGTCCTGTGCTTCGCTCTTCTCACTGGAAAAGGATTGCAGTTAAAATCTGAAATTTAGCTGTAGTCTTTTTACTAGTCTATCTTCTTTTCCCTTAGCAAAATGGTGGGCCAAATTCGTATGAAAATTTATTGCTACGATAAACATTGAGTCCCAGAGTGTTTAAATATGATAAGTCACGAAGTAGCAAAGGTAGTGCCAGACACCTTAGCTGTATAGTTCCTAATTTTCTTCGAGCAAAATAGGATAAGTTTGCAAATAAACAGTAAATAGAAGAAGTGAATAAGAATATCAGCAAAACGAGGCAACTCAGTGTAACAGAAGGGAGGAGAGTGGAGAAAGAAGAGTAGAGAAGAAGAGGGTAAGATAGAGAAGCATCAACAGTGGCACCAATTGAAAATGCAACAGTAGCATTTTTTTTTTTTTTTTTTGGGGGGGGGGGGGGATGAAAGAAGAAGAAAGCATCAGCAACAACACTACCAAGTCATTAAGCAGCATTGCTACTATGCAGCGAAGAGGGAGGAGGAAAATTTTTAAGAGAAGATGAACAAGAAAAAAAAAGTAATGGGAAAAAGAGAAAAGAAAAAATGGAAAATAAGGCAATGGTAATAAGGGACGAGGTAGAAAAAGAGGGAGAAGAAGAGGAAAACTAGTGTAATGACCAATCATTTTTGATAGGTATAAATAATTCAATAAAAAAAAATAATGAAATAATAAATATGAGCTTTCACTTTCTATAACCTCCAAACCTTTAATTTTATATTACTCCTAAATTTTTCATCTTCTTCAACCTCCAAACTATTCATCTTCTCCATTATTTCAACAATAAAACTCCCATATTTAATTCTCAAAATTAAACTCCCTAATTAAACTAAAATCTTTCATATTCTAAACCCCCAAATTGAAAACCTATATAAACCCACATTTCTTAATCCTATTGTAAGTAGTCTTTCCTCTAGAATTCTCTCTCTCTCTCTCTCTCTCTCTCTTTATCTATCTACTCGCCGGAGCTGCCGTTGGAGTTGTCGCCGCCATCAAAGCCGCACTTATCCGGATAGGAACACCTCCCACCTCTTTCCATATTTTGGGATATCACCTTTTGTTAATATGTAATATATTATCCTTCTTTTCCATATTAGGTTAAATTATTTTATTGGATCGTAGGACTAGTTTATCCATTACCCAATAAATCTAATAGTTTAAAAATAATATCCACCATCTTATAAATCCAATAAGATGGATTCAAACCCATTTCCTAATTTTAGACCCGCTTAACTTTAAAATCAATTTTGAGTATGTTATAAAAATACTGAAAAATCTTTAAAAATCATCTAAGTTTATATTAATCTATTTTTGATATTCTTAGAATATTTTTAATGTGTAGATTGTTCCGTTGATCGACATCGGGAAACAAAATTCAGGTGAGTTCTTTTTGGACTCACTAAACATATTAGTTTTTCTTATATAAATATTACTTCAATTATATCGTCTAAATTTGTTATTATAAGTATTATTTCTTTATATTGTTAGAAATTAATTTGCAGAAACTAAATTTGTTATTACAATTGTAATCATTAACATTCCTATTATTTCTTTATGTTGTTTGAAATCAAATGAATACTTGTTAAATTACATAATATAGTTATATTTTAATATTTAATAAGTCATGAAAAAGCTATAATCGTGGAAAAAATACTGTCTGTGATATCATTTTGTATTGATATATAGAAAAGTTGTCTTATATGTTGGTTCTCTAATTAAATAACGTGTTTCACACGGAAAATCTCCTAGTATCCTACACTTGCCTGACTGATATCTTTATGATGTCTCAAATCAGTAAATCTTTGATATAGTTAATTGCGATTTATTGAATAAAGTATAAACTGAATGACTCTATAAATCATGTATTTAACAAATTAATAAAATCCAATTGAAATATTGTACCAGAATTTAGACTTATATGAACTATATTTAAATAACGCTGGGTTGGGGGGAGAAACTGATGGAAATATATTCTGTTTCGACTGTAAACTTGTTAAATTGTACAACTGAATATTTCGCACACCATGGGTGCGTGATGATTTGCTAGATCATACCTTATTTTTATTCCTGTTTGCCTGATGGCATGTCCGATTCAGCACCGGACAATCCATTTGACCATTTTCTGGGTCTATACAGAAGACAATCGAAATAGTGGTATTTCATCACTTAGTTTTTCTAATTAAATGACATCCTAGGTAAAATTACTCCTGTTATAAAATTGAATTCACTAAAATGATATCAAGATAACATAAATCAATTGACATCATTATTACAGACATCTCATTACATATTTTCTAAAACTTGTGTTATTATTATGTTTGGACATAACTGTTATATTTCACATTCTGCGTATCTTATTTTGGTTGCAATCTGACGATTTGGGTGTGCATGTCTAGAATTATCGATGGACGTATCAAAGAATGATGAAGGATCTGATATAATTCGAAGAGCATGTTAAAATTAAAGAGTTATCTTATTTTCTCTTATTTAATTCATTACAACAAGAACAACTAAGCTTTTTATCCCAAGTATTTGGGGTAGGCTACATGAACCAAAAAAAAGAATCACGCCGGATCGATCACTTTGATATTCCTTCTCTATTCATTTCTATCAAGTAATATCTCCTTATTTAAACCTCTAAACTCCATATCTTTGCGTATCACCTCCATCCATATTTTCTTCGGTCTTTCCTTCGTTCTTTTAACTTGTCCTACATTGATAAACTCCCATCTTCGAACTGGTGCACTTGTAGGCCTACGTTGCACATGACCAAACCATCGTAAGCGATTTTCTCGCATCTTCTCATCGATGAGAGCTACACCTATCTTAGCATAAATATTTTCATTTGTCACTTTATCTCTCGTAGTGTTGCCGCACATCCAACGGAGCATGCGCATCTCTGCTACACTTATCTTCTGTGAATGACGTTTCTCTATAGCCCAACATTCTGTGTCATATAATAAAGTTGGCTTAATAGCAGTCCTATAAAATTTTATTTTCAATCTTAACGGAATGTTACGGTCGCATAAAACTCCCGTTGCCCTCCATTTCAACCAGCCAGCTTGTATCCTATGGTTAACATCATTATCGATCTCTCCATTATTCTGAATAATAAAACCCAAATATCTAAACTGACTGTTCATTTGTATCTCTTGCCTATCCAGTTTTACAACATTATAGTTTATGGTCCATCGTTTACTAAATTTACACTCCGTATACTCTGTTTTAGACCTACTCAATCTAAAACCTCTAGATTCTAATATATGTCTCCATAACTCTAACTTGGCATTTACCCTTTTTCTTGTATCATCAATTAAGACAATATCATCAGCAAATAACATACACCAAGGTATCTCATCCTGAATGGTTTTAGTAAGCTCATCCATCACTATAGCAAATAAGAATGGGCTCAATGCAGATCCTTGATGTAATCCAATTGTGATAGACAAATCACTAGTTAAACCACCACATGTTCTGACATTGGCCACTACTCCATCATACATATTCTTAATTATGTCGATATACTTGATAGGAACTTTTTTTTTCATCAGTGTCCACCAAAGTATCTCTCGTGGAACTTTATCATAGGCTTTCTCTAAGTCAATAAATATCATATGCAAATCTCTATTTCTCTCTCGGAATCGCTCTATAAGTTGACGAAGTAAACGAATAGTTTCTGTCGTTGATCGCCCCGGCATAAATCCAAACTGGTTCTCTGATATTTTAACAGTTTGTCGCAATCTATGTTCAATTACCTTTTCCCAAAGCTTCATAGTGTGACACATGAGTTTTATTCCCCGATAGTTAGAACAACTCTGAATGTCGCTCTTATTCCTATACAGAGATAGTAGGATACTCTTCCTCCATTTATTTGGCATTTTCTTAGTTTGCCAAATCTTGTTAAAAAGATCTGTGAGCCACCTCACACCAATCCCTCCTAAATATCTCCATACCTTTATAGGAATCTCATATGGACCAACAACTTTTCTTAATTTCATCCTCTTCAAAACCTATTTTACTTCAAACTCTTTGATTCTGCGCATAAAACTACGATTCATATTCTTACATTGAATAGTAAGATCTCCCAAATCTTGAGTAAAACTACCATTATATAATCTATCAAAATAATTTTTCCATCTTTCTTTAATCTCTTCGTCTCGAACTAGAACCGTCTGATCCTCATCTTTAATACACTTTACAGTATATAAGTCTTTAGACTTTCTCTCTTTTATTCGAGTAATTTTATATATATCCTTTTCTACCTCTTTATTATCTAGCTTCTCGTACACTTGTTTATATAATTTAGTTTTTACATCCCGAACAGCTTTCTTAGCCTCCTTCTTTGCTAGTTTATACTTCTCAAAACTTATTCCATTATTATTATTATTCTTCTTCAAATCTCTATAAAGGTCTTGTCTGATCTTAATAGCATTTTTTACCTCTTCATTCCACCATGATGTATCCTTACATGATGGAGCACCGCCCCTCGACTCACCGAATATATTTTTAGCTATCCTTTTAATCCAGCTAGTCATTTTGTTCCATGTTACATTAGGATCATCATGGTCCATCCAATCTGCTTCTTGTACTACTCTATTTATAAAAACTTTTTGATTATCTTCTAATCGCCACCACTTAATTTTAGGATCTAATTTGCACTTAATTTTTCTAAGTTTCTGTCTAATCTGAATATCTAAAACTAAGAGTCTATATTGGGTCACTACACTCTCACCTGACACTACCTTACAATTGATACAACTAGCTCTATCTACCCTCCTAGTTAAAAATAAATCTATTTGGCTTGGATTCAATCCACTTTTAAAAGTAACTAAGTGAGAAACTCTCTTTTTAAACCAAGTATTCGCTAAAATTAATTCATAAGATAAAGCAAAATGTAGAATTGAGTTACCTGCTTCATTTCTTTCTCCAAAACCAAATCCTCCATGTACACTATCAAACCCATTACGACTAGTTCCTATATGCCCATTGAGATCACCGCCAATAAATAGTTTTTCTCTAGCGGGTATTCTTTGTACTATCTCATCTAGATTCTCCAAAAATTGATGTTTACTGGATTCATCAAGTCCTAATTGTGGTGCATAGGCGCTAATGACATTAAAAATCTCTCCATCTAAAATAAGTTTAACTAATAAAATTTTATCACCTTCCTCCTAATCTACACTACATCCCCAAGTAATTGCTTATCTATGATTACACTTACCCCTTTACGATTTCTATCTCTACCCGTATACCAAAATTTATAACCCCAAGGCTCTATGACTTTAGCTTTCTTATCTACCCACTTAGTCTCCTGCACGCACAAAATATTAACCCTCATTTTAATCATAGCATCAATTAACTCTGTTAATTTACCTGTAAGGGAATCTATATTTCATGATGCCAACCGAAATTTATGTTTATGAGCTAACTTATTTACCCCACCCACTCATTAAGATGTGGGAACCCTCTTATATTTGACACCACATCCGGGCGCCGACGTGGCGCGTCGCTTCTGGGCGACGACCTAGCAACCCTCATACATTTTTCACTACACCCGGGCTCCGATATAGCGCGTCGCTTAGTAGGGAACGCCCCAACGAAATTCATATTTTGGCTCATTTCATAATATGTGACAATGTTTTACGTTGGCTGTCACTGGCCTACCACAACTCTCCTTTATCCTGGTTTGGGACAGGCAGTGCATAGCACTGGCGGAGTTTATTTAATTCATTGTATTATGTTATTATTTCATCTATATTAAATTCTGTTTCCATCAATGAAAAGCCAAACTTTTGTTAAACTTTTTTGTTGTAATTATTGAGTATTATTATGGCAAATTCTATTGGAAGTTTTATCATTTTCAAACCGAATATGTTGCTGGTACCTGCTATACGTTCTCGTTTACCGTATATCGGGAGCGGGGCGTGACAACTAGTAGCAGGGAGAAGGATAGAAAAAGTTGTAAGAGAAGATAGATAAGAAGCATTGCTAAGTCTTTGATCCGCATTGTCACTATGTAGCAAAGTTTGATAAGAATGGAGTCTAGAAAATAGTTGTTTCTCTTTTTGGTTATATATGGGTCCCATTGAACTAAATGAATCCAAACTTGCATCAATAAACAGCCACATAGGTGGCCCAGATAGATGACCATTTAACTACCGTTAACAAATGAGAATCTAACCCATCTTGAAATTTGCAATAAAGGTTATGATTACATTGAGATGACATCAAATCTAAGATAATTTCAGGAACTTTTACGGGTGCAGTAGCTTTAATATTTGATTGCTTAACATGAGCAGAGAAATTCTGTCATCCATTTTTCAAGTTTGATCATCAAAACTTTACAGAATGTTAAGGTTTATGTGATTGCTCCTATATTTAAGTTGTCAATCTTATTACCTTCTCTGATTAATGGAGAAAAGATGGAAAGGCTTTATATCGAAGCTCTTGAAGGTTACCATCCCAACACCCAAGTAGCGGGTTATCACCTGCATACTATTAGAAAATGCAGTTTTTATGATACCTTCAGTTGTATTCTACCAGCTTAACTTTGTGGGATGTACTGGGAACGCGGTAAGGGAGCAAAACACAACCGCAGTGGTTTCCTTATGAAACTGGCGCGTATTCTGGTTGTATGATAAATTCATGATAATCAGTATTTAACAATCTAACCATCGTGAATTCTAATGTTTGATAAAGAAAGCTAATTTTCATTCTCTATGTCTTGTTCAGAATCAGCAAGACATTAGTGTACTTCCTCAGTTAATTTAATATTGAGACCACAATATCCAACCAAAACATCATGCTAGTGGTTGTCTTTGAAACTGATTCATGCTGTGGTTATATATTATAATATATATGTGATAGCTAATAACGAAAAATGTGGCGACATGATAGTTTTGAGTTTGTCACTCTTATTGATAGTAAAGAAGCTATTTTCTGTTTGCTATGCAGGTCTTGTTCAGAATCAACAAGAGTCAAGTGTATTTTCTCAGTTAATTCAATTTTCAGCAGAAGGTCGGAACCTGACAGTTAGATTAGAGGCTCTCCAGGTATTACTGTTTGCATCAGTTCTATTGTTAGAATTTACAGCCATTTTCTTAGTATCTTATAAGGTTTACTCAAGACTTGCGTTGATTGCTACTCACTGTGGGTGAACCGTGTAAACATCAATAGATGAGTAATACTTAATAAAATTTACGAACATAAGTGTTCTGCCTCCTAAGCAGTCTTGTGTAAGGGTATAATTTGCATGCCATGTATTGTAGGGATCTCATCTTTATTTTCTTTTATCAACTAATAATCAGAAACTGTAGTATGTGAAACAATGTTCAATAGTTCACTTTTTTCATAGATTTCCCAGATTTAAGCACATCTAAGTTTAAGGGATTTGAAAGATATTCTACTACAGATCCATGTATTCTATTCTGTCAGCTTGTTTTCAAAATCTGCAAGATTTAAGGCAACATAATGTGTTGATTTTGGAGCACTATCTGCTAAAACCGTATGGAGCTATGAGAAGTGATAGGATCATAGTCAATGGAGCATGAAGTCTAGAGTCAGGCCTAAAGAAATGTGGATAGAGGAAAACATGGATGGAGGCAATTAAGGATGATATGCTAGTGATTAACTGAGGAGCTGGCCCTTAATAGAGCTGAACAGAAGAAAAGGGTTCCTGTAGGCAGCCCCAAAAATTTGGGATGATAGCTAAGTTATGGTTGTATCTTTTGTAAAACAGAAGAAGAAAGAGATGCTGTCTGGAGTTACAACACATCTAAATCTATTGCTTGTCTCTAGAGTTATCTGCTGTGTTATTTATGGCTCTGAAGTCTGAACAGGTTATTTGTTTGCATGGAGGTAGAATGGAAGTAATGTTACTTCCATAATTTCAATTGTTTAGTTAACCAAGAAGGTGGTTGTAAGTTGCTTATCGTATGGCGAGATGGCATCTATGTGACACCTTAATTCCAAAATTCACTTCCTCACATTTTTGGTTGGAACTTGGAAGAGCTTTTGTAAAGGAACAAGACAAAAGCTTAATTTCTTATTTGTATTCCATCATTTCCATTCAAAAACTTTAATCTAAAAATAAATAAAATAATATAAGCTGGTTTTATTTAATCAATTAAATAATACCCTCTTCACTTCCTAATACACTTTCTTCTTCCAAAAATTAGCAAAGAAACACAATTAGAACTCTATTTTTCTACTTACGTTTTGTAAGTTACTTCTTCATTTCTTTCTCACCTCTTCTACTTCTAGTGAGTCAAATGCACCCTTAACTATTCAACCTTTAGTGAAGGGAAATGAAATAGAATTATCAGTTGCACTGGGTTGCTATCTCCATCATATCGATTTTGGACAATTGACTATTGGAGTCATATTAGTTTTAGTCTCTCCTAGTTTGTAGGGCTGTTTCTCGGAAGGGCCACATTCCATTGCTTATGAAATCCAGA
The DNA here is from genome assembly GCA_036321105.1 of Dracaena cambodiana. Lineage (NCBI taxonomy): Eukaryota > Viridiplantae > Streptophyta > Magnoliopsida > Asparagales > Asparagaceae > Dracaena > Dracaena cambodiana. Next base: position 3,693,126 of record JAYEPQ010000007.1, read on the forward strand.
ATGGACATTAATACAGCTTTGGTATCTTGGTTTACAGATCTTGTGAACAGCTTTGGTATCTTGGTTTATTGATCCTGTGAACCCATGTCTCTATTTGTTTGCCATGACCAGTGAAATATGAAAGCATGCTACTTAGATATCATTCAGATTCCGTTATTTGTGATGACCAGTTCTCAGTCCAAGGAGCGATCGAGTGATATTTGCTGTGGCAAAAATACATATCAGTTAGTACTTGTCTTTTTCCCCCCCTGAACCTGCCCTTTTATTTTCCTAGGGACCTCATTATAAGCATTAGGCACTTGTTTCTTTTCTAACACATACCACGTTACTTTCCTAGGGACCTAGCGTAAGCTTTGTCAAAGTTACTAAAACAACCATGTCCAAGTCTCTTCCCTGGTCCCTATAATTTTTCATCAATCTTAGGAAGATACATAATTTACATGGTCAAATTCCCTGGAAACTGAATTATTTCCCAGAAAGGATAGTTTCTTTTCCGAGTACTTGACTCTTTGGTTTACTTTTTGAAAGTTTCATGTTGTGGTAAATTTGAGTACTTGATAGTTTGTTCAACTTTGTATCACAGTTTATTCTTATTCATCAGCGCTGAAGTTATATTTCCATTCATCAGGCAATTTTTAGTCTCTACAAAGTTGTTGAAAGCTGGCCTAATGAAGTTTTCTTTAAAGTACCTTTAACTTTGCTAAGCCTAGCTCTTTTAGAATGCCAACAGTTTGTAGTTTGTACCATAGATGAAATTGTTCTTGAAGTTCTGATTTGTGATTCTTCTGAAACAATATATGATGGTAACACCACCTTTCTGTAATATTGTCGTCCTTTAAGCTTTCTTCCATTACCAGCATGATCATTTAGGTATCCTCTTATAAATAATTTTCCAGGTTGTCATTCTCTTTAATTAATTCATTCATGTAATCTAAAATTTCCTATATTATGTGGCCGTTAATTTTTGTATGAGATCCACAGTTGCTCATTATCTGTTGCTAGGAACTTGGTGACATACTTGGCAAGTCTTTTGTGGTGTCTTTTCCTGGTATGATTTGGAAGTTGATGATCTTGATGAAAAGTGAAAATTTGTGACCATGCATATCACTGTGGTATTTCTTTTATTTTTGGGGAAATATTGTTTAGATCCTCCATGTGAAATTGAGTTTTGTAAGCCCCTCAATTTTCTTTCTTCTGTCTCCCCAACATTTTCCTAGTTTGCCGTCTTCAACACCATCTCAATGCCTTTAAGCCTATCTGGAAGAATTCTTTCTCAAGTTGCTGAAAAAATGAAAATAGAAATAAATGAGAAAGCCCACTAATAACTCTTGTGATTTCTCTATCCACTGTCTTTATTGCTGATTTTAAGCCCTAAATATGTGTAATCTTGGTACTAAAGCAAATGAAAAGACTGTATCTTTTTGGTCAATGAATTATGATTGCTTGTGAGATGTTAAAGCAACAGAAAGCGAAGGTGTTGTTTTCTGTAATCTGTTAACAAAGAAAAATTGTGGGAAATATATTCTATTTTAATCTCAGCTTCTCAAAAGGGAACCCAGTGCATGAGGCTTCTATATTGTAGGGTCTGAGAAAAGTCTGATATATATGCAGCCTTACCTCTGCATTGCAAAGAGGCTCCCTCGTTGCACAGGGCTCCCAAATTATATTATATTTTTCTCTATTCCAATTCCTCAAATCTAGAATTATCATTTTTCTCATTTTGTGGATATTTTTCCTCAACTTTATCATTAATTTTTCTTGGAGTAAAGTGAGATAGTAATCAGGTGTTATTTTTATACACAAAAACTCAAACTTGAAAGTTTAAATTCCAATCAACTTTAAAGGTGAAAATATGGAAAGAGAATGGAGGAGGCAGTGGAGCTAAGAACATAGCAGGATAATTATCTTTTCTTGCATGATTTTATAGATAAACCTCCCATTATCATTCTGGCATTTCAAAATTCCATTAGTACAGAAAATTGTGTATATCATACACAAAGGGCTTGCTCCTATCTTAAATTAATGTTTTTAATTTTTCTTTTATAGTGGACTTCAAATACTGCCTATCCCAAGTACTTAGGCTAGTTGTTGTTGTTGTAGACCTCACATACTCCAAAACAAGCACGATTCCAGCAGAGAAATAAACAGTTCGGATTAGGTCAGAATTAGGTCTGTGCAGGATGTCCCAGCTAAAATAAACATGTTTATGAATAAAAACAATACAATATTAATCAAAGCAGTTTGGAATACACCATTGAAGAATATCTTAACTAAAGTCAACTTGTTTGTGAATATTATACAATTTTATTGAGAACAATATGCTTCTACTTATACCAGCAAAATCATACAATAAACTCACTAATTTGTTGAGGTGGTGATGGAATTGGCTACTCCAGGTTATGTCATGGATGTCCTTTAGGTATTTTAATGAGCACATTTAACATCATGTTGTTCCATTGTTCGCAATCCATTATTTCCATTTTTGTCACGCCCCGCTCCCGATATACGGTATACAAGCACGTGTAACAGGTACCGGCAACATATTCAGTTTGAATATGCTAAAGCCTCAATAAATTTGCCACAATAATACTCAGTAATTACGATAGGAAAATTCAACAAAAGTTTGACTTTTCATTTATTGGAACGAAATTTAGATACAATTGAAACAAAATTTAAAAAAATTAAACAAAAAGAAGAAGGGAATCTCTAATCCGTTATGGAGTTTCAATATGATGTTTAAAATACACTAGATTTTGCGTCAGTTTTGGCGTGTCCATCGGTAAATTTGGACATGCACACCCAGGTCGTCAGATTGCGACCAAAATAAAAATGCAGAAAGAATATGAAATATAGCAGTTATATCCAAACATAATAATAACACAAGTTTTAGAAAATATAGAATGAGATGTCTGTAATAATATGTCAATTAATTTACGTTATCTTAATGTCAATTTAACGAAGTCAACTTTATAACAGAGGTATTTTTGTCTAGGATGTCATGTAATTGGAAAAGCTAATTGATAGGATACCACTGTTTCGATTATTTCCTGTACAGACCCAGGAAATGGTCACAGGATTGTCCGGTGCTGAATAGGACCTGCCGTCAGGCAAACATGAATTATAATCAGGTATGATCCAGCAAATCATCACGCACCCATGGTGTGCGAAATATTCAGTTGTACAACTTAACAAGTTTACAGCCGAAACAGAGTATATTTCCATCATTCAGTTTTTCCCCCAACCTAGTGTCATTTAGGTATAGTACAGTATATTGATTATATTAGGTACAATATTTCCATTGGATTTTTCTTAATTTGTTAACAACATGATTTATAGAGTCCGTTCAGTTTATACTTTATTCAATAAATCACAATTATCTATATCTAAGAATCACTGATTTGAGACATCATAGAGATATCGGCCAGGCAATTATATGGATGCTGGGAGGTTTTCCGTGCGTTGCACGTTCCTTAATTAGAGGACCAGCATACAAGATAACTTTTCTAGACACCGACACAAAATGATATCACAAACAGTATTTTCCCGTGAATATAACTTTTATGTGATTTATCAAATTTGTATATATGATTTTTCTAAAATCTAACTATACTATGTAATTTAAATTTAATGACAATTGATAATAGATTTTTGGTGACAAGAAACATAGTAAGTAATTGATAAATTCCTACAAAATAACAAATCAATTTACACAAAATAAATAACATGATTGAAACAACATGTATATAAAATAGCATGATTAGTGAGTCCAAAAATGAACTCACCTGGATTTTGTTTCCCGATGTCGCTCAATGGAGTAATCTACACATTAAAAATATTCTAAGAATATTAAAAACATATTAATTTAGATAATTTTTAGTGATTTTTCTAATATTTATAACGTACTCTAAATTGATTTTAGTATTAAGCGGGTCTGAAATTAGGAAATAGGTTTTGCTTCATTTTACTGGGTTTATAAGATAATGGATGTTCTTTTTAGGTTATTAGGATTATTGAGTAGTAGAGAAACTAATCTATGATTCATTTAAAATAATTTAATTCAAGAAGAAAAAGAAAGATAATATCTAACCTTTTGTCAAAACGTGAGAATCTAAAATGTGGAAAGAGATGGAAAGAGATACTCTTCTCCGGTGAAGTGGTGACAGCTCTGGCGGCGACTCTTGCAGTGGTTGTGAAGGTGGCTCTGACGAGATGAGAATGTTAGAGAATGATTTTTAGAATGAGTGGAATGTGTTTTGATTTATGGGTTTATATATGATTGGATTTAGGAGTTACAGAATGTGAAGAGTTTAGGGAGTTATAGAATTTAAAAGGTTTGAGGAGTTATAGAATTTAGAGAGCTAAGAGAATTAAATTGGAGGTTTAATGTAGATAATTCATGGAGAAGTTGAAAGGATGGGAGTTAGAGAAATGAATGAGTAATGAGTTAAGGATAAGAAAAGTTTGAGAGTTATAAGAGATGAAAGATTTAAAAATGAGGAGTCATATTTATCATTTTGTTTATTTATTTAATCTTTTATTGCTATAAAAAAATGGAGGGTTGTTACAATTTTTATGTGGAAATGGATTTAGATTTAGATTTTGTGATTCAAGGGCTATATATTAAAATTAATGCCTAATTTCTACCTCAATTACTTGCAGAATGATAAAAAATAGAAAATATTAGTAATAAATTGAGTTAAAACGCTACTTCTAGTGAAGAATTGATAGTTGATAAGAAATTGACAAATATAGCATAAAGCTCATGTAAATTAAAATTTCATTTTACCTAAAATTTGAAGTAAACCACAACCTTGGCCTTGCTTTAGCACCAAAACCATAAAAACGATGTTCTTTAACCAATAACACAACCTTTACTTTCTTAACCATACGATTGGACAAAATGAGAGCTTAAGGGTTTAGATTAGGAAGGGAAAAAAAATATGAATATCTGAGTGGAGTTTTTTTTTGGAAAGAGTACATGTAAGTGGAGGATTCTTTATTACGTTTTTTTTTTGGTTTTTTTTTTTTTTTTGTTTTTTTTTTGTGACGATTTTGAGAAGAGATGAGTTTCGAGGCATTGAGATGAGTTCTGAGGCTTCAGGTACAGGGAATAGTTGGAGAAGCAAGGAAGAAGCTAGGTGGGCTTAGTTTTTAATCATGAGGATTATCTCTCTTGTCCAAAAAAAAAAACTTAATATAGTTATTTAATATTGTCCTAGTGCCATACTTTCTGAGTGGTTTAAAGTATATAGCTGAATAGGTCAAGGACATGCCCCAAAATCAAAGTCAAATGAGGGGCCTAAACAAAAATTCCCTTTTTTTATGTCCATGTGTTCTATGTCTTCAATGTTTGTTCTTTAGTATTAATTCTATGAAATCATGCTATAATCAAGGGAGTTTGTTTCATATACCTGAATCTGATTTCTTTGAAAGAATAAATTTATTTTTCCTTATATAAAAATAAATCATGCCTCATAATGCTGCATCATTATTTGGTTAATGAGTCAATTAATCTTGCATTTAGAGCTTATTTGGAGAAGCTTAAAATATGCGTTCTGTTTGCAGGTACTGAGAGAAGTATCTCACAACTACCCAGGCACAGTAACCTTATTATGGGAAAGTATCTCAGTTACTGCTTATAGATTATTGAAGCTACCTAGCCCAGATGATTCCAGCTATGAACTCCATTTGAGGTCGTGGAAAGGAGACACTGATAAAACTGTTGGCTCTGCTTTTGAGAGATGCATTATGGCTGCCATGAAGGTAGTTTTTATTCTGCAAGTTTCTGCAATTAGTGCTACTAACTTACCTTTATATTATGGAAGGCTTTGATAAAGGATGTTCTCACTTGTCTGAATTTGCTTGTTTGATGATCGCATCCATAACTTGCTGCTCATTCTTTTTTGTAATATTAAACCTATCCATGAGCATTTCCTGTTTGTTTGTGGTCAGCTGGTATATCAAAGTATGATTTGAATTTAAGAGTATTATACAGCCACTTTTCTCCTTTGTAATAAATTTCTGATCGATCCAGAAGATGAAATCATACTGATGCCTTATTTTTATGTCATTTTTTAATATAATATTTGTTCTAATGGATAATTTAAATGTTGCTGCACTACAAAGTTAACATGATGATGCGTAGGTTCGTATATATGAATTATGGTTGCTAATTATCAGCATTTTTCAAGTTTTCAACTTGAATAACATTATACTCTAATGCAGCATGCTGTCATTCAACATGGGTTAGTATCATTGTAACATGAAAATTCCTAATATGAAGCCGTGTCATGTCAGATGTAGGAATCTAGGATATACAGTGGACACAACAAATAGAGTTTGTGTGTACTTTTTGGATTCTTCGGTGTCGGTGTGACTTGTATTGCATTTGTCCATTTCGGCATATCCATGTTGGCAATATAGGTTAGTGTAGATTTTTATGCAGTAACATCAACTTTTATATGGATGGTACATGATCCTAGGTGTAATAAACCTTCATCTTTTATAGCTAAAAATAATTAAAAAATAAACAAATAATAAATATAACATTTCGTTTTTTCTTTTAACTCTTACACTTTTCATTTTCTTTGACCTCCTAAACTTTTCATCTTCTCCAACTCCAAACTCTTCATCTTCTTCATTATTTAAACCATGAAACTCCATATTTAATTCTCAAAATTAAACTTTTTAATTAACTAAAACTTTTCATCTTTTGTAGTAACTCTCAACCCTTTCACCTATTAAAACCTCCCAAACCTTTCACTTTCTAAACTCCAATCCTTAACTCTAAAATTAAAATATCTAAATTAAATTAAATTAAAACTTTTCATATTCTCAACTCATTACTCATTCATTCTCTAACTCCCATCCTTTCATCTTCTCCATGAATTATCTACATTAAACCTCCAATTTAATTCTCTTAACTCTCTAAATTTTATAACTCCTCAAACCTTTTAGATTCTATAACTCCCTAAACTCTTCACATTCTGTAACTCCTAAATCCAATCATATATAAACTCCTAAATCAAAACACATTCCACTCATTCTAAAAATCATTCTCTAGCATTCTCATCTCGCCGGAGCCACCTTCAAAACCACTGCAGGAGCCGCTGCTGGAGCCACCACCACTTCACCGGAGAAGAGCATCTCCTTCCATCTCTTTCCACATTTTAGGTTCTCACCTTTTGACAAGAGCTAAGATATTATCTTTCTTTTTCTTTGGGTTAAAATATGAATCATAGGTTAGCTCATTCACTATTCAGTAATCCTAATAACCTAAAAATAACATCCATCATTTTATAAGCCCAATAAAATAGAACCAAACCTATTTCCTAATTTCAGACTCGCTTAATACTAAAATCAATTTTGAGTATGTTATAAATATTAGAAAAATCCCTAAAAATCATCTAAATTCATATTAATCTGTTTTTAATATTCTTAGAATATTTTTAATGTGTAGATTACTCCATTGAGCGACATCGGGAAACAAAATCTAGGTGAGTTCATTTTTGGACTCACTAATCATGCTATTTTATATACATGTTTCAATCATGTTATTTATTTTGTGTAAATTGATTTGTTACTTTGTAGGAATTTATCAATTATTTATTATTTTTCTTGTCATAAAAAATCTATTGTTAATTGTCATTAAATTTAAATTACATAGTATAGTTAGATTTTAGAATAATCATATATACAAATTTGATAAATCACATAAAAGTTATATTCGCGGAAAAATACTGTTTGTGATATCATTTTGTGTCGGTGTCTAGAAAAGTTATCTTGTATGCTATTTCTCTAATTAAGGAACGTGCAATGCACGAAAAACCTCTCAACATCCATATAATTGTCTGGCCGATATCTCTATGATGTCTCAAATCAGTGACTCTTAAATATAACTAATTGTGATTTATTGAATAAAACGTAAATTGAACGGACTCTATAAATTATGTTGTTAACAAATTAAGAAAAATCCAATTGAAATATTGTACCTGATATAATCAATATATTGTACTATATCTAAATGACACTGGGTTGGGGGAAAAACTGAATGATGGAAATATACTATGTTTCGGCTGTAAACTTGTTAAGTTGTACAACTGAATATTTCGCACACCATGGGTGCGTGATGATTTGCTGGATCATACCTGATTATAATTCTTGTTTGCCTGACGGCCGGTCCGACTTAGCACCGGACAATCCTGTGATCATTTCTTGGGTCTGTACAGAAAACAATCAAAACAGTGGTATCCCATCAGTTAGCTTTTCCAATTACATGACATCCTAGACAAAAATATTTCTGTTATAAAGTTGACTTCACTAAAATGACATTAAAATAATCTAAATTAATTGAAATTATTATTACAGACATTTCATTCCATATTTTCTAAAATTTGTGTTATTATTATGTTTAGACATAACCGTTATATTTAACGTTCTTTCTGTATATTTTATTTTGGTCGCAATCTGACGACCTGGGTGTGCATGTCCAAATTTACCGATGGACACGTCAAAACTGACGCAGCATCTGGTGTACTTTAAAGATCAGATTGAAGCTCAATAATGGATTAGAGATTCCCTGTTTTCTTTTGTTTAATTTTATTATATTTTGTTTCAATTGTATTTAAATTTCGTTCCAATAAATGAAGAGTCAAACTTTTATTGAATTTTTCTATCGTAATTACTGATTATTATTGTGGCAAATTTATTGAGGCTTAGCATATTCAAAACGAATATGTTGTCGTTATCTGCTACACGTGCTCGCATATCGTATATCGGGAGCGGGGCGTGACAGGTATTTTAGTGGTATCAGGGCCCAAATTTCTCAAATCAGTTCATGTAACTTGAATTGATTTGGATCCTGATATAAAATTTTGCCACATTTATATAATAATTTTCTTTGAAATTTCTAATGTCCCAATCTATTGACTATTTCAGCATCTCTTATTTATCCTAATTGATGACCCACCTATTTTAAATCCATGTCCAAATTTTTCAGTGTCTAAAATGAATTACATCCTAAATATGGATTAATTATTTACCCTTTATTTTATAATTATATTTTCCATAACTCTTCATTTATTTCTATTTTTTTCAAAAAAAATAATTCGCCTATTCCATAGATCAACCTTAAACTTAATTGTTGAGCAGTCGTCCTTAAGAAAAAAGACAAAGTGGCCTGTTGATCATGAGTAAAAATGGAAAATTTTAATATGAGTTCAAAAATAGATAGACAATATTTTTCTATTTTACCTTATTTAATTTCAAGGGCGAAATTATTTTTCTAGGGGGGTAGAATGTAATAACCCTTCATCTTTTATAGCTAAAAATAATTAAAAAAATAAACAAATAATAAATATAACATTTCATTTTTTCTTTAATTCTTACACTTTTCATTTTCTTTAACCTCCTAAACCTTTCATCTTCTCCAACTCCAAACTTTTCATCTCTTCATTATTTAAACCATGAAACTCCATATTTAATTCTCAAAATTAAACTTTTTAATGAACTAAAACTTTTCATCTTTTGTAGTAACTCTCAACCCTTTCACCTCTTAAAACCTCCCAAACGTTTCACCTTCTAAACTCCCATCCTTAACTCTAAAATTAAAATCTCTAAATTAAATTACATTAAAACCTTTCATATTCTCAACTAATTACTTATTCATTCTCTAACTCCTATCCTTTCATCTTCTCCATGAATTATCTACATTAAAACTCCAATTTAATTATCTTAACTCTCTAAATTTTATAACTCCTCAAACCTTTTAGATTGTATAATTATCTAAACTCTTCACATTCTGTAACTCCTAAATCAAAACTGTAACTCCTAAATCAAAACACATTCAACTCATTCTAAAAATCATTCTCTAACATTCTCATCTCGCCGGAGCCACCTTCAAAACCACTGCAGGAGCCGCCGCTGGAGCCGCCACCACTTCACCGGAGAAGAGCATCTCCTTCCATCTCTTACCACATTTTAGGTTCTCACCTTTTGATAAGAGGTTAGATATTATATTTCTTTTTCTTTGGGTTAAAATATGAATTATAGGTTAGCTCATTCACTATTCAATAATCCTAATAACCTAAAAATAATATCCATCATCTTATAAGCCCAATAAAATGGAGCCAAACCTATTTTCTAATTTCAGACCCGTTTAATACTAAAATCAATTTTGAGTATGTTATAAATATTAGAAAAATCCCTAAAAATCATATAAATTCATATTAATCTGTTTTTAATATTCTTAGAATATTTTTAATGTATAGATTACTCCATTGAGCAATATCGGGAAACAAAATCTATGTGAGTTCATTTTTGGACTCACTAATCATGCTATTTTATATACATGTTTCAATCATGTTATTTATTTTGTGTAAATTGATTTGTTATTTTGTAGGAATTTATCAATTACTTATTATATTTTTTGTCATAAAAAATCTATTGTCAATTGTCATTAAATTTAAATTACATAGTTAGATTTTAGAATAATCATATATACAAATTTGATAAATCACATAAAAATTATTCAGGAAAAAATACTGTTTGTGATATCATTTTGTGTCGGTGTCTAGAAAAGTTATCTTGTATGCTGGTTCTCTAATTAAGAAACGTGCAATGCACGGAAAATCTCTCAGTATCCATATAATTGCCTGGCCGATATCTCTATGATGTCTCAAATCAGTGACTCTTAAATATAGCTAATTTTGATTTATTGAATAAAACGTAAACTGAACGGACTCTATAAATTATGTTGTTAACAAATTAAGAAAAATCCAATTTAAATATTGTACCTGATATAATCAATATACTGTACTATACCTAAATGACACTGGGTTGGGGGAGAAACTGAATGATGGAAATATACTATGTTTCGGTTGTAAACTTGTTAAGTTCTACAACTAAATATTTCGCACACCATGGGTGCGTGATGATTTGCTGGATCATACCTGATTATAATTCTTGTTTACCTGACGGCAGGTCCGACTTAGCACCGGACAATCCTGTGACCATTTCCTTGGTCTGTACAGGAAATAATCGAAACAGTGGTATTTCATCAGTTAGTTTTTCCAATTACATGACATTTTAGACGAAAATATCTCTGTTATAAAGTTGACTTCACTAAAATGACATTAAGATAACCTAAATTAATTGACATTATTATCACAGACATCTCATTCCATATTTTCTAAAATTTGTGTTATTATTATATTTGGATATAACCGTTATATTTCACGTTCTTTCTACATATTTTATTTTGGTCGCAATCTGATGACCTGGGTGTGCATGTCCAGATTTACCGATGGACACGCCAAAACTGACGCAGCATTTGGTATACTTTAAAGATCAGATTGAAACTCAATAACGGATTAGAGATTCCCTTCTTTCTTTTGTTTAATTTTATTATATTTTGTTTCAATTGTATCTAAACTTTGTTCCAATAAATGAAAAGTCAAACTTTTATTGGATTTTTCTATCGTAATTACTGATTATTATTGTGGCAAATTTATTGAGGTTTTAGCATATTCAAAACGAATATGTTGCCGTTACCTGCAACATGTGCTCGCATATCGTGTATCGGGAGCGCGGCGTGACATTAGGGAACATATTTACTTCACATAACTATTGATCATGAAAATTATTTTGGAGCCATGCATTCACTGAGATATGAGAGTTTTAGCAGGTTTTTCACATGTCATAGCTTCTTGTCCAAGTGTATAAATTTATATATTTTCCTATAAAAAATATGAGTAGCGGATGAAGGAAATCCTACAGCGACTACTCCAAAACTCCATCATCCCACATTTGGTTTAAAAATTATCATAAGAATTTTGATCTCAACCCCTATGGTTTACTCATACCCAATATCTTAGATTTAAGTTTTGATTTGGCCGCTCATCAAGTGATACAAATGTTTTTTTTCTTCCCATTGGAAACCAATAATTTTGTGTCTGTTGGATGAAGGATCTAAATCCCATGATTTTGTATGGATGATCAAGATAGGACGGCGTGGATCACTCACTTGGGTGCTCCAACATTTTCTGGAGGGTCGATCCCTTAATCCCTTATATATGTGTTCATTTTGTGTGTAGTGTTTTAAAGCTATTCCAATAGTCTCAAATATATCAATATTGTTCCACTTATTTTCTGTTTAGCAACATTTTAGATGGTATGCAATAGGTTTTGTTAATCAGCAGCATCTGTGCTATTATCTTTTGGGTGAAGTTAAATGTCTTGCTTGTATTTGATAAAGTTTATAATGTACTTACAAATAATACTAGTAAATGCTTGAAAACTTTGGTTTTGTTACTTTAAATTGGAATGACATTCGAAATTATTATATATCTGGTCAATGAGCGTTTACTGATTTTTTCAGCTACATGACACATGGGCAATATATGTATCGGCATATGGATTTGTTCAAGCTAGTTCTTTTGAAATATTCCAATATATATTTGTCCCACCTCCTCAAGTTGCTTCTCTCTGCTAGAACCACCTCCATTGTCTGGTTACATATCTGGACGAAAAATCTTTACATTGAACTACTTAGTGGAGCTCAGGGTTTAAAATATGGTATTGGTGTTGGTATCGATATCAACTGATCGCATATGCTATCATAATCGGCAATATTGGCTGTATCTTGCAACAGCAGACCAATAACATATGGTATAGCATGTAGCATATACAAAATCTGATACAATATATGATTTGACCTGTATATGTCAGTATCGGTTGTTATTCAACATTGGTGAAGATATTACATGCAGGCCTACATCAGCTGTTTTCCTGTATAACAACAATTGTATTTGATATTTCTAGAGTTCCTAATCAAATGGAGACCAACAAATTAGCCTTTTTTCATTCATTCATTTTTATAGAATGACCACCAAATTAGCCTTTTTGTTAATTATTCATTTGAGTTTTCTATCCTAACTTTCACTAAATTTGCTAGCTAATGACAATGTCTTAAAGTTGAGAAATATTATTTTCCCCATGGAAAGCAAGTAAAGCACCTTTAGTTGATCTGTATACTCAAAAATAGAATAAAATATCTCACTTTGTCGCATAAGCTCGTGTAATATTATTCTTGCAACTATGACATATTACTCAAAATGCCCTTATCACTATAATGTCTGCATGCAAGTCCTACAAAGTCATATCAATTAATCTACTATTCGAATCTAATGCATGAGTTTTTTAACTTTTCAAACATATCCTTATTTAATAGTTTTAAGACATAAGTTCCTAATAAATTGGATATTATTATAGTTTAACTGAATAAAATTTCCATGTGGATTTGAAGCTTAGGTTCTGTTTTGTGATTCGAAAATTGCATTAGGTTTCTTTCTGTAATTGTTTACAAGGAAACCTATAGCTTGTATTAGATGGTCAAAATTGACAAAAGCAATTTCTAATAGGAAACACCATGACAATCGAAATCAAGTTAGTAAGTATAAACCTTGCTCTCAGCATATTGAAAATTCATTAGACCATCATTTCCTCTTGTTTGTATGTATAAGTATGTACAGCATAGCATCTTGAACATTATGGGTGGAGTGCAGCAACATTCATTTTTGGAACATACACTGGTCTTCTTTATACACGTGATCGATCTGGCGTGATTCTCTTTTGGTTCATGTAGCCTACCCCAAGTACTTGGGATAAAAGGCCTAGTTGTTGTTGTTGTTGTGTTGTACACTGGTCTTCTTTATACACGCAACTGGTTTCAAAGGGCCTAAATTAAAGGGTAGGGTTTGTAGTAAAGGACTTTTTCCAACTTGAGTGTTGGAATATAAAGAAAATTTCCCAGAATTAAAAGAAAGTTTGATATGACTTTCAGGGATTGAAACAGAATTATTTTCCATTTGGTTACTCAACAAGTGTTATGTTTTGGTAGATATATATTGTTCACCTCAGACGTTTTATTTTAAGTCTCGTTATTCGGTGTTTCTACATCTTTACAAACTTTTCTTCTGTAGGCTCTATTAATTGGCCTTTCTTTCTCTGGTGATTTAAAGAAGTTATGCTCAGAAGTACGTAGTCCTTTTCTCGTTGCTGCATCTCCAGTCTAATGGTCATGTTTCTGATAGTAACCCACGAGATCCACTACCATGTAGCTTTCCTCATAGAAGTTGTAGGGGAGTTGGTTAACACTTGCAAGATAGTTTTTCCAGTTTACATGAGTGTCATGTATGGATTGAAGCTCTGTGCAAACGCTTGTCCGTACAAAACAATCATCTATTAGCAATGTAGATAAGCCTAACACAGTAGCTTTAGTTCAACACAACTAAAGTAAAAAAATACTAAATTAATTTACAGAGATTCCTACTCAATGTCTTGTTTGTGATATTTGCCATTATCATGCAGCTTTCCTCATAAAATTGTTAACGGAGTGTTATAGACCCTTATGTAAGTTGTTGTTTCCTGTTTACATCTATAGATGATAGCCATGTCTCTAGGGCAAAGCACTCGTGTACGTGCATATGACCATCATTGATTAGCTGTAGAGATGAATAGCATAGCGGCTTTAGTTTCAAACTGATAAAAGACAAAAACCAAGTTACTTTGAGTTATTGCTGTAAAATATGATACTTCTAAATCCTAATATCTAATATGATACCTGAAACTTAAGAATAATTGATTGAACTTTGAACTGAAATTTGGTGTGCATCTTAAAAGAACTCTGTTAGTGTAACCTGCAGCTAAAGAATTGAAGATGCTGAGTTGTTTTCATAAGCATGTAAAATTCTTAAGGTTTTCACCTTTTCTTCCATGAATGATGGTCTATTTTTTTTAAAAAAATTTATCTGCTGCACCCATATCAATTTAATCAATAATTTGAATGTGATTTGTGATTTAGGCTTTGGATGAGTGTCTTCGTGCAACATCTGGATTTAAGGGAGCAGATGAGCCTCTTGAGTTTAGATTGGCGGATATCCTACTTACTGCTGATTGTATCAGAAGAAAGAAGATTTCTTCTGTTCCTTCATATGAACTTGAAGAGGCCTCAGATGGCTGTTTCACAGACTGTTCATCAGGGAGTAAGCGATGGTGTGAGGTCATTGAAAAACATCTTCCTCTGGCTCTATCGCACAGATCTCCTATGGTATGCAAGGATACACACACACACACACACACACAACTTTAACTTTATACTCTTTTATATAATAAGAACTATGTGGCTAGCCCAGCTGGTTAGGACCCTTTCTTACTAGAGGGAGATGCCATGATCGTTTCCCCTGATATTATTGGGAAGATTTAGAACTTTGGTAATGTGTCAGTCTGTTTAGAGAGAAGAGTTGAGGGTCTGGGTGTGTGTGTTGTAACTTTCCTCTAATTTTTCAACCAAAAAAGAGGAAAAGAAAAATTAGCCATCTGCACTGCATGTCGTGACTCGTGAGTGGCATTTATGATCAGTCCAATGCACAGCATTTGTTCTTTCATTTGTTAACTCCTTATTGGAGTTATAATAAAACTTAAAATATGGATGAAGTAGTATGGAACACAATATATTTGTTTGGAGTTGATATAAATCCAAGATCAAGTCCAAAACACACACAAACCAACCCACACCCCACTCCCCTCCCCCTGCTCGCCCCCGCCCCCGCCCCCGGGGCCCCCTCCCCCCACAAGACACAAACACACAGATGTATGCTGTTCCAGCAGGATCAGCGTGTATTATCTTTTGTTTTCCTCCTGTTTCCCTAGTTTACATGCATACGTATATAAATGATTGTTGCTTCAGCAAGATCTACGTGTGTTAATTTTCCTTTTCTGTCTTAGCAAAAGAAAAAAAAAATCCTTTTCTTGTTGTTTTCTAAGTTCATTTGTTTTTCTTTCCAGGTGAGGGCGTCTGCAGTCACTTGTTTTGCTGGAATGACTTCAGCAGTTTTCTTCTCTCTGAGCAAGGAAAAACAAGAATACGTGATATCTTGCACTGTATGTTTAGAGGACTCTAGTTGCTTATATTGGTTGTTATTGTTCTTATTTATATTATTCAGAATAGGACTGTCCATGGAGCAGCAGGAAGATTGCTCTATTTTGACTTGAGGCCACAGGTCTCGAATTGCAGAAAGCGCTCTTGCAATAAGGGCATAGGACAGCATAAATGTGTCCCCACACCAAGCAGTGGCGGCAGCCTCATTCACTACTTTGCTTCTCTTTTTATTTAAGAAAATTATATTGTTCATATGAGTAACCACCACACATATTCCATGTAGGTTACTACAGCACTGAAAGATGGTGCTTCATTAGTTAGATCAGCTGCTTGTCGAGCCATTGGCGTCATTACATGTTTCTCAGAAATAGTTTGTCGGTAATAGTTTGATACGCATTTGTGAGTATTATGTAGGTAAAAGACATCCAAATTCTTGCCAAGACAGTCACTATTGGAAATTTTCCTTTTCGCAGTGCAAGGGTACTGAATGAATTTATCCATGCAGTTGAATACAACAGTCGTGATTCTTCTGTCTCGGTGTGTACTTTTGTCTCTTACTCTTTGTTGCTTCTTTTGTTTTTCCCCCTAGTCGTTTGGTGTTTACTCCTTTCACTTTTTTCCCAAAGTCAATTCATTATTGTTTCCTCGTTCAGGTGCGGATAACTGCCTGCTGGGCTTTAGCTAACATATGTGATTCTCTTCACCGTCAAGCAACTGATTTGCAGATGGAGATATCTAAAGGTAGCTTAGAAGTTCCTTCTGATATTTTCTAGTGTTGGTGATTACGTTGTTGACTTTCTTGATTTCAGGCAATGTTTATGATGCCAAGTCCACATCTCATTTGTTTGAGACTGCTTTACGGTTAACCAAAGACAATGACAAGGTGGGTAATTATTATTTTATCATTTCATTCTTTGTTCTAAGAGGTGAAATTAATTATCTTAATTCATTGTATTTCTTGAGAAACTAAAGAGTTGCGAGAGTGAATACTTCTTGAGAATTTAAAGGGTCATTTAGGAAGTCTAAGAGTCAGTAGAAAAACATAATGTATATGCATTTAATTAGGGAGATGAAGGGTCATTTGTACCACTACATATTGGTTGATTGTAGTGTGTTTGTGGTGTGCCAAGAAGTTTAGTAAAAGAGAATCTATTTCCTTCTCTTCATACTTATCCACCTGTACAATATATTTTTATCTATTTCTTATCAAATTGGCATCAGAGCTAGAAGAAGATGAATGCCAGCGGAACGATTCCTACATCGCTCCTCGTCTCACCAAAGAGAATTATGAAAATTGGTGTATCCAAGTGAAGGCTTTGTTGGGCACAATAGATTGTTGGGACATTGTGGTGAAAGGCTATTAGAAGCCAGAGAATGAAGAAGCCCGGACGGTGGCACAAAGAGATTCTCTTAGAGAATCTAAAAAGAAAGATAATAAAGGCCTTTACTTTATCTATCAAGGAGTCGAAGAATTGGCATTTGAGAAGATTTCTGAAACTACAACTTCGAAGCAGGTATGGGAGATACTTCAAAACGCCTATAAAGGAGTGGAGAAGGTGAAAAAGGTTTGGCTTCAAACACTCCGAAAGGAGTTCGAAGAATTAGAGATGAAGGAAAGTGCATTAGTTTCAGACTATATCACTTGAGTCTTGGCCGTGGTGAATCAACTTAGAAGTGACGAGAAGATTGAAGATGTTCGTGTTGTGGAGAAGGTACTTCGATCACTTTCTTCGAATTTTATATTGTATGTGCAATTGAAGAGTCTAAAGACTTAGAAAATATGACAATTGATGAACTCTCAGGGTCATTGATTGCCTCCGAGAAAAGATTCACCAAGAGGCATGAATCAGTGGAGACAGTTCTCCAAAGGTAACTTTCTCTGAAAGATGGCTAAGAAGACTCAAAAGAAGGCTACAATGCTCGTGGACATGGAGGAGCTCGAGAAGGAGGTCAAGAATGAGGCTTATATGGAAGAGGCCACAATAATTTTGAAGAGAAGGACAACAAAAATAGAGAAGAGGCCGTGGACGAGGAAGATTTAATGGCGGTCAATGGAAATCACAGGTTCAATGCTTCAACTATAAGAAGTATGGTCACTTTGCTTCTAATTGTTTTGCAAATACACGAAATCAAGTTGAGGAAAAGTTGAATTATGCTGAAAAGGGAGATGAAGAAAATATTCTCTTATTGGCACGCAAAGGTGATGATAACAAAGATGATATATGGTACCTCGACACTGGCACTAGCAACCATATATGTGGTAAGCGAAGTTTGTTCGTGAACATGGACGAAACTATAAATGGCGAGGTGACATATGGTGATTTCTCAAAAACTGCGGTGAAGGGGAGAGGTAAAGTTCTCATTCATCTTAGAAGTGGTGAAGATAAATTTATCTTTGATGTGGATTATGTGCCTACTATGAAAAGCAATATATTGAGTATGGGCCAACTCTTGGAAAATGGTTATGATATTCATTTGAAAGATCATAGTCTTTTTTTTAGAGATTAGAAGAATAGGCTGATTGCTAAAGTACAAATGTCAAAGAACCGGATGTTCAAGTTAAATCTTCAAGGTGAAGATATAAAATGCTTGAAGGCTGATGATCCATCCTGGCTGTGGCACCTAAGGTTCGAGCATCTCAACTTTGGAAGTCTCAAATCATTAGCAAAAGAGAACATGGTGAAAGGATTACCGCTCACTGATCATCCAGAACAACTATATGAAGATGTCTTGTGGCAAGCACCATCAGGCCACATTTCCCAAAGAAGCTTCATTTCATGCAGCAAAGCCTTTACAGCTTGTGCACACAAATATTTGCGGACTGATCACTCCTACTTCACTTAGTGAGAGCAAGTATTTTCTTACTTTTACCGATGATTTCTCTCGCAAAACCTGGGTATATTTTCTAAAGAACAAATCTGAAGTATTTACAAAGTTTAAAAAGTTCAAAGCTAATGTTGAAAAAGAAAGTGGCTATTATTTCAAAATTATAAGGTCAGATTGAGGTGAAGAGATCACTTCAAAGGAGTTTGAAGCCTCCTACGAAGAGCATGGCATTCGACATTTTCTTACAGTCCCTTATTCACTACAACAAATGGGTTTGTTGAGAGAAAGAATTGAACTATTCTGAACATGGTCAGAAGCACGTTGAATAGCAAGAAAGTACCAAAGATTTGGCTGAAGCAGTTACTAGTGCCACTTATATTCTTAACCAAAGTCCAACTCATATTCTCCAAAATCTCACTCCGCAAGAAGCTTGGACTGGATACAAGCCTAATATGAGTCACTTCCAGGTGTTTGGTGGTATTGTTTATGCTCATGTTCCAAAACAGAAGAGAAGCAAGCTCGATGACAGGATATCGACTATGATTCAAAAACCAAAGGTTACAAGATATATGATCCATACAACAAGCAGCTTATTGTGAGCAGAGATATACAATTTGACAAGAATAAATTGTGGAACGGGAGCAAGGGAGAAATTACCAGCAATTCAATCATATTTGTTGATGAAGACATGAAGAACATAGAGGATATTCCAACACATGTTCCATCATCACCGCCCTCATCACCGTCAACAACTTCCACGTCATCCTCACCATCCTGTCATCATCAAGTCCAAAAATCAAAAAGTTCAGAACCTTGACTGAACTGTATGAGATAACTGAAAATCAAAATAATTTGACTCTATTTTGCTTATTTGTTGGTCGTGAGCCTATAGACTTTGAAGAGGCTATTCAAAATCAACGATGGAGAGCAGCTATGAATGAAGAAATCAAGGCGATTGAGAAGAATGATACCTGGGAACAGTGTTTTAAATATCGGATACCGGTGACATACCGATCAACCAAATTACATACCGGATACTGGATACCGAGCGGG
Source organism: Dracaena cambodiana (assembly GCA_036321105.1). NCBI lineage: Eukaryota > Viridiplantae > Streptophyta > Magnoliopsida > Asparagales > Asparagaceae > Dracaena > Dracaena cambodiana. Next base: position 3,712,942 of record JAYEPQ010000007.1, read on the forward strand.
ATATCGCGATATGACCCTAAATACCTGAGTGTCATATCGGTGTCATACCAGTTAAAAAATAATTATATAAATGGCTATATAGAATATATTAAAACACATAAATGAAGTTTATGGTATTTATCTTGGCTTATTTGCATTAAACTTACGAATTTACAGATACCGTTTAAAACATCCGCATATGCACAAAGTAACAAATAATCATAAAATTAAGAAAAATAAGTTTTCAAAAAAAAGAGAAGTGTATATATTTTAGTTTAAAAACTATATAAACCAAACTTAAAAAATTTAAGAAGTTAAGAGACTAATATATATTTTGGTTTAAAACTATATAAACCAATGTATTATCTATTATGTCAACAAATGGCCTATAACTACAAAATTTAAACCCCAACATGTTCAACAAATGCTACAAATTTTTAGTATCAATTGAACAATGTTGTAATGTCCTATAATTAAAAATTGACAATTGCTCAATGTTCTACAATTAAAATGTCCTATATTGGCCAATTGTCACAACGTCCTATAAATAAAAAATTTAAACTACATATTACTTCAACAAATTCTCAATCATTACTTTAAACTACATATTACTTCAACTACATATTACAACATATTTTAAACTACAATTAAAATGTCCTACTTCACCTTCAAATATCCTACTTCTCAATCAATAAAAATTTTAAACTACATATTTTAAACTACATATTACTTCAACAAATTCTACAATTAAAATGTCCTGCATATTAATTCAATAAAAAATTTATATTACATATTACTTCAATACTCTAATAACTCATTACTTAACAAATTCTCAATCAAATTCACTTCAAAATCCCAATATACTCATTACTTCACTTCAAAATCCCAATATATTTCACTGTTCGCCCACTGATCCATTGAATCAGTGGGTTGAGCACTGATTCAGTGAACTGAATCAGTGTTCGACCCACTGATTCACTGAATCAGTGTTCGACCCACTGATTCAATGAATCAGTGGGCCAAAGTCCATAATTCACCAGAAATTGCTCAAAAAATTGAAGAAAATTGTAACTTTAATTAAAATTAACATGAAATTAACAAAAAATGACATACCAGTGAGTCGAATCGGCCGACGAAGATGAAAGTTGGTGGAGGAATCGGCCGGTGACGGGTCGAAGGGGAGAAGAGTCGACGACTGATGACTGGTCGGTGACTGGCTGGAGGATCAGAGAGTGAGAGAAGAGTTAGGGTTAGTTTCTGTTGGAGGATCAGAGAGTGGGAGAAGAGTCGGTGACTGGTGACTAGTCGGATGGGATCGACCGTTCGCAGGGAGAAGAGTCGGCAATTGGTTAGGGTTGGGCTCGATCGCTTGATCGATCGTTCGTGGAGAGAGAAAGAGAAAGAGAGTCGGAGAAAGGGAGATTGAGTTTCGGAGAATGAGAGAAAGAGAGAATCGGTTGATTTGGAAAATTAGGGTTAGGGTTCGCTCCAGTTCGTGGGAAGAGAAAGAGAGAGAACGAGCGAGTGTTTGCGATTTTTTCTCTCCCTCCCGACCCGTTAAGAGGGTTTTATTTCTTAACGGGTCGGATTTTTAATGGATCCCGCAACCAAAACCCATTCACTGCGAAACCAATATTGACTAATACCGGTCGGTATTTTTTATCTTATTACCGGCAGATATATCGCCACATGGCCGATATATCAGCCCATACCTGTCCAAAACGAGAAACGATAAAAAATTCACCTTACCGCCTCGTTTTTTTATATTTTTTGATATACCGGCCGATATACCGGTATACCGGCCGATATTTAAAACACTGTCTGGAAACTTACATCATTTCCACAGGGCAAGAAGGCAATTGGAGTAAAGTTTTTAAAGAAAAGAAGAATGCAAAGGGAGAAGTTGAGAGGTAAAAGGCCAGAGTAGTCACTAAAAGGTACAATCAAAAAGTTGGAATTGATTATGATGAGGTATTTTCTCTTATTGCTCGCTTTGAAACTATCAGATTGATTATATATTTAGCTGCACAAAACAAATGGCCAATTTATCAACTTGACGTAAAGTCGGCATTTCTTAATAGAGTTCTTGAAGAAGTGTATGTAGAGCAGCCTCTTGGCTACATCAAGAAAAGAGAAGAATCAAAGGTATTGAAACTGAAAAAGGCACTGTATGGCCTAAAGCAAGCACTAAGGGTTTGGAATAGTAGAATTGATAAATATTTCCAGACTAACAATGTCAACTGATGTCCTTATGAACATGCCTTATACACTAAAACAAATGAAGAAGGGGATTTCCTTATTGCATGCTTATATGTGGATGACCTAGTCTTTTCAGGTAACAATCCACGCATATTCGAAGAGTTTAAGAACTCCATGATTTAAGAATTTGAGATGACATACATCGGGCTAAGGTTTTACTATCTTGGTATTGAGGTGAGACAAGGTAAAGATGGTATTTTTATCTCTCAGGAAGGTTATGTCAAAACTATTCTTGAGAAATTTAATATGAAGGACTGCAATTCTGTATGCACACCTGTTGATTTTGGAGTAAAATTGTCTAACATGATTCTGGAAGTAAGGTTGATGCAACATATTTCAAAAGTTTGGTTGGGAGTCTTCGCTACTTAATTTGTACGAGACCAGATATTTTATATAGTGTTGGACTTATTAGTAGATTCATAGAAGATCCGAGATCTTCACACTTATTAGCAGTAAAGAGGATTCTTCGCTACATCAAAGGTATAACAAGATTTAGCTTGTTTTATTCTAGTTCTAACAATTTTGACCTTGTTGCATACACTGATAGCAGCTAGGCTGGAGATGTTGATGATCGGAAGAGTACAACCGGATACACATTTTTTATGGGCAACACTGCATTCACTTGGTCGTCAAAGAAGCAACCATTGTTACTCTTTCTACTTGTGAAGCTGAATATGTAGCTGCATCATCAGGAGTTTGTCATGCACTTTGGCTGAGAAATTTACTCAAAGATCTTCATTTTGCTCAAAACAAGCCCACAGTGATCTATGTTGATAGCAAGGTTGATACCAAGTCGGCAATTGCACTTTCGAAAAATCCAGTATACCATGAATGGAGCAAGCATATCGACACTCGCTATCATTTTATTCGGGAGCAGGGAAAGTATAAAGGAATGGAGCTAGAGCTTATACACATGAAGTCGCAAGATCAAGTTGCCGACATATTTACGAAGCTACCGAAGTTTGAAGTATTCTCTCTATTAAGGAGTAGACTTGGAATGATGAATCAAGATTAAGGGAGAATGTTGAAATTAATTATCTTGATTCATTGTATTTCTTGAGAAACTAAAGAGTCACTAGAATAAATGCTTCTTGAGAATTAAAAAGGTCATTTAGGAAGTCTAAGAGTCAATAGAAAAAAAGAATGTATTGCATTTAATTAGGGAGATGAATGGTCATTTGTACCACTATATATATGGGTTGATTGTAGTGTGTTTGTAGTGTGCCAAGAAGTTCAATAAAAGAGAATCTATTTTCTTCTCTTCATACTTATCCATCTATACAATATATCTTTATCTATTTTTTATCATGAGGCTCTAGTTTCAGCTGTCAGTTTATAGATCTTTTGTTTCCCACTTTCAATCCAACTTGTTTAATAAAAAATTCCATATTATTTGCTTTGGTTATCAATTTATTTTACTTCCCAAAATAAATTTAGATAACAGATTGAAATTGGAAATAAATATGACACCATGTACATAGTCAATCTCAAGTATTACTCTTCTGGTTAGCTTATTCTACTGTTTTGCTCAGTCTATGGATCTGATTGTAATCTCTATTTCCATCATGAGGCACCATTTTGAGATTCTTCTTTTTAAATCCTTATTACAATTTCCCCCACTTCAAGCAATATACTTTTGTTTTTTCTATACATTTAATTATGGATATGGATAGGAACTGATGTCCGTCCCAGGTCTCCTCAGGTGATATCAAATACATAATCTTAGCTCACTGTATGCTAGAATTGATGCCAGAACCCTCTTGTTAACACCTCTCATTTGTAATTTTAATTATTATTTAAATTTTTGTGTCCCATTTTTGCCCTTTGCTCATGTGTGATGGACTGATATCTCACCTAAATTATATATTTAAACATTATTCTCCTACAACTTATAATGATGTTTCCAACTCAAAGGGCCTTCATTTTTCTACCCATATTTTTGTCGTTCCAGACAGCTGGTTTGGGAAATTTCAAGTATCACAGGGCCATTTCAGGCCATTCCTTCTCCTTTTTCTCATCCTTCTGGAATTTTTCATACTTCAAATGTTTGAGCGAAGCAAAATTGATGGAGATCAAATTTGGTCAGGATTAGATTAGATTAGATTAGATTAGATTAGATTAGATTTGATTTGATTTGATTAGGATTTGGATTGTACTAGATATTTGATTTGATTAGGAGTTTGCATTTTATTAAGATTCTGTTTGTTAGGGTTTCCCTATATATAGGGGCTGTATGAAATATTGAAAAGATGAATAATATTTTTTGAGAAATTTTCTTGAGAAATCTCTGGCGTGGAATTCGTTGAGCAAAAATCTTTCCTCGTGGATTCGTAGAGAGTGGGCGTGGGCCTGAGTGGATTCTCAAATCCCTAAAGTTTTCCCCAATCTATCATTTCTTCCCCAATCCCTCTAGAAAAACCCTAATTTCAAAACCCTTACCCTAATTTCGCCTCCGTCCTGCATCAAATTGGTATCAGAGCCTAAAATTATTTTCTCTCTCTCCATCTGACCCAACCACCCTCACCCTCCATCAACCAGCAAGAGAGAGAGAAAAAATCAAATCAGAGAGAAAAAAAATCAGATCAGAGAGAGAGAGAGAAAAAATCCAGCAGCGAAACCCTCATCCTCTTCCCCTCATCCCCTTCACCTGACCCTCCCGACCCTCATCCTCCCGAGAGAGAAAAAAAATTCCTCCCCTCCGTGTCTACCTGCAGCAGCCCCCCCTCCCCCAACAACTCCGTCTCCATCACCACCAGATCTATCGCCCTCTCCACCAGATCCAGCAGGTCGTCGTCGCCCTCCGCCACCACGTCGCTGCCCTCCGCCACAGCACCATCACCCGACCGATTCCCCCCTCCGCTCTCGACCCCACCTCCATCGCCCACCGCCGCCGTCTGCCGCTGCCGCCTTCATCCTCGCCTGCCGCCCTCCCATCCAGTCCGCCCACTCTGATCTGAGTGATCTGAGTCCGCCCTCCCATCCAGGCCGCGACCGCCGCCTTCGTCTTGGCATCCGCGAGCGCTGGCCAGGGTTCGGACCCCATCACCACCAGGTTCTCTGCCTCCACGGCCGTCTCCGGCACCGCCGGGGCTGCCGCCGCCGGACTCTTCTTCCACGGCGATCGTGACTTCTTCCTCTCTTCCACCGACGCCGCCTTCGTCCTCGCCTGCCGCCCCATCCTCCTTCGACTCTGTTCTGCCGCAACTCCCCTCCTTCGCCTCCGCAGCACCGCAGCTCCGCAGCAGCCAAGACCGAACGCAGCATTTGCAGTTTGAGAGAAAGGAGAAAAGCTATTGGATTTTGGGTTTGTTTGATTTGGATCCATTTATTTAAACCCACATCCAAAAGAATAGAAGGTTGAATTTCTTTTGGATCCAACCTGCAAGCTTCAGATCTGACCCGCAAATTCAGATCCATTCTGGTTCAGATCAATACAGCAGTGCAGACCCGCTAACAGTGCAGACCCGTTAAGGGTTTTTTTTCAATTCGGAGTCCGTTTCAACTCCGATTCAAGCCGTTTTCGAGCCGTCGTGATTTTTGGGTGTTTCCTAAACTTTTTGAGCTAAAATTTTGAATTGATATATATGGGGTTCATGTTCTATGGTCGCTACATCAATACAAATGCTAAAAAATCGCAAATTGAGCGAGATATGTATGCTACTATACCCATTTTTTTCAATTTTGATGGTCGACAAAATTATCAAAATTGGGAGAATCATATTCAAGATTTCTTTCTAGCTTCTGATCTGACTTCAGCACAGAAATGCCTTCACGCCCGACAAAAGTTAGGTTGAGAAGGTTATACTTGGAGTAAAGAGTATAAATTATGTTTAGATTGGAATATCTTGCGACGTTTACTTCGTCATCGGTATACTCAATACCACTTTCCAAATTTATCATCTCATCGGTTTCAATCATCTGAGCCTAAAACAATGACTAGTGATGATAAACTTCAATGTATGATCGATGAGCTTAAGAAGTGTAGCCGAATACTTGACAGTTTTAAAAACACACTTAAATGCAGGGATGAAAGAAGTCAAACGGTTAGTAATGATAGTATCGCTAACAAGATTGAAGCAGATATTCCTATATTTGGTGAATGTATTTTGCGGCCTACACCGGATACAGAAGTTCATGATGAGCCATTACTAGTACCAGATGGAACTTTTTTTTCATCCACAGAAGTTGATGACTCAATGGTTCAGATTTCTGAAGATCTTTCAATAGAACCAACTGCGAACTTTCAGCCGCCTGTGAATACTTCTGATGATCATACTTACAAGGAGAAACCAACGGAAATATCTTCTTCTCTCCTAGTTGCAGATGTACAAGGAGTACAAGAACTTTCAATCCAAAGTGAGACTTCACATAGAAAAGAAGTTATTGTTGATAATGAGGTAAAAACATCAGTTCCTCTTGAGAGATTCATTACAGGAATTATGAAGAAATTACCGACTCAACATACAGATTCATATGAAGTTTCGAAGAGGTTTGCTTTTACTATTCATGGCCAAAATAATTTGTGGGATTTACAGTCATTTGAAACTGATTCACGAAAGAAACCAGTTCCACCTCCACCGCCTTGGTACAGATGTGATGTACTAGATACGGTTCATCGACCACCACCATGGCCCAATTGGGATACTTCGTGGATGCCAATCAGTTCAACCGGACGTGTTTATCATTTCTTATCTCCGCATTCATCGGGGATGAATGCTTTGAAGCCGGGGAGAATTGATGGAGATCAAATTTGATCAGAATTAGATTAGATTAGATTTGATTTGATTTGATTTGATTAGGATTTGGATTGTACTAGATATTTAATTTGATTAGGAGTTTGGATTTTATTAAGATTCTGTTTGTTAGGGTTTCCCTATATATAGGGGCTGTATGAAGTATTGAAAAGATGAATAATATTTTTTGAGAAATTTTCTTGAGAAATCTCTGGCGTGGAATTCGCTGAGTAAAAATCTTTCCTCGTGGATTCGTGGAGAGTGGGCGTGGGCCTGGGTGGATTCCCAAATCTCAAAAGTTTTTCCCAATCTATCAATTCTTCCCCAATCCCTCTAGAAAAATCCTAATTTCAAAATCCTAATCCTAATTTCGCCTCCGTCCTACGTCAAAAAAGCTCTATCAAATACTAAAAACTTTCATTTTTTTAAAGAAGTATACAAGACCAAGCTTAATAAAGGCTGCTAATAGGATGAGGGGTGGACCAAACCGAACTAGGACTGAAGCTGTATAAGAAAGTTAGCTGGTTGATAACGTAGCAGACTTCCATTAACGAGTTGTAGGAGAATAATATATTTATATTGATTGTGTAAAATGATTTATCTTTGTTTTATCTTCAATCTGTAAATTTTCTGTCATGATAATTTTGTTGTTTCTTCTTTGTACTTTGCCTTTTCCTTTCCATAAATTTGTGCCATGTTTGGATCATTCATATTGTTTGGTTGTACAATGGAAGTAGCACGTAGTATCATCAGAATGTGTAGTTACTATTTCTTATCTGTGGGATCCATAATGCTAAGTTTACTCTGGATTAGATAAAAGCTAATGCTGTGAGGGCTCTTGGGAATCTTTCAAGATTTATCAAATTCACTTGTTATTCTACAATGAACAATGGGCCAAAGGACACGTCTGATTCTACTAAGAGCACCATCTCAAAGGCAATCTTGTCTGTGGAGTCTGATTGGCTCGAAAGGATGGTAAAGGCCTTTGTTTCATGCATAACTACGGGTAATGTGAAGGTACAAACATCCCTCAGTCTATATTTTGTCAGAATGGTTTCCCTAGATTTTTTTTATTATAGTAGTAATTGTATTTTACTTATACCAACTGTTATGAAATTTGTAGCAAACATTTTAAACAAAATGGTCCCCAGATTAATGCTTTTACATTTCAGTTTACTGTTTCCTGATGTATGTTGTTCAGGTTCAGTGGAATGTTTGTCACGCATTAAGCAATTTATTCATGAACGATACGATAAAGCTGCATGATATGCCTTGGTATGGAGAACCCTTTTTAGTTTAATATCAGCACTCGGGCTTGGAAAGTTAGTTTCTTCTTATGTCTCAACTCAAATGTTAACCAAAGTTAGTTTTGGAAAGTGTTGAACCAAAATTATTTGCTTCTTTACCGTATATATAGTTTGCAATTATACAATTCATTTGAGTAGGAAAGCATCATTTTATAATAGTACATGAATGTGCTGGCCATGCATTATAGCAGCCTAACAGAAGTTCTGTAGTCAGAGGTGCACTACTTTACCTGCACTTTCACTATTCAGTAAGCAGCATATAATCAGTTATGTTTCATACTTTCATGTCAGGCCTTCTCATACTTTGATATTTTCCGATCATACGAGAAAATATTCCAGCTGAGGATTTTTTTTTTTTTTTTTTTTGCGTGTTTTTTTATCCCGGAAATCTAGTACTCAGACTCGTGGAAAAAATTGACTACCTGGCTCTTAAAGATGTCACAGATGCTAAGAAAATATCCTTCTCGCCAGGTTCCCTCAGCAGATCAATATTTTTTTAATCTTTCTGATGAAGGGAAGAGTAGCATTCTGATGTCTTCTGTACACCTATAATAATTTAATAATTTTTAATTTGTCAAAAGTAATATTCGGCAAGTGTTGATATGGTACATCTCCTCCACTATGAAGTACCCATATAACATGGAATCAGGTTGGATAGTGGATTTTAAAAAAAAAGGCAAACTTGGACATCATCAATTATGATGGTAAGAGTGTGTGATTTTGATGGTGTACAGTAATGATTTACCAATCCAACTCTCTTTCCTATGATTCCTTCTCAAAAGTCGTCCTTCTAATTGCTGGAAGGATTCAAAAGGAACTGTATGAATTCACTCTACAAGATCTTTGAAGGAAAATTAATCCAAACATGCCTGTAAACAGTTGCAGGTGTGTGGTTGCAACTTTTTGTGATTGTGCTGGTCTCATTTAGTTCTATGCTAGAAATAATGTAATTTTTTTTATGTGTTTTATTCTGTTAACAGTAAATGCCCAATGCTAGGTGGAACTCTAATTCCATCATCCTTGCACAAAATGCTGGCAGCCACAAATTATAAAAAATGCATAGGATAAGCATTTCCGACTTGCGTGGCTAACACAGACATTCATGATAGAAGTGCTCAATTAAAGTAATAAACAAGTACTTTATGTTTTAATTTTGTTATCCTCGGTAATGAAATAGGACATTAGTAGTGGGTCTTTTTTATTTAGACAGTTATGCTAATAATTAAACTGTCTAAGTAGTGTTTTCCGATAAAAGTGTGTTTAACTGTTTAATTGTATTATTTTTATTCAAGCAACGCTGACATAGAACTACTTTTTGGATAATCGCAGAATTCTAGAAATCAGTAGGTATCTCTATAAATAACACACAGCACCTTGTCTTTAAAAAAAATTCAAATAATTCATTTTGTCCAGACATCTGTTGACTGGATATTGCTTGTTGAGCTGGGGATAATTTAAAGGATTGAATGGCAAGGATCATAATATTTTCTATCTATGGCATTATATCATGTAATTTCAATTGGATCAATTTTCTATATATCTCCAGAATTTTTTTGCATTAGCATACTCAAATATTTTTTTCGTATCATTGTTTTCCCTTTTTGGCAGGGCTCCTTCTGTCTACAGTATTCTTCTATTGCTCCTTCGTGATGCCACTAATTATAAAATCCGCATACACGCTGCTGTTGCATTGGCTGTGCCAGCATCAGGACTTGGTTAGTAATTATTTATCTCTTCTAATCTTCTATAACAATCTATAATTAGACCTAGGCTGATATTGTTATGTGATAATTTTGGGTATCTGTGTGAGTGCAGACTTTGAGTTTGTACCCCCACTTATTTTAGGCTAGAGGTAGTACCTGCGCAATGTTGGTTGTATTTTTTTTCTTTTGCTAGTAATTGGAGGTTGTATTAGGTGTTCTCCTGACATTCACTATTCACTATTTAATATTGCCAGTAACAAATTTGTTTACTTTTCCAAAGTGGAAACTAGTTTACATATGTCTGTTCGTTCTCCTATGTCCCAAATATCTCCCATCTATTCCTTAAGAGAAATGGTGATTTGGTGTCAAGAACCTCTTTGCAATTCACATAGTAACATTTGAATGATCAATTAAACATAAACACCAATAGAAAACTGGTATTTTATCTACTAGAAAAAATAGGATTATGTTCTAAACAGCTTTCTGTTCTTGCGTATCCATTTTATAGACTTACATAGACAAGAGAAACTCAAAATCCTTTCCACTTAATTTCTTGGCAACCTAAATTTTAATGATTAAAATAGATTCCTTGCATCTGAAATTGGGTGGCCCATCAGTGGATTTGACAGTAGTCAAGTCTGTCTCATATCTCATGTCCTGAGAGCAAGAATCTTAAAAGCAAATCTTTTGTGCAGCTCACTATGATGCAACAAATTTGACAAATGGTGCAACAGCACCAACAAAGCCTTATACCAGATTTTTGGGTTGTGTTTCATCTGCCCTTTTTCTATTTCGGCTCTGTTAATGGTCATATTCTCAAACTAGCAATGATTTTGATAATATAATACAGAAATAGATAATTTGATAGCATGAAAGCCTACAATGTGTACATCCTTTCATTCATGATCAGGAAAAATTAATGCTTGAACAAATAGTTAAACAAATATCTAAGTGACGCAGGATGGAAGTGGATTTAGGATTTGTGGTAGAGAACAGGGGAAGAACTTAGGGTTATGGAGATAAATTAGGGTTTTAGACCTCACGTCCAGGCGAATCACATGCCCACTCTTTCACGAATCACTCATGGGAAAGATTTGAGAAGAGACAAGTCACATGCACTCAATTTTCATTAATCATCTCTCCTATCTAAAATCAAGTTAAAAATAAATCTCTAAAAATCCAAGATCCAACTAAATTCCTAATCTAATTAAATCAAATTCAACTAAATAAACTAATTTAATATCTATCAATTCTCCTACGTTTGGAAACATTCATCACCTGGTGAATGATGACAAAAAGAAAATCAAGTACGACCGAATGAAATTGGTCAATCTTTCTATGATCTGGCAAACCTTTCCACCGAAGTAAGTATAAGAAAATCGAACAAATCGGTAACTAAATGTTTGTTGCCTTACATTCCAATGGTGGCGACAATGATAATTGTGGAAGGTCTGGAGAGAAGTTGAAATCTGTCGTTTCTGTAGAAAATGAAGAAATTGGAATGAGAGCTGGAGAGAGAAAATATGATCTTCAAAAAAGAATTCCTGCACTTTGCCATGTATCTCTGCAGGTGTGCTAGGCCTCAAGTTCTCATGAACATGACTATTGAGTGCCTCATTAGTTGGTTATGATAGAAAAATCGTATCATCAATCTCTGAATCTGTGGCAAGTTGTATGTTGGATTTGATCCCATCACCTAAAATCTCGAAAGCAGATACATTGGTATCTGGACTCTTATTAGGACACTGATATTCATAATGCCAAAATTCTCCACAAACCAAACATTTAATGGAAGGATACTGATGAGCCGAGTGTCCGTATCTTTCACACTTAGAGTACTATTTAAAGACAAGATGTGGAGTATACCGTACACGAAGAAAAAACTGCAACCGATTCTAAGTTGGACGAGATTTATAGTTGCTGAGATACCAATCAGAAGTTTCTCCAACTAATTTTGATTTAGCATAATTATATTCCTGTTCTGAAATCAAAGAAAAGTAACGAAAAAATTGCTCTAGATAGTTTTTCCAATTTGAAAATATGGGACTGCATCGTATATATCACATTCGACCTGTTTAAAATCAGAATCAGTGTTGATATATTTACTACATAATATGAATTCCATAATAATTAACTCCAAAATTTTCGAGTTCAAAGTTCAGAAAATACCAAAGAGTTGTGAGTTCTCAACTGTAGCTCGAATCTATTGCGAACCAGGCTTCAAATGGGCTCCAAAATCTTCTCAAACCCTTAATGGGTTTGTTGAACTGAAAATGAGTATGTTCTGTATTGTGTTGTGAAAGCTGGTTGGATTTAATGAAGCGGGTCTGAAGGAATCTTTAATGGGTCGGATTGGATTTCAAGTTGATGCAAACCCAAAATCAAATTGCAAATGGTTTTCAATGGATTATGGGCATGCTTCAGTTGGATCCAAATCCAACTTTTTCTCAGCCATGGGCACGAGCAGAGCAATTGAGATGGACTGTTGACCTAACAAGGAAGAGGATACTGTGAGGCGGCGACGATCTGCGGTGAAGGCTTCTGGATCTTCGAAACAGAGACGACGATTGGAGAAGAGGTTGCTATTTGGGGCTGTGATAACGTCGCTGAGGGATGGCAATGATGATGTGGAGGAAGATGACAACAAGGATGGATGTGGACTTTCCACGAAGGGAATTGAGGGTGATGCTGTTGTAAAGATTGAATTGTGGCAGGGCTTCGACTTCGATCATGGAAGAGGATTGAATGTTGGACAGGGAGTTTGCACTTGGATGTGGATGGAGGCGGATTCGGTGAAGTGGACTCCGGCGTGCGAATGAAAAAACGGCGAATGAAGGGGTTGTTGTTTTTTTTCTTCTTTTTCTTTTTTTGCTTCTGCTTTCGCTTCTCTTCTCATCTCTGTCTTTCTTTGTTCCGTCTCCTTTTCTGATTTTTTTTACTCCTTTTTTTTCAAAATTTTTCACTGTTTTTTTTTTTTTTTCTTTCAGATCTTAAAAAAAATTATAAAGAAAGATGTGGAACAGTAAGAAGATGGAGATGTGGATTTGAGGATTTGGCTATGATACCTGAAGAGGCAGAATATTTAGTTTTGATATCAATTTGACGCAAGATGAAAATGAATTTAGGGTTTGTGATGGTGAATTGGAGAAGAAATTAAGGTTCTGAAGATAAATTAGGATTTATGGACTTTACGTCTAGGCGAATCACATGTCCACTCTCTTACGAATCACTCATGGGAAAAATTTGAGAAGAGGCAAATCACATGCACTCATTTTCATTTATCGTCTCTCATTACCTAAACTCAAAGTTACAAGAAATATTTATAGCAAATTTCAACATAAAAACAAATCTCTAAAAATCCAAGATCCAACTCAATTCCTAATCTAATCGAATCAAATCCAACTAAATAACTAATCTTATCTCTATCACTAGGCAAACTTGAAACATGTTTGCCTCAATGCTTGCCTTATGTATTGTACTTCTAACTTCATAGTTTTAGTTTAAAAATTGGCTTGTGGCTTATTGTAATAATACTAGACATTGTATCTGTACATATGATGCCACTTCTAGTTGTATTGTCACCTGACTCACCTCAAACCATAAATAAATTATTTGTCTTTGATTTATCCTTTGCATCCTTTCTAATTTGTTGCTTTTTTAATATATTGCTCAGATTATGGAAATTCATTTTGTGATGTTGCTCAAGGCCTGGTGCATGTGCTTGAATCGTTAAATTCATCCCAGGCCTCATCACCGTTGAGTTTCAAATACAAGGATAATCTTGAAAAGCAGGTCAGTTTTATGATAAACCCAAGTATTGGTCTTCTAAAGTTAACATTGTCTGACATTTTATATTTTTATGCATTACTGGACTCTCCAGCTTATGTTGACAACTTCACATGTTCTTGGCTTTGCTTCATTGGACGATGACCAAGCTCTTAAAGATTTTCTTATTAAGGTAAGGTATATCTGAAATGTGATTGTTGTGGGTTTCCCCCCTCATTTATGACGTTTCCATGTATATAGCTTATCTGCTTAATTGGTGGATGAATTTAAACTTTGTGTTTATGCTTCAATGAATTTGAAAACCAAAGTTCGTTTGAAATCTTTGCTCTTTTCAAGCAAACTATTTCATCTCAGATACAAGTTCCTTCTAATCTGCTTAGGCTAGCTTAAACCGGTGAAGTTCTATTTTGTAACTGCTGGCTTTGCTGCTGCTGTCTGTGTTTGGACAGTCAGGGTTCCAATTCCTCAAGCGTTTGGCAGAGTGATTAAGTTGATTGGCCATCTAAAAGCTTTAGATTTCTGGATGAGAAATGGATGTTTAGCAGGAGAGAACTCTGTGAACACCCAGTGCACTTCAGATAAAATGAAGATGGGGTAGATACATGGTCCATCATCTTGAAGGTTGATGTCAACCTCGCTATAGGAGCTACATGTAGCCATTATGACGGTACTAGGTATCATGGTCAATAAGATGGGTGCCCATGGCATTGGTAGAAATGGTTAGCATTTGTACCTTGGGTGGACAACATGCATAATCCCGTGTCCCCCGACAAGCATACCCTTTTTAGCCAAAGAACTAGAGCCCAAGAAATAGAAACTAAGACAATTGCTAAGTACTAATCTCATTACTCTAAAAAGGAATATATGTTAGAAATTTATATAGCAATTTAGTTGAATGGGTAAACATTTTGTATGCTCCAAAGAGAATATACTAGGAACTTCATATTGAACTATACTTCTTTCTAAAGTTAAACATCGGAATAGGTATCGGTAATAGCCGATCATTTATGATATCAAAAATAAGCAATATAGGGCATATCGTATAATAATATCAGAAATATCAGCAATACCAGGTTGATATATGTTGTATATTGTGTTTCGGGTACCTCAAAATCTGATACGATGTAGAGATATGTATTGGTATTGGATGATATTTAAAACATAACTCCGTCAGTGCTGTGCTTAAAGATTTATCCTTTCACTGCCTGTCCCAAACCAGGATAAAGGAGGGTTGTGGTAGGTTGGTGACAGCCAGCGTAAAACATAGTCACATATTATGATATGAGCCAAAATATGAATTTCGTTGGGGCGTTCCCTACTGAGCGACGCGCTATAGCAGAGCCCAGGTATAGTGAAAAATGTGTGAGGGTTGTTAGGTCGTCGCCCAGAAGCGACACGCCACGTCGGCGCCCGGATGTGATGTCAAATGTAAGAGGGTTCTCACATCTTAATAAGCGGGTGGGGGTAGGAAGCTAGCTCATAAATATAGATTTCGGTTGGTATCATGGAATATAGGTTCCATTACAGGTAGATTAGCAAAGTTAGTTGATACTATGATTAAAAGGGAGGTTAATATTTTGTGCATGCAGGAGACTAAATGGGTAGGTGAGAAAGTTAAAGTCAGAGCTTTGGGGTTATAAACTTTGGTATACGGGTAGAGATAGAAATCGTAATGGGGTAGGTGTGATCATAAATAAGCAATTACTTGGGAATGTAGTGGAAGTTAGGAGAAAGGGTGATAGAATTTTATTAGTTAAACTTATTTTAGATAAAGAGATTTTTAATGTCATTAGTACTTATACACCACAAGTAGGACTTGATGAATCTAGCAAATATCAATTTTGGGAGGATCTAGATGAGATAGTATAAGGAATACCTGTTAGGAAAAAACTATTTATTGGTGGTGATCTCAATGGGCATGTAGGAACTAGTCGTAATGAGTTTGATAGTGTACATGGAGGATTTGGTTTTGGAGAAAGAAATGAAGCAGGTAATTCAATTCTAAATTTTACTTTGTCTTATGATTTGATTTTAGTGAATACTTGGTTTAAAAAGAGAGTTTCTTACTTAATTACTTTTAAAAGTGGATCGAATACAAGCCAAATAGACTTTTTTTTAACTAGGAGGGTAGATAAAGGTAGTTGTATCGATTGTAAGGTAGTGCCAGGTGAGAGTGTAGTTACCCAATATAGACTCTTAGTTTTAGATATTCAGATTAGAAAGAGACTTAGAAATATTAAGTACAAGTTAGATCTTAAGATTAAGTGGTGGCGATTAGAAAGTAATCCAAAAGTTTTTGTAGATAGAGTAGTACAAGAAGCATATTGGAGGGACCATGATGATTCTAATGTAACATGGAACAAAATGACTAGCTGCATTAAAAAAATAGCTAAAAATATATTTGGTGAGTCGAGGGGCGGTGCTCCACGGATACATCATGGTGGAATGAAGAGATAAAAAAATGCTATTAAGATTAAGCGAGACCTTTATAGAGATTTGAAAAAAAATAATAATAATAATGGAATAAGTTTTGAGAAGTATAAATTAGCGAAGGAGGCTAAGAAAGCTATTCGGAATGCAAAAACTAAATTATATAAACAAGTGTACGAGAAGTTAGATAATAAAGAAGTGTACGAGAAGTTAGATAATAAAGAGGCAGAAAAGGATATATATAGAATTGCTCGAATAAGAGAGAGAAAGTCTAGAGATTTATGTACTGTAAAGTGTATTAAAAATGATGATAAGACGGTTCTAGTTCGAGAAGAAGAGATTAAAGAAAGATAGAAAGATTATTTTGATAAATTATATAATTGTAGTTTTACACAAGATTTGGGAGATCTTACTATTCAATATGGGGATATGAATCGTAGTTTTATGCGCAGAAGTAAAGAGTCTGAAGTAAAAGAGGATTTGAAGAGAATGAAATCAAGAAAATATGTTAATCCAGATGAGATTCCTATAGAGATTTGGAGATACTTAGGAGGGATTGGTGTGAGGTGGCTGACAGATTTTTTTAACAAGATTTGACAAAGTAAGAAAATGTCAAATGAATGGAGGAAAAGTACCCTACTATCTCTGTATAAGAATAAGGGTGATATTCAGAGTTGTTCTAACTATCGGGGAATAAAACTCATGTGTCATACTATGAAGTTTTGAGAAAGGGTAATTGAATATAGATTGCGACAAACTGTTAAAATATCGGAGAACCAGTTTGGATTTATGCAAGGGCGATTGACTACAGAAGCTATTCATTTACTTTGTCAACTCATAGAGCGATTCCGATAAAGAAATAGAGATTTACATATAGTATTCATTGACTTAGAGAAAACCTATGATAAGGTACCACGAGAGATACTTTGGTGGATATTGATAAAGAAAAGAGTTCGCATCAAGTATATCGATATAATTAAGGACATGTATGATGGAGTAATGGCCAATGTCAGAACATGTGGTGGTTTAACAAGTGATTTTTCTATCACAATTGGATTACATTAAGGATCTGCATTGAGCCCATTCTTATTTGCTATAATGATGGATGAGTTTACTAGAGCTATTCAGGATGAGATATCTTGGTGTATGCTATTTGCTGATGATATTGTCTTAGTTGATGAGACAAGAGCAGGGGTAAATGCCAAGTTAGAGTTATAGAGGCACACATTAGAATTTAGAGATTTTAAATTGAGTATGTCTAAAACAGAGTATATAGAGTGTAAATTTAGTAAACGACGGACCATAAACTATAATGTTGTAAAACTGGATGGACAAGAGATATAAATGAGCAGTCAGTTTAGGTATTTGGGTTCTATTGTTCAGAATGATAGAGAGATCGATAATGATATTAACCATAGGATATAAGCTGGCTGGTTGAAATGGAGGAGGGCAACGGGAGTTTTATGCGACTGTAACATTCCGTTAAGATTGAAGGAAAAAATTTATAGAACTGTTATTAGGCCAACTTTATTATATGGTACGTAATGTTGGGCTATAAAGAAACGTCATTCACAGAAGATAAGTGTATCAGAGATGCGCATGCTCCGCTGAATATGCGGCAACACTAGGAGATATAAAGTGAGAAATGAAGATATTCGTGCTAGGGTAGGTGTAGCTCCCATCGATGAGAAGATGCGAGAAAATCGCTTACGATGGTTCGGTCATGTGCAACGTAGGTCTACAAATGCACTAGTTCGACGATGGGAGTTTATAAATGTATGACAAGTTAAAAGAACGAAGGGGAGACCAAAGAAAATATGGATGGAGGTGATATTAAAAGATATGGATTTTTAAGGTTTAAATGAGGAGATATTGCTTGATAGAAATGAATGGAGAAGGACTATCAAAGTGATCGATCAGGATTCTTTTTTTGGTTCATGTAGCCTACCCCAAATACTTGGGATAAAAGGCTTAGTTGTTCTTCTTCTTCTTTTTCAAATACTACGCGAGGGATATGGATCATTATCTAATAACCAATAGTAAACTATACATTTTTCAATAATTAATAAACTTGAATTTTGAGAAAAATATTATTAAACATTAACTTCTTATGCAGAGGGACATACTTTAGCAGTGGTGATGGCTATTAGAAGATTTGTGTTGCAATGAAGTGGAAGTGTTCATACATTCAAGAAAGAAATAATACCAAGAAGAGAAAATTTCTGACATTTTATGTGGTTCAGCTACTTGCCTACATCCATGCAGGCACACGCAAGAGATTTCACGATAATAAAGATAAAGATGATTTACTTGGTTTCTTCTCAATCTTCCAAAAAGTGATGTTAATAAGGCCATGATTGTTGCCACCATTTCTTCCCATTATCCCTCGCCTAATATGTATAGTCAACTCTTCACACGTTCCCTGCTTAATAAGAAGTACAAATTTACTTTCCTTTCGATTTGAATACTTTACAATGAATCAAAACATATTTCTTCTCACTCAATGGCTCATCAAATAAATTGACAAAAGTTGCTAAAATAATGCGAATTAAATTAGTTCAAACCGTCTAAAGCCATGAACAGGGAAGGAATGACCTAAGGAAACGAAGGCAGAAGGGAGGAGAGATAGGACTGGAATCTCCAGAGAGAAGAAAGAGAGGGAGGGTGGGAGTTTAAGAACTTATAATGACAGATGAAACAAAAATTAACTTTTATGCTGTATTTAGTAGCTGCCACCGAGATGATCTTCATTATTGCTACCATATAGAAAGAGGTAGAAGGAGGAATTCTCCCTAGCAATTAGATGTGCTTGAGTAAGAGAAACAAAGAGGAGACAATTTTTGCTTCAAGATGGATTCTGACTTATTGGTCCATAGCAAACCTGTCCCAGAATGAAATTTTACCCATTTAATTTTATGTCGCATGTAAAGGATTATACACATCACTCCAGACTGAATGTATAAGAGCCTGATTTTCTGCTACCAACTGCATAACCCCGAAATGGTTTGCCCTTTTGTAGCATATACTATTATGTTTGTCACATAATAGTAAAAGTAGCAGGCTAACATATCTTCCACGTCCTTTTGTCACATGGATGAGCTGGTCAAAATTTTAAGGGGAGAATAGTGGTTTGGGTGATAAAATAATGATTGGGCATTGGTATTGTTAGTTCCCACTTCTTAGAGTGTGTGGGAAGTGTAATCGGGCATGAGATTGGTATTGTTTCTGTTTTACTAAGATGGAAACTTCAAACCCGAGCAATTGGCAGTATGTATTGCTGGCATCATCTTAGAGCCAGATCTTGCATTATGGACCTTGAAGTTAAGTTGAGAATCTTGTATAAATCATGTGGTAACTCAGTTTTCTCGATAGAGGGGGATTTGACGTCGTAGTTGCTGTTAGAGTGGCTGAAATGCTGGGAGGAGTTGCATCAAGAATTTATTTTCATTTTATTCTCCATAAATAAGGTAGAGCTCACCCTGACTTAGGTTAACGGAGTTTACTTCTGAGGCACTGACAACTGCTTTGATGTGTCAATCAAATTGCAGTCATGGAGGATTGACAACAACAATGCACATTCCTGCTAATAACTAAACTAGTGACTTCGCTTGGGAGCTGCCATGCAGGAAATGTGAGGATGAGGAATTGGGTTATTAATCAGTGCATACAAAGAATGACAATATTTTGTTAGGACATCATAGTCACTCTAGTTTAATGGTGAAGCAAAGGATAGGGTGGTGACCCATGTTAATCACGTTGAAGATACATTTATTCATTCAGAAAAAGTGTACTCTATTTCTTTGACATCCTTACATAGCTATCCAACAATTTGCATTTCTTTTTTTTTTATTTGCTGCAGAAAGCATCATTTCTGGAAGAATGTTTCAGATCACTGTGCTCATATCTCATTGAACACTGTGACCAGCCCTCAACAAGTGACACTTCACCTGTCGAGAACCAAGATGATGGTACAATCAAGAAAGCATTGTTATCCAAGGTATCCCGAGCAATTAAATCTCTGCTTGATATTTATGAGAGCAGCAACAACCAGAACCTCGCCCGAAGGTTTGAGAAATTAGCCAGAAGCTTCTCATGATCTCTTATTGATCATCTTCATTTACAAGCGGCCTCTTCTGTGAAAGATATGTAAATTGAGATAAGATACTATTTATCAGTTGTGGAGTGTGGTCTGGAAACCTGGAATGATGAATTATTGACATAGCAAATGCCCATCGTTGGTTGTAATGACCATGGCAGACGACCTGGTTCTTGCATGCTGATTAGACTCCACAGCAGCAAAGCAAGAATGACCCAACCGAGTGTGATCTTTGGTGCATGTGTGAAAGTGCTGCCTTAGTTGCTTAGTAGTTTGCTATATATCCCGATACATGCAACATTACACAAAATGATCCAACGGGAACCTAATGTAATAATGATTTTTTTCCCCCATTATTCTTTGTAATGTTATCCTTTTTTAGTGTTGTAAATGGGTATTTTTTTTTTTTTTTTTCTTTTTCAATTTTTTACCTTGGCTAAGGCTCTTGTATGTATTATCAATAAAATTCATCGTTTTCTGGGGTCGTGTGCAGTTTATTGAACTGTGGTATGGCTTGCGGTGCTGGTTCTGTATCTGAAACCTTTCGGAGGAGCATGCTAAGCTTTCATGAAATGCGTGGTGCGTTTTATATGTCAATTTTCCTTGATGCTTTCGGCTGGTTCTTTAAATTTTTTTATGTGATTTATTTGAGCTATTGAATTGTTTTATTTGAACAGAGTTTGTACTCACCGGATGGGTGCACAAATGCATCTAGGATGGTAATAGTTAGGTCTAGGATGGTAATAGTTAGGTTTACGGATTAATTTTTTTTCTGTCTTATTTAAAATTTTAAATTAGAAAAGTATTTTTTTTATTTTTAATTTAAAATTTTGAGCTGGGCATGAAAAATATTGGTCCGTGGATGCGTGTGTTATCATCCCTAAATGCACCACGGTACTCATGATTGTTGGTCCCGGAAAAGTTAAGATGATGTAGTAGAAGATGAAGGACAGGGAAGTCCTTCTAGCAAAGGGTGATCTGTTTTGCAAGCACTACAGGGGCTATCTGCACAATTACATTATTCTCTATTCTAGTTTAGCGCAAAAAGGAAAAGCAAAATAAAGTGATATTCTCTGAGGAGAAATATCATTTTACAAAACTGTCATGGACTTTCTTTTTTCGTTTTTTGGGATAATAAAGGTTGTAATGCAAGATTTAGCATTGAGTGTTATTGGTTAGGCTAACTTGTTTTCACAACCGTCTGGGACTTTGGTAAGTATAACTATCATAGTTCCTTGAAGTTTCTGAAGAGAAAAATGGTTGGCCTTTTATGATGTATAATGCTTGGATCTGATATGATCTATCTAAGCTCCTTGCATGATTAGCAAACAATTGCACATTCTCATTTACTAATGACTTCCTACATTCATTTATCAAAATTATTAAAAAAAAAAAGACAAAACTCATTTCCTACATTCAAAGCATGTCATAGGTTGGCCCATAGCCTATAGCTACTCATCATTCACGCAATAAGAAAATCCAAAATCTTCTCTAGTTTTAGCACCCTGCACAATTATTAGGCAGAAAGGCAAATTGCTTGCGCACATATCTCCAACCATACTTCTGACTTTGGATACCAAACAATGAGGCTTTGTGAGCTGGTAAAGGGCCCATCAAATGAGATTCCTTTGGACTTTGCCAGCCTTGTTTTGGCTGAATGTTGCAGCATTGACATGTGACTCGTCAAGAGGCCTTTGTACTATTTCTATGGGCTTGGCCCATGGCACCCTCATTTGATCAAGACTTTTCTATTTGTAGTATTGTTGGTAAGAATTTGGACTCTGACTGTACGCAAACAAGGTACGCCTTTGTCCACATAAAAGGCGGAAATGGAAAGGGAATATGGGCCACAGAAACAGGCATAAGTTTCTTTTTGTAGTGACAGGAGTTTGGATATTTTGCGGCAATATCATTTGCTTTACTGTATAGCTAGATAATAACAAGAATGATATTCCTGAATTTTATTACGAGAGACTTTAGTTGTTGAGATCATATCTCAGTTAAAATAATAATAATAATAATAACAAGAAGTGTTAATTGTAGGTCTATCACTAACATCTCATTAAGAATTTTTCCACAAATAGACTCTGTGATAGGTGGCATAAGTGCAACCAAAAAAAAATCACGAATTCAATTGCACTTATACTTCCCATGACCTTTTTTATAAAAATCTTTTATAAGAGAGAGAAAAATAATAATATAATATAGTAGTTAAAATTATTAGGAATGCCTCGGACCTAATAGTTGAGTGAATTTCGGTAAAGGAGAAAGAGATGTTAGAATTTAGTCTCGATATTGCAAAAATAGTTAGAAAATTAGTTAGATAAATATGTTATAAATTTATTTCTCAATCAAGAATTAGTTAGATAAGACAAGTTCTCTTTATAAAAACAAACCTGTCTCTCTAGATCGAGTATACTTGTAATTGTTGACTTATTTAGTTATGGGCATAAAAATTTCTATTTATTTACCAACAGTAATAATAATTATATCTTTTATCTTAAATATTTGAGGTCGAAGAATCATGCGAGATAGATTACATGATGTACAAAATATTTACGGGTAAACGGATACGGATAGATGTAAAAATTGCACTAGAATTGTTTGTACACAAAATTAAGCGCACAAAGAGAGTTGTCCCCAACAATCGTAATATCATTGGAAAGTTGTTACCTGGAGTATTATTTAATTATTTGTTGGACGTGCGTACCATTTATGCATGTCGATGATCTTCATCATATGAGGGCCCAAAGAAAAGTGTCAGAGATATTTTATAATTCTACACTTTTTAAATAACCCCCCCACCCCACCCCAAGCGCGCCCCCCCCCCCCCCCCCCCCCCCCCCCCCACGCTCTCCCTCTCTCTAGATAAATGTTATACATACTAACACGAAAAAAAAAACCATGCATTCAATAGTATCACGTGTAGAGTCCTCCGACAAGGATGTTGGGCTTCACGATTGTCTATATGAATATGAGAGAGAGATCAAAGAGAGACATGGTATTGTCTATAGGAATAATTTAATATATACAAAAAATTATTATCTTTAATTATTTTTATAAACATTAAATAAATATTTATATATATTTAAAATGTTTAATGTAAATTGATCCGAGTGTTACATTTTTGCCATTTTAATGTGTCGAATCTTCTATGATAAAATTACTTTTTTCTCTAAGATCTACTCAGTATAGTTCTCCAACTTTGTAGCATTATTTGCAGCTAAACAAGTATTAAATAAATTGATGCTACTAGTTAATTATAACGGTTTAATTGTAAATAAATCAAATTTTTGCTAGCAACCTGTTATAAAATATAGCCATGTGACAATTTAATTCTATATTTTAGTTTCTTTGCACTTATGTAGCTCGTGTCATTTAATCAATTGGAGTCATTTATGGGACTATAGCTTACTCTTTAAACATCACATTAATTGCTTGTGATTAATTTGTTGGTATTGCTTGCCTAATCCGTACAAAAAAATAGTACCATCTTATTTGTCAAACAAAATATTGATTTATTTTTTGAAAAAAAAAATTAATGATTAAATTTTGCCTATTTTTCTCTGGTAAACATGGTCTGGGAGTCGGACGGAAGCGAATTGAGATTTTATTGGAAGTTCAAAATTTAAGATGAATTGGAATTTTAAGAATTTTGGGATTTGAAAATAAATTAGGTTTTTTCATATAGAATATATGGTTAATTACAGTCAGACCCCCTGTAGTATTGAGTGTGTGTTACTTAACACCCCTGAAGTTTGAAACTCTCAAAAAAACCCCTGAACTTAGTTATTTTCGCTCTCATTTTTTTACTAAAGTGCACTCTTGTCTCTCAAATTCCTATTCTACCCTCGTCCCTCCTTTTAACCAACAATAGGAATTTGAGAAATGAGAATAGAATAGGAATTTTAAGAGACAAGAGTGCACTTTAATAGAAAAGGAGAGTGAAAATAACTAAGTCAAGGGGGTTTTTTGAGAGTTTCAAACTTCAGGGGTGTTAAGTGACACATCCCCAATACTACAGGGGGTCTGACTGTAATTAACTCTAGAATATAAACTAATCTAATTTAAACTACTAATATATCATCTTGCATCAAGTGATTTTGATCTAATCATCTCTCCACTTATCAGTCAATCTCATGCTTTTATACAGGTAATTATGGGTTAATTACAGTTAGACCCCCTTAGTATTGGAGACGTATCACTTAATACCCCTAAAGTTTGAAACTCTCAAAAAACCCCCTGAACTTAGTTATTTTCACTCTCATTTTTTTACTAAAGTGCACTTTTATCCCTCAAATTCCTATTTTACCCCATCCCTCCTTTTAACCAGACACTTATTAAAGGGAGGGATGATGGTAGAATAGGAATTTGAGGGACAAGAGTGCACTTTAGTAAAAAAAGGAGAGTGAAAATAACTAAGTTCAGGAATTTTTTTTTAGAGTTTCAAACTTCAGAGGTGTTAAGTAACACATCCCTAATACTACAGGGGGTCTGCCTGTAATTAACCCGGTAATTATAAATAAAAGTCTCACAAATACTTCAATAGTTCACAAGTTAATTAATATTCTCTTTAGTTTTTTTTTTAGAAAAATAAAATAAACTGTTCACATTGGTATTGACTGGTGAGTTATAATGGATATTAATATTGTATAGTCTATAGATGAATGACAGTTAATAACATCTGATTGAAAAAGATCGTAGTTTTTATTTTTTGCTCCGATCAAATAAGCATTTCTATTGGAATGACTAGAAAAAAATCTGAAATATATAACTTTGAAAAAACAAAACAAAAAAAAAAAAAAAAAAAAAAGGGTAAACAAAATTTGACCCAACATATCTAGTCTATTACAAAGTTGATTGGTTTCCATGAACCTTGGAAGAAAACTCATCCTACGATGGATTCCACAAACTAAGCCTCTTTGGACAAAGCCAATAAACAAGACTTAGCTGCCTCCAGCATAAAACGAAAAAGATAGAGATAAATAAATCGTAGAATCTGCTATAATTTCTTATTCTATGCACGGAGAATAAATGTTCTGTTTTATTCTAGAAGGTCAAATCTACACTCACTAATAAGTCATTATCGTAATAGTAAATAACAAGATATTACGATTTATATATTAAAAAAGAGGCATTGCATTAGAAAAAATGACTTAAAGTTCTATTAGGATTAATAGTTATAATACAGTAAATAATAAACAACGCTACAAAACAGACTGTTGTCTTCAAAACTAAGATCGCTCTTTTTTATTGTTACCAAATAGCATTCGTAACTTATGTTATTCTCTTTTCCTTATCAGTGATGTAACTTTCTAAACCTCTTCATATTTTTATCACAATATCAACAACGATCTTGCAGATCTCAAGATTATCAATATAAGCTACTTCTCAAATATTCTTTTACCAAGTTTCAACTAGAGGGCTACCTCTTAGAAACAAAAAACTAGTAGTCATGATACTATTAGCTTCCCCTTAGCTTTTTAGAACTTAGTCATATTATATCATGAATAGGTTCCAATGCATAATTCTGACTATATATAGTTAGTCCATTTTTAAAATTCACAATACCTAATCGATTAATTGTTTCATATACAAACCTAGTCTAATTATAAAAGCTGCATAAAATCTCTATGTATTTTCCGAATAATTTTAAAATTTACGAATATATCTAGTGTTTATAAGGATTTTATGCACTCTATACTTTTAAAAGGCTCAAATTAGATCTGGATATTCTATCTGATTTTTCTAAACTTCCATTGACAAATTACAACATTATTCCATATCCACATTGAGAAAGAGAAAGGAAAAACAATAGATATATGGATTTAGAATTAAAGATGAGAATGAACAAGTCTAATTATCGGATCTTAATCTGCTCTATTTAAAATTTTAAATTAAAAAAATAATAGACGGATCAAGAGCTGCTGCTTTTAACTGTCCGTTCTCATCTGCTTTTTTCTTTTTTTTTTAATTTTTTTTTAATTTTTGCTAAGGGGTATTTATTGGTTTATCCCTCAAATCTTTATATATTATAACTTAGTCCCCAAATCTTCATATTTAGGATTTAGTCCCCAAATCTCCTAAGTTACTACAATTTAGTCCCGCTCCCCAAATCCCCCAAATTTTTGACCTAATATTACCATTTTACCCTTCCTTATTCATTTTTTCTCTTCATCCTCTCTTCTCCTCCTCTCTTCCTTCTCACTTCTCCTTTTCTTCACTATTCCTCCTTTCTTCTCCTTCTCTCTTCCTCCTCTCTTCTCTCAGTAAAGAAGAGAGGAGGAAGAGAGAAGGAGAAGAGATGAGGAATAGTGAAGAAAAAGGAGAAGAGAAGAGGAAGAGAGGATGAGAAGAGAGGAGGAAGAGAAAGAATGAATAAGGAAAGTTAAAATGATAATATCATGTCAAAAATTTGAAAGATTTTAGAAGGGGGACTAAATTGTACTAACTTAGGAGATTTGAGGGACTAAATCCTAAATATGAATATTTAGGAGACTAAATCATAATATATAAAGATTTGAGGGACAAACAAGTAAATACCTCTTTTGCTAATCACTTGGGACTCTCCAGAGTTAATTAGTTTCCCTGTGGGACCTATTGAGGTTGAAAAGGACAAGTTAAATGATGACTCTGCTCTGGTGGGGCCTCAACCCCCACAAAAAGGGATCAATGGCTCTCGCGATCGCTGATGGGGAGAAGAGAAGGTACGAGAACCCAATTTCCAAAAGTCACGGTGCACGACATGCACAGGTGTAAAGACGCATAAAGTCGCCCTGGCTGTTGCTTGCTAGGTTAAGCATTTAAAGTGAGCTTCAATTGTAATCTTTTTTTTTTTTTTTTAGAATTAATTACGGTAAATATATAATTAGTGTAACTTATTAAATTTAAATTTAAAACTTCCAATTTAGAATGTATTTGTTCGTAAGGAAGAAGAATAAGAACGAAAGTAATGGAAGAAAGAGTATTTCTGTTACTTTCAGTGCTTGTTCGGCCAAGAAGTAAGTGAGAAGTCGTGATGTGATGTCTACGTGACAATTTAGTTTCTTTTTTTTTCCTCACACTTTTGATTTAGAATAATTTAGGAAGTAGAGGATCAAGACAGAAAAAAATAATATTTAATTTGCATATCATAATTAGCTTCAAAAGTTATATTTTATACATAAAAACTAATAAAATAATATAATTATTGTTTTATTTAATTATACATTTTCATCTTCTTAATACACTTTCATCTTCCAAAAATTAGCAAATAAATATAAAAACAAGTCTTTTCTTCTACTTTCATTTTAAAAATAACTTCTTAATGTCTTCATTCACTTCCTATACTTTCACGAACCAAGCACATACTTAGTCTCTAAACTCCTAACGTCATTAGTCAGTTTAGTATTCTCATCCTTATTTAATTTAAACGGTATATTTTTTATTCAATCTTCAATTACTCTTCTCTCTCACTAAAAACTAATCCAAAACATGCCTAGATGAGTATAATTTAGGAATTTCATTAAAAAAGTGCAGTTTAAATTTAATTGGGGTGAGAATATTAAATGGTTGACTAATGGCGTTAGCCGTCCAGAGACAAAAATAAGGGTTTTTAAATTTAAGCAATAATAAATTATACTATTCATATAGTACAGGAAATCTCACTACAATTAACCCTTATTTTTAATATAAGTGATGTTTTTTCTATTTGATTGTGATTACAACAACAACTGAGTATTTTTATCACAAGTACTTAGGGTAGGCTATATAAACCAAAGATAATCACGTCAGATCAACTCAGGATTTTATCACAAATACTTAGAGTAGGCTACAGAAACCAAAAGAGAATCACGTTGGATCAATCATATTGATAATCTTTCTCCATTTAATCATATCGGGTAATATGTGCTCATTTAAATATTTAGAATTCATATCTTTTCGTATCACTTGCATCCATATTTTTTTGATTTTCTCTTCACTCTTTTAATTTGTCATATATTGATAAGCTCGCCTCGTTGAGCTAATGTATTTGTATGTCTATGCTGCAAATGACTAAACTATCATAAGCAATTTTTTTGCATCTTCTCTTCGATAGAGCTATACTCATTTTAGTACGAATATTTTCATTTATCACTTTATCTTTTATAGTGTCGACGCATATCCAACAAGCCATGTGCATCTCTGTTACACATGTTCTGTGAATGATGTTTCTTTATAACCCAGCATTTTGTGTCATATAATAAAACTAGCCTAACAACAGTTCTATAAAAATTTTCCTTCAGTTTTAACGGAATGTTACAGTCATATAAACTCATATTGCACTCCTCTATTTCAATTATCCAGTTTGGATCAAATGATTGATATTACTATCGATTTCTCTATCATTCTGTTTGATTGTGATTATAGTTGCAAAAGTCTGCAATTCTTATTATCACCATTTATGTATTTGTAGTAATTATAATTACGGAAAAAACATGCATAAGATACTTTTCATTTATCTTTACCAAGCAGCAGTGATTGCATTATTGACAAATAAAGTATTTCTTAAACCTCTTGAGCATAAAAAAAAAAATATTTAAAAATTTGGACTATCACTTGCAGCTTCCAAGCCACAATAACACAACTTATAACAATTTATATTGCTGTAACTCTAACTATAATTAGTTGCAAACAACCAAACATCCCCTTAATGATTTTTTCTGCTCAATAAAAGTCAAACTAATTATCTGTAATATTTGAGTCAAATTTAGAATAAGTCACCAATTAGAAGTACCGTATTTTGATATATATATATATATATATATATATATATATATATATATATATATATATATATATGAGGAAATGGAAAATACACCGATGAAGAGAGTTCCTTCACCGCCGCTTAGATAGCCCAATAAAACTATTACACGTTGTGTCATTCAAGGTAACAAATAAATGAATTGCTTTAATCACCTTTTAAGTGATATCACATGTAATAATTTTATTGGGTCATCTAAGCAGCAATGAAGGAACTCCCTTCACCGTCGATAAATTTCATGCTTTCTCCTTTTCTATCGAACTTTATCCCTTATGCTATTTTAAATATTAAACCGAACAAAGTCTTTCTAGCAATATTATTCTTATGCATTCTTAAAAGAAAATTCAACAAGAAAAAGGATAGCAACAAGTCATACCTATCCACCACTGTCAAATCTTTTTTTTTTAAAATTTAATATCTATAATTTTTGTGTATTTATTCCCTCAAATTTCATGTCTGTTCTGCAGCTCAAATTTCAAGAATCAAACTAAAGTCTGCTTTTGATAATCTGATACCTCCTTAGAGTTTTTTTTTTCTTTTTTGCAATCAACTAATAAAATTTAAATTTTATCAGATTACAACATAATTTATAAAATTATAATTTTATTCTATTGACTTGTATAATTATAATTTACGCCCGATGCTCCCTCTAGCTCGAATCACCCTATCTCCTGACCTCAGGGGAAACGATGCAGCTCTCCATGTGAGCTCGAGCTCAGTTCCCGTAACTCCCTACAGTCGAAAAAAAAAAAAAAATGAAGAAACAAAAGTAATAAATGTAAACGTTAAAAAAAATTAAAAAAGAAGAAGCATCTAATAAATACGTAAATTATTGTCTATAAATTTGTGCCAATTTTATAGTCCAACTTGGACAAAAATTATTCTCCCAATATTGATACAAATTTATTATTATTATTTTAAATAAAAAATTTATATATTAACAAATTAAACAGAGAGGAGATACAGTAACAAGAATAACTATTATTCTAAAAAAATAGTAATAAAAAAAGTTGGTGAGTCTGTCTGGATTCAATCCGAGAGAGGTATGAGGCTGTCTCAGCTCTTTATAATCCTCACTCAGCGACTCTCGTGCAGAGTCTAGAGAGAGAAGGAAGACCAAAAGTTTTTTTAAAAAAATAAATAAATTTTGCAAATAATAGAAAAAAAATCATGGCTGTCTCTTCTTCTTCTTCTTCTTCTTCAGCTTGTTGATGGTTGTAGTGAGGGGGGAGAGAGAGAGAGAGAGAGAGAGAAGAAGCTCAAGTTAAGAAGAACTAGAACTTTGAGGTCCCCAGCATAGGTATTTTTCTTTAGATTTTAGAGGGTTTTCTCTAATTTACTTTTTCTTTTCTGGGTATTAATGGGTTTTGGTTATTATGATTTGTGCAAGGATTGTTTTGTGAGCTTCAGAGTTCAGGAGAAAAGAAAAAGATTAGATTTTGTTTTTTTTCCGTCTCTTTGCTCAATCTACTCCATTTTCTCAGTAAAATTGTTACTCTCTCTTTTTCACTGAGTAGATTTTAGAGGGTTTGGTCTAATTTACTTTCCCTTTTTTGGGTCTTAATGAGTTTTAGTTATTATGATTTGTGCAAGGATTATTTTTTGAGCTTCAGAGTTCAAAGAAAAGAAAGATAAGATTTTTCTCTGTGTCATTGCTCGATCTCCTCCATTTTCTTAGTAAAGTTGTGCTTTTTAGAGGTTTTTTTAATCTTTTAGTGGTTTCTTTAGTGATTAAATGGTCTGATGTTTATCTCACTAGTTACCAAAATGATTTTTAAACAAATAATCACTGAAAAAAAAATGCTTCTTTTAATTTTTTTTTTTTTTCCTTTCTTTGTTCTGTTTGATTGTTTCTTTATTGAATGCGAGACATAAAGGAGAGCCTATGTGGTGTCAGTGCAGTGCCCTTGCAGCTGCAACTTGCCTTCTATAGCTTTATTTCCTTTTTCTGCTCGTAGCAGGTTCTTAGCCTTTAATTGGCCTTTTTAAGAAAGAAAAAATAAATAAAAATTGTTCATTGGATTTCTAAGATTGGGTTGATGTCTGAATGTTGATGAGCTTCAAAGCTCAGAGGTTGGCTTCTTTACTCTGCATGATTCATAATTAGATATGATCTCAACACTCAAAATGAAGCAATGATTGGTTACAATTTTCTTGTTCTTTTATTCTATTTTGTATAGTGAATATTTTGCTTTCCTACTATTTCTCTGACTTTTTGTTTGTTTGGTTGTTGCAATGGATAATCAAACATCAAAAGCTTTCCCTTTTCTAATGCTTATCCTAAATCTTTAACTTAGATGTACTTTTTGCTATTGTTTGTATCTGAAATGTGGTCTAATTGCAAACTTTTCTATTGCTTTGTTGAGATATATAATCAAACATCCAACATGTCCTCAATAATGACTAGCCCTTGTAGCTACTACTACTAAATTTCTTGCATTTTCAATTTTCTTGCAGGTGAAATGGCAAAGGACTACAATGGGTCTCCCAAGGTCCATCAGCTGGAATCAAGAAACAAGAGGGTCACCCGGATCCTGGTCGTGGCCGGCCTCTGCATGTTCTTCTACCTGCTTGGTTCTTGGCAGAACTCAACCTCACCCCTCAGATCAGTTCGGAGCACATCCAATGATTCACCATGTGATATATCGACGAAAACCAGTTCCAGTTCGTCGTCCTCTGGCAGTCTAGACTTCCAAGCTCACCACCAAGTGGGCATCAACGAGACCTCAATGGTTGCTGAGACCTTCCCTCCTTGTGAGGTGAAGTACAGTGAGTACACCCCTTGCCAGGATCCAAAGAGGGCAAAAAAGTTTGAGAAGAAGATGCTTAAGTATAGGGAGAGGCATTGCCCGAAGAAGGAGGAGCTGCTGAGGTGCTTGATTCCGGCTCCACCCAAGTATAAGAACCCTTTCAAGTGGCCACAAAGTAGGGATTATGCTTGGTATGATAACATCCCACATCGCGAGTTGAGTATTGAGAAGGCTGTTCAGAATTGGATACAGGTGGAGGGCGATAAGTTCAGGTTCCCAGGTGGTGGCACTATGTTTCCGAGAGGTGCCGATGCTTATATTGACGATATTGATGCGCTTATCCCATTAACCAAAGGGAACATTCGGACTGCGATTGATACTGGATGTGGAGTAAGGCCACGATTCTTGGTTATCTTCTTTCTTATTTACTCATTTATTTTGTGCTTTCAATCATATTAATTCTAATTTTTGTTAATAGGAAATCATGTTATATGGAGAACAATTTCTTGGTATCTAGAAGGTTTTACACGTCGTGTTTTTGCCCAAAGGCATAAGACTAAAACATGAAAGTATTTCATGTTTTTTTTCCAACTTCGGTAACATATTCCTCATTTAGTTTTGCAAGTAGTATTTTGGACTTTAGGATCTATCAGTAATATTTATTATTTCCAAAAAAAAATTCTATGGTGGGCACAAGTGTTATTTTATTGAGAAACCATGGGTAATAGTTTGTACATAAGTAGAAAAATAGAAAACCAAGGCTAGCACAAGCTCGCTAGCTCGTTGTATTTGAATAGTGTTTTTTTGTCATAAATGTTGGGAATTTCGGGATTCATCAAAAAATTTGATTACATCCCTGATGGGCAGTCTATTTTGACTATTTTTAGAATTAGGATTACAAGTACAAAGATGAGAATATATGTACTTGCGCCACAATCCAGTAAAAGTGAAAAATACTGAAATACACTCCTGAAAATTTTTAGGCTCCACAAGGCCAAGAACAAATTGACATTTCAGAGCAACAAAATTGAAAACTGGATATTGGTGTCGTAAATAAGTAGAAAAGTACAAAACCAAGGGCTCCATGGCTCTGGTATCTGAATTGTGCTTTTACCATCACAAATTCATATTTCTAGCAACAAAAAATGAAAAACTAAGTAAGAAACAACCATATTTAGATCTATATGCACCAGTGGAAGTTTATGGAAACAACATTTGAGAAACTAGATCTTTTTTGGTCGTTTCATGTTGAAGTAGAAAACTGGCTGTTGCAACCTCAGTAGAAAACTGGCTATTGCAACCTCCCAAGCTCGTCGAATTGTGGAATGTCACAAATTGAGATTTCAAGACCGAAGATGGAGACTAAGTAAAGAAGCGATCTACATGTATCATTGAAGGTTCATCGAAATGACATCAGCAACGTAGAGGTTACTGAAAACTAGATTAGTGTTGCTGTTGTTTCCTTCACAGGAAAACATTCTAAAAAAACAGAAAGAAAGTGAAGAAGTGATCTGCATGCATCATGAAGGTTCATGGGAAATACATCCACAACCTATAGGTTGCTGAAAACTAATTCAATATTGATGTTTATTAAAGAGGATTAGGGTGCTTTTACACAGTTTTAGCGACTTGCCCATGAGTGTGTTGTATAGAGCGGGGAAGAGGACTTTTTCAGGTTGCTTTCTGTGATTTTTTTTTTTTTTTTTCCGTCTATATGAACTTATGCTCATTTATGGAGCATGAGCATGTGCTTATTGTGTGATCTGTAACTTGATCACGCTGTTTATGCTCTATTAAAGCCAAAAGAAAACACACTTAATTGGGCTGTTTGGGATTGGTTGTTCTGTAATTTAAGAGTTTCAAATAACAAAATGTATTGCCCTCGCCTCAAATTTCAGTTCAGAAGTTATTCCCGTTACCAGGATACCGGACCACTTATTCCATGCTTCACAGAACTTTTTTAATTCTAGTTTATTTCTTTACTACTAACTTCTAAGAAAATAGCTAAAAGATTTCCCAATGAAAAGAAATAGCTGGTCATCATCTGAAAATTAGATACTATGAAGCACGGACACTTCAATGTGAATGTCATATCCGTGTTGGATACATATTGGGTGCTTGAACATATTGGGTGACACTTGCTCAACAACTTGCCGATAAGTTTCAGATGCACCAAATCCATGTCGGCTTATAAGAATCCAAAAATTTGCATATCTTTCGAAAGTCGTATAAATTACTTGTTGGAGCTATGACACTTTCAAAGAGTCATAGAAATCGTGTATTGAGTATTATAGAGTCATATATTGCCTAAAAAAAACATAAAAAGTTCTTCTGATATAAAAAAGATACTAAACTAATATGCCTCAAATGCGTTGCAAAGATAGAGATTTCAAATACTTTATTCAAGGTACTAGTCAATTGGATTGAATTCATATTCTTTTTTTTTTAATATAGTTACTTGATTATATTATATATTTTAAATAAGGGATATTTACTGGTTTGTCCCTCAAATCTTTATATATTATGATTTTGCCTCCCAAATCTTCATATTTAGGATTTTGCCCCCCAAATCTCATAAGTTACAACAATTTAGTCCTCCTCTCTAACATAGTTAAATATTTGGCCATTTTACCCCTCTTTTCCTCTTCTATTTTCCTCCTCTCTTCTTCTTCTCTCTTCCTCCTCTCTTCTCCTTTTCTTCATTATTTCTCCTCTCTTCTTTCTCCTCTCTTCCTTCTCTCTTCTCCTCTCTTCCCTAAGGAGAAGAGAGGAGTAAAATAATGAAAAAAATGAGAAGAGAGGAGGAAGAGAGATGAAGAAGAGATGAGGAAAATAGAAGAGGAAAAGAGGGGTAAAATAGTCAAATATTTAACTGTATTGGAGAGGGGGACTAAATTGTTGTAACTTATGAGATTTGGGGGCCAAAATCCTAAATATGAAGATTTGGGAGGCAAAATCATAATATATGAAGATTTGAGGGACAAACCAGTAAATACCCCTTTAAATAATTAAGATTTTCTGTTTCTTTCGTTCTACCTCAAAGGAAATGTCTTATCGATTACAAGTTTTGATGTAATTGTATATATCACATGCATAAATATGCACATATTTATATTATTGTATCCCTATATCCTTTTTTTTTTTTGGGTTTGCGATGTCCAAGTATTCGTATCGTGTCGTGTCGGTGTTCCGTGTCCATGCGTCATAGATTAGTATATCTAATTTGCAGTTCATCTGGAAGTAGAATAAAATAGAAAATAACTTTTCATATACCAGAAATTTTGCACATTTTCACATTGTCCAAAAGCAGCTAAAGGTCGAAAGGATAAACCATTATATCTGCAGAAACTTATTTTTCCGGTGCTTCCCAAATCACTGAATTTCAGTATCCACATCTACAGAAAGCAAAAACCTTACCTTTTCCTTGGAACACTATTTTTCTCTATGTATCGCATTCCCTAGCTTTTCTTACAATTAATTTCCAATATGTGATGGGATATTTTATGTGTTTTGTTACTGGAGGTTGCCAGCTGGGGAGCTTTCCTTCTCAAGAGAGACATCGTGACCATGTCGTTTGCTCCTAGAGATACACATGAGGCTCAAGTGCAGTTTGCACTGGAGAGGGGAGTCCCAGCTATGATCGGTATCTTGTCATCACAAAGGTTGCCATATCCAGCAAGAGCTTTCGATATGGCTCACTGTTCCCGGTGCTTGATTCCTTGGTTTGAATTCGGTAAGTCCCTCAAATTGGGAACATAACTGGTTTCAAGTTTTTTACTCAGATGTATGGATGTGACTCAAACTTATATAGAGTTGTGATATTGGTGTGATAAGTAATCCTCTTCTGGTCGATGATGATGCTTCAAGAACGATAGCTGAAGCAATTCCTGATAATTTCATTGGTTTTCTTCTTCTAAACTTTTTCCTGCACCAGATGGTTTGTACCTAATTGAGATGGATAGAGTCTTGAGACCGGGAGGCTACTGGATCCTCTCAGGTCCTCCAATCCGTTGGAAGAGGTACTACCGTGGTTGGGAGAGAACCCAAGAAGATCTAAAACAGGAACAAGACAAGATTGAGGATGTAGCGAAGCGGCTCTGCTGGAAGAAGGTCGTTGAGAAAGGTGATCTTGCAATCTGGCAGAAGCCCTTGAACCACATCGAATGCATCGAAAGCCGAAAGGTCTATGAAAAGCCACACATATGCAAGGGTGGCAACCCAGATGCTGCATGGTATGATATCTACTGCAGTGTATATGCTTAGATGCCCTTCGCTCAATATCAAAACAAATGTTTGAGATTACTTTGCTCTCACTAGGTACAAGGATATGGAGACTTGCATCACCCTGTTGCCAGAAGTGAACGAGCCTGAAGAAGTAGCTGGCGGGGCGCTGGAGACATGGCCAGCACGGGCCTTTGCAGTTCCACCGAGAATAAGTAGGGGCACGATCCCTGGTGCCACTCCTGAGAAGTTCCAGGAGGATAACAAGATGTGGCAAGAAAGAATCGCTCACTACAAAAGGATCATCCCGCCCCTTGCACGTGGGCGGTATCGAAATGTGATGGATATGAATGCCAAATTAGGGGGGTTTGCAGCGGCACTTGCAAAGTATCCTGTCTGGGTAATGAATGTGGTTCCGTCTGATTCTGAGAAGGACACGCTTGGAGTCATCTACGAACGAGGGTTCATTGGCACATACCAAGATTGGTGTGAGGCTTTCTCAACGTACCCAAGGACGTATGATCTCATACACGCCGATGGGGTATTCAGTATCTATCAAGATAGGTAATAATAAATCTCTTCACTTAATCATCTGTTTCTTTTTCGTTTATTCTAAATTATCAGTTCTAATTATTTACTCTTCACCATGATTTCAAGATGAGTTCAGAAATGATTTTGGAAACATACTGGACTTCTCTACTGATGAAGTGGAGATTTCTATAATGCTAGGAAAGAAGACTTGTAGCCTTCTCGTTGCTTGTTTATCTCTTTTTATCCAACCGTCCACCACTTTTATGATAATTGTTTCTCTAGAAAATGAGTTACAATTCGTACATTTTGAATCTTTAAGTTCTGGATGAACTAAATGTTAGTTGCTTTCAGCAGACTAGAAGTAGAAATTATTTTTGTTTTATCAGTTTGCAAATTACATAGAATATGCACATTAACGACACTACTCTTGACAATTCTTCAAAACCCTTGTGGTTTGTGAAAATCCAGCCGGGGTTGGGTCAGCTGCAAAAAATTGCCGAAATGACCCAAAATTACAAGCACTAGTTTCTTTCCAAGTTGTACTAAGCATGGTGTAGAGAAACAAAATCACACTGTCCAGCACTCTTACTCGAGATGTCATGGTTGTTGAGTTTTGTGGAGCCCGAAAGTGTTGTACACCAATCCTTAAAAATGGAAGGGTATTTAGGTAATTTCCCATGTTATCCAACTATATTATATGGGAAAATGGTGTACAGTAAGATAGCTTCAAAGGGAGTTGCCTATGGAGGTGATCTCAATATATAGAGCATGTGTTTAAGATCCAAACAATTATCTTTATACTCTAAATAGGTGGTATATAAAAGATCATGCGATTTAGACATTTCATTTGTTCTATTGTTGAAAAAGCATTAATTTTGTATCCTATCCAATATACAGTCAAAATTTATCAAAAATGCACGAGTTTTAGTAACACATTTATTTAGAGTATGTAGATCATAACTAGCGATTAGGATCACCCACGTACACGCGCTATTTTGAGATTTAGGGGCACATCTATAGGCATCCCTATGGAGACATCTTAGTTACATTTTTTTCACACACACATTCTCATCGTGAACTCAGACAAACCATGTAATTTCTTTGTCCGTGTGTTTTTTTTCCTTTATTCTTCTGTAATTGTTACTCATATCTGTGATATTCAAGATAATGTTATTTTCAACAAACTGAAGCTTTAGTCGGACATCGTGTAACCTGACAGTAGATTCAAATTATATCAGCTCTGTGTTCAGATTCTGACATCTAATTATACGGCTGCTGGTTCGAATTTGTTGCAGGTGTGACATAACATACACTCTCTTGGAGATGGATAGGGTCTTGAGGCCTGAAGGCACAGTGATATTTAGGGATACAGTGGAGGTGCTAGTCAAGGTGAAGGCCATCGCCGACAGGATGAGATGGAAGAGCCAGATCATGGACCACGAGAGCGGGCCATTCAATCCCGAGAAGATCCTTGTAGCTGTCAAGGCTTACTGGACTGCTCAACCCGCTCAGAACCAGTAGCTCGCTTCTTTAGATGGAAATTGCTACGAAATTCCCCAAAAATGAAAAAAAAAAAATGGTAGTTTTGTCCCCTTTTTTTCTGTTACTTAGGGTTTTTAAGTGTGATATTGTTTGGGATTTAGTCGATAGATTGATAATTGTTTATGTAGCTCTCCTCACTGCAATAAGTGTGAGATGAGATTAATGTTGCTGTAGTAGTTTTAACTTTGGTGCGAGTTATATTTTATTGTGGGTTACTAATCTTTTGAAGCTGTAATATAATTTAAACTTTTTAAAATTTTCTATTTTCGTGGTAATTTTCTGCACTCAGGAAGTTATTTTGAAATTTGTTGAGATGGTCTAGGCTGGGCTAGTTGCAAGTTGCCAAAAAAATGACTTGATGAGAGAGAGGGGATAAGAGTGAGGAGGTTTTATTTGATTGGTTGGTCGTGTAGTCATTTGAGATCCGATTTGGCTCAAATTTCATGAGCGTTTTTTCCATAACAAGATCTATGCATTCACTTGTTTTTTATTTTTGTTTCAGGCTTTATAAGTTGCGATTCATTCTTTACTCTCTTTGGTATTTTTATTAAAATCCATCTGGAATATAAGACTTGTTTAGCCAAGAATTGATTATTTGATATTCGATTGATTATTTGATATTCGATCCTCTAGTGAAGAAATGTATATCTTGTTACTTTTGATATAGTGAAAGAAGAGAGATGTCGATTGTGTTTTTTTTTTTCCAAGAGTTTTCCATGTAACACCTATTGATTTGGTCATATTGCATGTTATGTTTGTTGTTAGTTACTAATCTTATCGGTAATATGTTCAAGTTACTCCCTTTTTATTAACTCAACAGTTGTCATGGAATATATCTTCATATTCTTCGATCTATGTCGTTCTTACTTCTGTTAAAATAAATGTAATATTTGGGTTCTTCTATATTCTCATAAGTCATCCATATATGTTCATATGTTTCTTAGTTGGCGTACCATGCGTGGGGCTAGCAATCCTATGCAAATGCTCTACTGATAGATAGTATGACAAAATGACTGATTTATCATTAATACTTCTTTCAAGAAAAAATTATTTTTGTCAACTCATGTATTGAGGAGTTGAAGCTTACCAGTCCAAACCAAGAATTTGATGACTCTATACATTAGGAATGTCCAGATTGAAGCTGGCATTTTGTCGTGGCTGTCAAGTAGGGCCAAGTATCAATAGGTTTGGGTTCGGGTTTAGACAGAAAAATTCCTACGAAAACCAAATCGAATTTCTAAATCTGAAATCGAAATCGACCAAAACCCATTAAGAATCGAAACCGAAATTAAAATTTTGGTTCGGTTCGATCAGAAAATTCGGTTTTTCTGGACCTGCAGTTCACACAAGCCTATTCCTTTTCAAAAAAAATTGAAAAGTGAGCTTTCACCTTTGGCCCGTTTAAAGAAAAAAACGTCAGTTTTTAGCTTTGGCCTTCAAGCCTATTACTGTAGATGTGCTGAATGGGGGGAGGGAATTCTTCCTCTCTCTCGCACAGAGAGAGAGAGAGAGAGACTTGAATTGGGGACTGCAAGGTATTGTGGCTAGGGTTAGTGTTTGGAATACTTGAATTGGGGATTTCGCTTTTGAGATGGGGGGAGAGAGAGAGAGCTGAGTCGGAGGCGACAAGAGAGAGAAATTGAGAGAAATGGATTAGGGTTACGGGTCGAGTATGGTTAACGAATCGGATATTTATAAAAATTTTGGTTTTTTCAATAGATTTCGGTTGGCACTAACACTATCGAAATCCGACCCAATATCCGAATTAAAATTCAGTTTTGCACCCAACCCAAACTGAAAACCGAACAAATCGGTTGGTTCAGTCCGGTGTAGCGGCTCAGGTCGGTTTTTTCGGAAAACTTCTCACCCCTAGTGTCAGGACACTGCATATTCTTCTGCTTGCTCGGCTCTCAGCAGAACAGCCCTCTAAAACCACCGAAAGCACATTTGTAGGATCCGCAACTCAAAGTTACATTACTCTGCAATCATTCAACGGCAAACTAGAACTCCAAGCTCACCATGATCGGAGCTCCAAAGACACCAGCACGGAATTCCCTCCTTGCAACGTGAGTTACAGCAAGTACACCGCTTGCCAGGATCCAAAGAGGCAAGTACAGAGAGAGGCATTGCCCGAAGAAGTGCGAACTACTTGGCTGCCTGATCCCAGTGCCTCTGAAGTACAAGAACCCTTTCAAGTGGCCTAAAAGTCAAGACGGTTCCATGCTTGGTATGACAATATTCCTTAGTGCGAACAAAGTATCGATGCTTGGTATGACAATATTCCTTAGTGCGAACAAAGTATCGAGAAGGCTGTGCAGAAAACTGGGCAGTCGTGGAGAGTGAAAAGCTTAGGTTCAGCTGATGCTTAGATTGACGATATCAATGCTCTCAATATTAGGACTGCAAGTGACACTGAATGTGGTGTTAAGTAACATAATATTTCTCTGTTCATAGCTGAGAACTAGATTTACCACTTTGTGTTTGCATCCAGAGAAGATACATCTTTTATTTCCTCCATCTGAAAGCGAAAGTGCGAGAGCTACAAATTAGGTTCAAATTTCTTCAGTGTGCAAAAGAACATACTTTCCTAGTGTATCTTTACGATCACTGAAGGATTATAAAGAACCGAATGTATCTTTACGATCACTGAAGGATTATAAAGAACTGAGCTTGGAAAGCTCGTGCTGTCTGAAAAGCTAGCTCTTGTTTCCTTTGCAAAAAGATATCAAAGTCTTGAGTATGAAATCAAATTGCATTCCTTATTTAACTTTCAGTTCAGTAGATAGTCTAGCAAGTAGCAACAAGTTTGCCGCAAAACAAAATTTCTTTACATTATTCTCTCTCAATTTTTCTCTTAACATCATCATCATCATCATCAAGATGCGAAATCTTTTTTTTTTTTTTTCCTCTCTATTTTGTAGGTTGCAAACTGGGGAGCATTTCTTCTGAAGGCGGATATTATAACAATGTCATTTGCTCCAAGGAGCACCTGTGAGTAGGGATAAGAATACATAGGTTTAAAAGTCAATCCTTGGTCCGTCCTATTCCCATATTTGAACTAGAATTTTATACTTAATGAAGTTTTTTTAATAAAACAGATCAAAAATTAACCCTTGGATCCATCCATTATCATCCCTACACAATGCACCGGTGCAGTTTGTGCTAAAGGGAAGAGTCCTAGCTACAGTCAGTGTCTTGTCAATGCTAAGGATGCCATATCCGGCAAGAGCTTTTGATATGGCTCACTTCCGGCAATGTTTGGCTCCATGGAAAGAAAATGGTAGGTCTCTCTAACAGTCAAACATAGCGGATATGGAGTTGAGTTATGTTAAACTCCACTTGGATGTTTGGAATGTGCTTACATTATTTCAGCTTAACTTGCATGACCAACAAGGAAACTCTCCTGGTGATTAACCTTCCAAATTTAGAAGTAGTTTCTCTCTACCTAATCATTGTCTTTGGTACGAATCAGCACCAACTCTGAGAAAATTGACATCAAACTAGTATCCTTTCCTAGGGATTTAACAACCCTCTTCTGCACCCGTATCAACTTCAAGGGATGCTCCTTTAAGTTTTCTTTTTTCCATTTTTCTTTGGAGTAGAGGTGTTATCTATAAGAGAGGTTTCATTGGCACATACCAGGATTTGTGCGAAGCTTTCTCGACATATCCAAGAACTAATTATCTTATTCTTATCCATGCCGATGGTCTGTTCAGCATCTATCAGGACAGATATAAATATAAATCTTCACTAAAAACTTCTTTCTGCTTTTTCTGTTATAATTTTAATTTTTACGTTAGAGTACATCATCGGCCAGATCTTCTAAGTTCTGCTACTTGCATTCTAGTTGAGCTTTTTTGTTTCTTTACTTGATCATGCCACTCTTGTTGAGGATTCTATAATTGTTCTGAAAAGTAAAATGTTTTGAAAAAACCATTTAAAACCTAACATAGAGCAATAAAATTGATGTGCATCCTCTATTTATATCATCTAAACTTACTCCGTATCTTTATAACCATTTTGCATGGACTAGATTTTGACATCTTACGAACCTACTTCCAAAATTTTTTTGCAAACCCCCTCCTACCTATTTGCCACCATTTAAAGTTTTGATCTCACATTGAGAGGCTCTTATGATGAAACAGATCTTGAAATAAAATCAACCCATATATAGCAGCTGAGTCTTCTAGTGATGAATCGTAAAATTTAGCTTTATGATAATATCTAAGATTACAATCGCATTCAAGTTTGTTCTTCACTATTATTAATTCTTCTCTCTGTCTCCTTTTAGTTAGTGATTCCCATTTTAGGTGTAGGATTCTTTGGAAGAAAAGAACAGATATCGGTAACACCAAAAAAAGGAATATGAGAGTAGGGACAGAGGTTATAGTCTAGCTTTCCTCATTGCAATCCAGTGCAAGGATGAGATTTTTGTTGTTGTAATAGTTTGTAACTTATTTCTCTAAGTTCAATCATAAATTCATAATTATTGGCACATCAATCAGGATGAGCCCTTGAGTTGAGACATGAACTCGTGTGACATACATTTAAACTTCGTGAATTTCATATGTCAGTTTGGTAACAATCACTAGTCTAAAGTCTGAAATACTAAGGCATGTGGGGAGAATTCAGAAGGATAATCACGTTACTGCAAGTTCGTAGAATTGTGGATTCACTTTGCTAGGGGAGCACACAAACTATGTAACTGTTATGTAACACAAATTCTAATTCAGGCACACAAACATGAGAACTCATGATCAATATATGCGTTCGGGCCAACATTTCAAAAATAAGATAGAAAACAATGATAAAATCTTAGAATTAGCAGCATGAATTAAAAAGTTTAACAATAAATAGTTAACGAACCTCTCATGATAAAGAAATATCTGTGTTGAATCTGAATCCTTGCTTCAAGAAAGTGTATACAATGGCCTGAATCCATAGACAAAAAAATCATCAGAAAAGAAACGAACAGAGAATGTTAGAAATAAAAAAGGAGAAGTTGAATGAAAGCAAACTACATGATCATCTAAAAGCATTAAATCATCTATCCTAGCAAACGTAAGCTCATAAAAGGAAATATAATCAAAGAAACCTTATAGTATATTCATTGCCGGACCATGTCCATACATGTCGCAAAACCTGAAGAAAAGAACATGCACAAATCATATCATCCAGTTACGTCAATGATGAATTAGACACCAATAAAATCAATCTTACAACTAGCTTGTCAGCAAGAATTGCTCTGTTTGGTTTGAGGGAAAATGAAGGAAAAGAAAAGAAAATAAGAAAGAAAATGTTTACCATAGTTTGGTTTGCAAGAAAACTTAAAAGAAAAAAAAATATTTATCTTACTAAGTATACATTAAAGAGAAACCAATTTCCATCTTCTTTTCTTTTCTCTTTCCATTTCTCTTTCTTTTTCTTTCTTCCATTATCTTTCAAACCAAACACAGCCTGAGGGAATTTAAAGGTGTTTTGATGATTTTCTCTTCTGCAATAAATATATATTGTAGAAAATCATATAACTCTAGATATCTAGA
This sequence comes from Dracaena cambodiana, assembly GCA_036321105.1. Classification (NCBI taxonomy): domain Eukaryota; kingdom Viridiplantae; phylum Streptophyta; class Magnoliopsida; order Asparagales; family Asparagaceae; genus Dracaena; species Dracaena cambodiana. The sequence continues at coordinate 3,756,604 of JAYEPQ010000007.1, forward strand.
GTGCAATCTCCATATATCGTGTCCATTTTTCCCCCTGACTGATTGTAACCAACAGAAACTTTGTTCAAGTTAAGTGCATACTTCCGTATATCATCACGTTGACAATTGAAATAATTTCTCCACAACATGCTTTGACCACTACATATACACATCAATTGGTCTGAAATAATGGCAATAATACAGACATTCATGTCTAAAATATTTCAAATTTTATACTCTGAGATTCAACAATCACCAAACTCAGATACCATAAATTATCAGTCAGTACCGATATCAATCTTGAAATCTAAACCTTGGCAGATAGGCTAGCAGATAAAGCACATAACTGCATTTAAAGGAACCTTGAACTTTTTTAGACTCGTGGTTGATGCAGCACCATTTATATGATGGTACTATCAATGACTGCGCGGAGAGTGATTCACTTGATGGTGATCAGGATGCTTTTGGTAGGGGGTCCTCTTTTGTTTTCTTTACCTTTTATGACTCCTGATTTGTATATACTAGTAGTAACTTGTTGTAGTTTGAACATCTTGTGGGTCCTCTTCTTGAGGTCATGCATATTCTATTATATTGTATTAATGGAACATGGATGATGTTTGCCTGTCGTCTTAAGTTTAAAAAAAAGGAAGAGAGAGAGACTATAAATGTTGAACCTTGACATCCATTTAGGGATGAGAATGAGCAGGTATAGATACCTATTTTTGGTCCGTTCTATTCAAAAATTTAAATTAGAAAAATAATTTATTAAGTTCAAATTCAAAATCTTGAATAGTAGCTCGTGGACCGGCTTACTCTCATCCCTACATCCCTTATGTATCCCGAAAATCAGGATCATAGCTCACATTATCTATAAATTGCAATATGAAAACACATATGGCTTGTGCCGACCATTTTCTCTTAGGATCTTCGCGATTTCATCATATCTCGTGCACATTATCACATATCACTAACTTTATATAAGCAATATCTTATGCAACTTTATGAAATTTATACAAACACCAATCTTTGAAGCATAAAGAAGCATAAATTATGGACTATAGGTTCTTAAGATTTCACTTCAAAATGTTGCGCAACATATCAATTATAAGAGAATCATTAAGCAGTTTTCGAATTAAAATCTAAAAAGATATTTAATCTTGCGAGAGCGAGAACAGGAGCAAATATAAGCTGCATCGTACGGCACCTTTGCAGCAAAGAGTGAAGCTTTGGAGATGAGCAAGGAAGGAACTTGAGGGCACACTCGTAAATAAGGGAGCTTTTGGAGGTCACGGAGGAGCTCCGCCTCGGAGAGGAGGTCGGCGGCGGCGGTGGTGGAGAGGGAGGCGGATGTTGGCTATTGGAATCGGCGGATGTCGGCAACGGGAATCCTTCTAGGGGTTAGGGTTCTGGTAGGAGAGTTACGGGGTTGAAGGTCGGAGGAGCCGTATTATTCAGTAGCGGGTGTTTCTGAAGGAGCACACCATTTTTCACAATGAGCCCACTCAAGAACCGTCCAGCTGGAACCAAAAATACACCGTCTAATGGTTCACTAGGAAAAGTGGTGTGCTCTTTTAGAAACTCCCCGGTATTAGTTTGAAATATTCAATAAGAACCCCACGAACTATCACTATTTGCTAAAGGCTAAAGTAGAGGAAATCGCACAAATTATTAAAAAAAAATTCCATAAATCCGCATAATTTTTTTTAATGTTATGTAAAATTATATAGAGTTTCAAATTTTATGAAAATCGCTAAATAGAGATTATTAAAGCACAATTGTTTTAGTTCTTCTTTACTTTCAGGAGTTATTTATATGTAAATCGCCTGCTTAGTGACAAAGGGGCCTGGTCAAGTAACTCTTCTGCAACAAGAACAATAGACCCCTGTAAAGATGCTAGGAGTTGCTTTTGACGGCCTGATCTGTCCAACTTCTGCAATTGCTCTTCTATTGTAGTTTACTCTATATTGATTTAAAATACATCAAATATCTACTCTCCGATAATTTTAGATTTACATTATTTTAGTAGAATATACTAAATCAAGATACTGATATTTAGAAAGTTAGAGAGTGTTATTTGCTGCTATATAGAGTTTCTGTGAAATTTGAAACCTCATGAGAGTTTACAAATATAAAATAGTTTTAAGGGTTTCTAGTAAAGATATGATACTTTTTAAAAATTTGTTCATATACTATTGAGATGTAACACTAATATCTCTCATAAAAACCTTTCACAGATAGACTCCTGAATGGATATATAAGAGAAATAAAATTTATAATTTTTTGCACTTACACCTCTATCAGCCTGTCTCTGACTAAAAAAAAAATCTTAATAAAGGATTAGTGATACATGATCAGTAGTATAACGGTAGTTATCGCAAATAATAAGTTAAAGAATTATCATACTATTTTATAATCTAGATTTATTGTATAATTATATCTATTCGGCATGTATCTTTATATAATTAATTCTAAAAAATTCAATTAATATAAAACATAATAATTTTCAATTTTTAAATTTTTTTTTGATTAATTTTTTTTCAATATGTGAAAAAATTTTGAATGATACAATTTATTGATACCATATTTTTTTTAGTACGTTTGAGAACTTGACATTATTAATATAAAGGGGTATTTACTGGTTTGTCCCTCAAATATTTATATATTATGATTTTGCCCCCCAAATCTTCATATTTAGGATTTTGCCCTCCAAATCTCATAACTTATAACAATTTAGTCCCCCTCTCTAACACAGTTAAATATTTGACCATTTTACCCCTCTTTTCCTCTTCTATTTTCCTCCTTTCTTCTTCTTCTCTATTCCTCCTCTCTTCTCCTTTTCTTCATTATTTCTCCTCTCTTCTTTCTCCTCTCTTCTTTCAGTATTTAACTGTATTAGGGAAGAGAGGAGAAAGAAGAGAGGGAAAATAATGAAGAAAAGGAGAAGAGAGGAGGAAGAGAGAAGAAGAAGAGAGGAGGAAAATAGAAGAGGAAAAGAGGGGTAAAATGGTCAAATATTTAACTGTATTAGAGAGGGGGACTAAATTGTTGTAACTTATGAGATTTGGGGGGCAAAATCCTAAATATGAAGATTTGGGGGACAAAATCATAATATATAAAGATTTGAGGGACAAACCAGTAAATACCCCTAATATAAATGGTTATCCCATAATAATAATATAAGATTTGAGAATCTAAATTATTTTAGGGTTTGTTTCAGTGGTCTTTTAAATGATCAATATAAATTTATTTTTTGGGAAATGTCTCGAAAAAATTAGTATAAGATTCAAAGAGAAACCGATTAGATAAATTTATGATTCCAAATATTTAAAATATTCTAAATAAATGAAGACAAAGTTAATTTACTGTTGCACATCACATCAGATTTAAGAAAAAAACTTCGAAATTTATCTTAAATATTTTTTATTAAGAAAAATAAATTAAATAACTACTTTAAACTATTGTTTATTTGATAGCGTATCGTTATAAAGAAAAGTTAAACTTGGAATCTCTTTCAGAAAAGTTATGGAGCACAGGGGAAATTCCAAATGGGCACCACAGGTTACTAGTGAGCACCACATACTATATAGTAAAGTGATAGGAAAATGGTGCTCACAAATAAAATATGGTGCGCATTTAGAATTTCCCCTAGCAACGGGTCGAGGAGTTTCTAGATGGGCACAATATTTTTTCTAGTGAGCCCAATTTAAAATTTATATCAAATAACAATCTTGTGATCGAATTTTTAGACCAAAATATCCATGTCTTTTTCTTCCTTCTCCTTCTCTTCTCAAATGAGAGTTCAGTTAATAAAAAAAAAAAAAAAAAAAATCATAAAATCCACAAGAAATGGAGGAAGAAGATCAGCGACGGTATTACTTGGACCGACAATGGCGAAGGCGGCGACGATGGACAAAAGGGAGAGAAGAAGGGTTGGATAGTGTTGGGTTTAGAGAAGAGAAGAGGAAGAAGGAATTTAATATTTGAGTTATAAAAGATTTTTTAAAAGAGAAAAAAAGAGGAAGACAGAGGAAGATAAAGAGAAGAGGAAAGAAGGGGGAGAGAAGAAATTGTTTAATGGGGAGAGAATGGAAGAGAAATGAATGAAGGGCAAAAAGTTGGAATTCTTGAATTAACAGTTTCGGATCAGTCATATTTGATTCGGGCTAGATAGCCCAGATCAACCAATGTGATCCGGACTAATAATTTCGGATCAATTTGAAGTGATTTAGGACTGTTAGTCCGGATCAAAGACGTGTGAGAGAGGAGAAAATTGAAGGATATTTTGAAAATATTATGGTGCTCACTAGAAAAATCATTTGTGTGTTCAGCGGGAAAAGTGAGCTCACCGGAAAAAAGTTGTGCCCCCGCTAGAAATTCCCCGGGGGTTGAGGCAATAAATGAATACGTATATAAGCGAAGGGAAATTATAAAAGAAATAAATATGAAGGACCAAGTGTTGCTCTCATATTCTCAGCGTCGCTCATCGGTCACTCACAACCCCCATCCACTGCAGAAATCTTCGCCTCGAAGAAATAGATCGAAAAAAAGAAAAATCAATTTAATTAATTAATTAAAGAGAGGGAGAGAGGGGAGAGAGAGAGGCCAAAAAGTTAGAGAGATCGAGATCGCGATCGATGGGAGAGACGCCGCCGGCGACGGGGGAGGCGGCGGAGCGGGGGCTGGCGGAGGAGGCGGCGAGGCTGGGGGAGCTGGCCAGGGAGCTGCAGGATTCGGCGTCGTCTCTGATATCTAGGACGTGGAACGAGGAGCAAGGGCTCCGGCAGCGGGCACTCGGCCTCGAGTCCGACCTCAAGAGGCTTCAATCCGCCGTCAACGCCGCCATCCGAAGGGGCGCCATCGATCCCAAGGATGCCGATAAGGTTAGGATTAGGTTTTGATCATGATTTGCTGCTTGATCTCGTAAAAAGGAGTTTTTTTAGACTGATTTATTGTATTTTTTTTTCCTCGGAAAAAATAGACCCGATCCCGGAATCGGAGATGGAATCTGTGAATATTTTCTTGATATGCGTGCATGAAAGACCTAAAATTTATACAATTTTATTAGATTTGATGTTTTGTGTTTGGGATTTGTGCATAATTTTGTTATTTATTGTGAGTTGAAAGAGGAAATTTGGAAGCTTTTTTGTTCATCTCCATGTTAGGCCGTGCATGCATGGAAAACCTAAATTGTAGATTTTGGATCGATTTTAATGTCATTGATTGCTATGCTTGGAGTGGTAATCTTAAATTTTTATCAAAAAACAGAAATTGATATAACTTTTGGGGATATTCTTAACTTGTCCAGACGCTCATCATAGAAGCAAGAAAAGAATTGTATATTTTTTTTGCAAACACTAAATAAAGGAGATGACTTTTGAGTTTTGATAGGGAAGAGTCATGTAATTGAACAAAAAATTTTAGATGCACATGCACCATGCATGCTTGAAAAGGTTAGTCATGAAAACTTTTGGATGCTCACTTTATAATTTTGTAATGTTTTAACACAAAAAGGCTATCTTGTGGAATATTTTGAACTGAATCATGATTTTCTTAATGCAAAACTTCTAGGAAATGAGCCAACAAGAGGAGTTTATGGAGTGGTTTCTCATTTGCTTCTATTTTTTTAAATTTAGGTTCTTTCACACATTTTCATATGAAAATCAATATTTTTGTATTTCCTTTTTTAAAAGGTATGCAGTACTCAAAATCTATGAAATCTAGAGTTATTTGGTTTTGACAAAACAATACTTGAGAGAATTTGAAGAAAAAGTAAGGGATTTAATAGTTTTGGACTTCACTTATAGTAGTAGTTAATATGAATTACCTAGATGTCCAAATATAGACTGATGGTCTTATTTTATTGTTGTTCAGCTAGATGAAGAATTATATCGGGCAAGATGCCTCATCTCAGAGGGCGAGGTGGCATCTCTTCTTCCAAACAAGGATTATGGTGCTATTTTGTCTATTTACTTTTTTTTCCCCCATTCTACCACTGTATTGAATTTTCCTTTTGTCCTTTCTTTGATATACATGTTGATTTGTTTTCTTTTTATCATATGAGTAGGGAAATTCTTGAAGATGTTTCTTGGACCTGTTAATGTCAGGGCAACAAGGAAGGAGGTTCGACTTAAAGTGAAAGAGGAGTACAACAATTACAGGGTAAGTTTATTTTATTTAATTTTATTTGTTTGTATCTATTTCATCTTGTGGTTGAGTATTTTGTAATTTGATGAAAGAGGCCTTTGGTTTACTATTTGAAAATTAGAAGAGCGATTGATGCAGGACGAAAACGGATTTAGAGTTTCTGTTTTGAAATTTGGGGATTTGGGAATGAACTAAGGTTCTGAGAAAGGAGATAAAGAGATTAATCTATAATCCTCCTGCTAGACTGCTCTAAATGCCCTCACAGCTCTTTGCATCATACAATTTTTTTAAAAAGATATTTTATTTTATTAACCAATTATGGGTCTTTAAATAAGCAATTACAAATAAGAATTCTACATAATAATCGTTGTAGGCTAAATAAAAAATTAAAATCTTATAAAATCTCAAATACAATTAAAAAGATCAAATAAAATAAAATCTAATAGATTTTAGTCTAATGCTGGCTATTCGACATCCACATCATCCCCCCTTCAAAAACATTCATCTCCAGTAAACGCGATGATAATAAGCGTTAAACATCGCTCAATTGAAATGATAAACCTTGTTGCATGGAACATCTTAATTAGATTATTGTGGTGGTGGAAAAATTGATATGTGCTTTTCTATTTTGGGCCAATGTGGTATTGGTGGAACTGGCTTACGCAATAGATTACCTGAAGTAAATGGCGATTCAAAAAATGACACTTCAAGAAATGTAAGATCCTTCCCACTGGGAATTGGACTAATATCTTGATCTCAAAGAATATCAAACTCATAGGTGGTAGAAGTAATCCTCCTTAAAACTCTATCATGGTCCGTAAATATGACATACAATCCCTGACCATAACGTTGATACAAAAATTGAAAAGGGTTATAGGCATCAGGTAAGCTCATGGACAATTGGAACCTTTCGGTTAGCAAAGACGACAATATTTTCATGGTTGATTCTGTTGGAAGATCTCCATAAATATCAATGAAGGGTTTTACAACTTCTGTGGGCTACTAGGAGGTTTCATTGAGTAATGGCAGTGGCTAATCAGAGCATCTGGCTCTGCGCCATTAACGTTGTCTATGATCTGCTCAAACGGGGAAGTCTTGAGTTATTAGACTTGACAAGGATTTTAGGGTCTAGATCCGTGTCAAACTTAAGACATGGAATCTGTTTCATATTCTAATTTGGAGTCCATTTCAATTCTTGTACATTTTTTTCGGTCTATACCTTAGGTTCGGGCTCAGGTTTTTATTCAATCTTGGGCCTTGATAATGAATATTGACAGGAGTTTTACAAATAATCTAGAAGAAGGTGTGGGGTATTCCAAGCACAAAGACGAGTGACGCAGGACGGAAGCGATTTAGGGTTTGTGGTGGGGAATTGGGGAAGAACTTAGGGTTTTGAAGGATAAATTAGGGTTTTGGACCTCGCGTCCAGGCGAATCACACGCCCACTCTCTCACGAATCACTCGAGGAAAGATTTGATAAAGAAACAAATCACATGCTCTCAAAAGAAATAATATTTCACTCCATCTTCAAATTAGGGTTTTACAAACCATATATATAGAGAATTTTAAAGTAACAAAATACCAAATCTATCCAAATCTCTAATCAAATCTAATCAAATCCTAATGTAACAAGAATACCAAATCTAACCAAATCTCTAATCAAACCTAATCAAATCCTAATGTAACAAGAATACCATATCTAACCAAATTCTAATCAAATCATAATTAAATCTCTATCAATTCTCCCCCGCTTGGAAACATTCACCACCGGTGAATGGCAACTGGAAGAAGATCAAGCACATCGGATGAAGTCGAACAAGCGTCCCAAAATTCGGAAAACCTTTCCACCATACCAAATATGTATAAATCAGACATATCCGAAACCAAATATCGGCTTTCGTGCTTATCCATGGTGGTGGAACTCGTGGATGTGGAAGAAGTGGAGCGGGCTCAAAATCTGATGCCGTGAAGAATGTCAGGCATAAAGCAGAAGCTCGATGATCTTCTGGAGTAGAGCACCAGGACACACGTAAAACCATCATGATCGAGCGAAAATCAAGGGCTGTTGGAACATTCAACTCCAAAGAAAGCATAACAAACTCCCGCAAAGACCTGAAAGGGTTCATACGTTGGGTATGAAAATGTTCTACATTCTCAAAAGAGAACCTCGTAGGTGGAACCCTAATCAGCACGGATCCAGTTAGAAATACCTGCACTCTATCAAGTATATCTGCAATAAACTTGTAAATATCATTGCTAAATATAATTTGCCTATGGAGATTCACACACAAACAATGCAAAAGTGGTACAAGTGAATCTATAGGTGGATCAGACTTGTCAATTTGACGCAGGATGGAAGCGATTTAGGGTTTGTGGTGGGGAATTGGGGAAGAACTTAGGGTTTTGAAGGATAAATTAGGGTTTTGGACCTCGCGTCCAGGCGAATCACACGCCCACTCTCTCACGAATCACTCGAGGAAAGATTTGATAAAGAAACAAATCACATGCTCTCAAAAGAAATAATATTTCACTCCATTTTCAAATTAGGGTTTTACAAACCATATATATAGAGAATTTTAAAGTAACAAAATACCAAATCTATCCAAATCTCTAATCAAATCTAATCAAATCCTAATGTAACAAGAATACCAAATCTAACCAAATCTCTAATCAAACCTAATCAAATCCTAATGTAACAAGAATACCAAATCTAACCAAATTCTAATCAAATCATAATTAAATCTCTATCAACGAGCTTGCAAGAGAATCCAATCTTGACATATTTTATAGATGAGTTCACACCAAGAAAAGTGTCCTCCAACCATTTTACGGCTAGCATAGAAGAGGTTTCCTTATATGACAGAGAGAAATAACAGAGAAATTTTCAAGATGGATCTTCTAATTTTTATAATAATAGTGATTGTAAAACCATGAAAATTTGGGACAGTTCATTATATGTTATACTCAATTTGCATTGGATCATCATCGATGTAGAGGTATTGGCCATGAATTATGAAACTCGCAGAGAAATATCTCAAAATTGGAAAATTGCAAATCAAATTTTTAGAAAATACCAAGTTAAATGCCTCGAATTGGACCCAAATTAGGCTTGATGTGGGCTCGAATTGAGCTTGTAACGGGTTTGGATTTGAATTAGGTCCTTGATGATGTCATCTGGCAAGATTCGCACAATTCTTCAAGATCTTCTCCAAGTGGATTTAAGATTTTTATGGTGGGATTCGAGTATTAAATATGAATTAGGGTTTTTGATAAAGGACATAAAGAGACTAATTTAAACTTATCAACTACTTCTACTAGACTAATCTAAAAATCCACATGGTGCTTTGCAATTGCATCTTGCATATTTTTTTTCAAATCATCTCTAATTTTATTGATCAATTCTGGGCATTTATATAGGCAACACCAAATAAAAGTTTGGCCTAATCTTGGTTGTTTGATGCCCTCATCAGTGATTAGTGTGAAGGTTAATAATTGGCATACATATGGTAGTCGCAGACTTTCATAGTGGCTAAAATCATCTAGGAGAAGCTAGCTCTTTGTATTTATAAGGTGAAAATATTACAATCAGGTGCTAAGTGCTTGTGGGTTAGCAATTCATGACTAAAGATTTCTTATTCCCTGAGATGTCTTTAATGCTTATGTTCGTAAATTCCTTTTGTAACACTAAAATTCTCAGAAATCAGGTTTTATTTTGGAAGAAGTTGCTTTGTGAAGTTTATTGCCCTTCAGCTTGATAGGATCTTCTCTGAGGGTTTACCCTAACTCTTAAGTCGCCGGCAATCTTTGACCAGTCTTGTCTTGTGTCGCTTGTTCTTTTTCACATCGTTTGCTTCTCATGTAGCTTGTTTAAACAAAAGATAAATGCATGCAATGTGGAAATTAGACCTTCAACATAAGAACTTGATCATTGCTATTTACAGTAAGATGGTCGTGTAAATCTGATCATAGCAATAAGAAACTTTAAGTAAAGAAGGGAGAAATGATGGCCGCAACTTTCCAAATGCTAGCATAAACATATGAAATGATCAATCATAAACTGAAACCAGCTAAACTATATGGAAGGCAACCCTGTTATTTTACTGAAAAGTTGAAACTTAAATTATAGAGAATTAACCTAAGCCTACGTGTAAACTAAGTAAACTGCGGATCCTAACTATGTAGGTATAAACAAAAATGAATGACAATATGACGCTGCTGAGAAATCAGTTGGTGTTGTGCTGGTTCAGCTAATATTATGCTCATTCAGCCATTAACATGATATCGTTCCTTTTCTTTTTTGTGAGGGTAAGGAAAATCTCAAAATCTAGGTCCAATTAAAAGTTGAACATGTTACATGATGAAAGTCGAGAACAATATTTCAGAAATTCCATCTATGGTGATCAGTTGGTGTGCTAAGACATGCATGCTCGTGCACATTTACAACTATCAAGAAAAATTTAACGAACTTGCCATCCATTTAAATAGATATCACTAGCGATCATCATCAAGATAACGTGGGGCAGTAAACTTAGTTTTATGGTTTAATTGTATGTCGTTTCAGATTTTGTGACTTTGACGAAGACGAACTAAACAAAATGTTCCGACTGAGACAATGTAAAATTATGGTTTGTTGCAATGTCATAGTAAATCAAAATATTTTTACAATAGTAACTTTTTATTTTTCAGGATAGAACAGCCTTTCTATTTCTTCTGTTTCCTTCTACTCTGTTAGTACTAAGGTCTTGGATTTGGAATGGTTGTTTCCCAGCTTTGCCAGTTCAGCTCTACCAGGTAAAAGCTCCTTGCAATTTCATTTCACAGCCAGATCTCTTTTCATATGGAATTTATGATCAAAGATATCTATTTGGTTCAAAATCTGGCGTCTTTTCCAGGCCTGGCTATTATTTCTCTATACAAGTTTAGCTTTGCGAGAGAACATTCTCAGAGTAAATGGAAGTGACATACGTCCTTGGTAAGTAGCAACAAACGTCATCCTGTAGTTTGTTTTTTGACATTCATTGACTTACATTCAAGTGAGCATACCTTTATCTCGGCTTGATCTAGTGTAGGAAAAGTAGAATAAAACTCATCCTATCATGTTGCTCCTAGACATTAATCATTCTTGAATTTATCTCAACTGTACTTTATAAGGACATATTTGACTTCTGTTGCCCTTAGTTGGTGCAACAGTTTATTGATTATTTACCTTTTCATTTAAATGCGTCAGTTTGGGCTCAACTTTCTGATCAGCACCCTTCATGGAAACACTAACTTTGGAGTTATTTTCCAAAAAATCTAAATGGTTAAATAGAAGAAAGCCCTAATTTATTCTCATGCGATTGCAATTAACCCCAGTTGACCCCTTCTATTGAATAAATTCCCCTGTCACTATCCAGTGGGTTACTGCCATGGTTAGAAATATCAAAATTGGTATCTCTATTGGCCAATGGTTTATGGTATCAGAATGAGCAATATCAATATCGGTAATACCAGACCAATATTATTGGTCCATCACATCAGGTATTCCAGATCCAATATTTTTTATACATATCACGTTCTTATAACCCACCTATTCTCTTGGAAAACCTGACAATGCGTGGAAATTAAATAAATTCAAATCTAAATGAGGATATTTGTGGGTGACCAAGCAACACTCAGATTCTCCTACACCAGGATTGGAGTTAGGTGTAAATGCATGATTATATATTTTACTATAAGGATTCTTATTGATCTCTTAGGTGCAACTAGGGATGCAGTCAGATATTGATCATCTGACTGTCCCCAGATTCTTATCTTGACTTGATGCAACTAAGGAATATGAAATTCCATATCCGCCAGATATAGATGTGTGTGATTGCATGCATGTGTGCATGCGTGTGCTCATACACTTGTGTTGTGTTTGCAGTCAGATATGGATGCAGATATGAATACATTCATAATTTTTTATTATGGATAGCGATATATGGATACAAATAATGTTTTTGCTCTGTAAAAATACTGGTGTAGTACATTGATTTTTTTGATTGCTTAAAAAGATATGGAAAAATAAGACTATTACCTGCTAATGCAACCAATTATCTAGCACTCCACATGTATAAATCTTGATTATTTCTTCCTGGCAAGGATGGCATTCCTTTTTCAGAGCATTCTTATTTGTGCTGTTGTAGGTGGATATTCCATCATTATATTGCTATGTTGATGGCTCTTGTGAGTCTCACATGGGAGATAAAAGGGCAACCTGATTGTGCCAGCAAGCAGGTGCATAATTGGCTATCTACATGATCAATTTAATAATTATTTATGTCCAGCCTATATTGATTTCTCTTTTTTAGCAGAAAGGGGTCCAACTATTTTTGGCATGGGCGATAATGCAAGGTTTTGCAATGCTTCTACAAAATCGATACCAACGTCAGCGATTATATACTCGCATTGCTTTAGGAAAGGTACCATCGTGTGTGTTTATGCTGCACCTGCATTTCATGCATAGTGGAGTATTTAGGCTTTGAAATAGGCCAAAGGTTGTTCGTATTTGTTCAATTATTTAAGCATGTTTAGATTTTTGTTTCAAGCTCTGTTCCTTTAATGTACGAGCTTGAATGAGCTTTTAATGAGCCCAAGCCAACCCAAACTTCACCTGAGCTTATGCAGTCCTTCTACAATTAAGAGTCAGAAGAAAATAGGAAAGATTTTTTCACGATTTTCTCTGCTTCTATAACGAGCCTCAAGATTTTAAGCAAGCTTTTCGAGCTCTTTTACTGTCTTAATTAATATTAGGATTAGTTTTGAAACTGAACATGAGCTCTAATTCAGCCCGAAGCCCTGTGCAAAGCTAGTTTGAATGAAGCCTAACAAGCCCAATTTGATTGAGCTTAAAGAGCCCGTAAATGAACAGAGCTTGTCCCGAGCCGAGCTTGAACTAACTATGTTCGTTTTCGTTCATTTATCTTACTGAACAGGAATTTGTATTCAAGCTTGGTTTATTCAGCTGTTGAATGAGTTTGAATGAGCTTTTATCCAGCCGAACCCATGCTGAACTTCAAGCTTTCTGAGCTTTTTATAATCCTACTAGGAGTATTACAACTTTTTGTAGCACAATGATTAAATTGCATAATGGATTTTTGGCTACCTTTGCATAATGGAGGTTTCTACAGACTAGGTTCGTGGAACATGGCTCTATAAATAACTTACCATTGTCTGCTTCTCTTCCCGAGCATTCTCTGCTTTCCAATGAGAAGTCAATGTACCAATGCTTTTTGACGTGTTTGGTAGTAGTGATCCACTCAACGTCATTAGCTATCTCATCTCATAACTAAACCATCTTTATCGTAAATTTGTACTTTGCACTGTTGAGGTCATTCATTGTGGCCTTATTTTGGTAAAGGAAGCTAGCTTGAGGTTCTTTGGCTCTTCTGCCTACTATATTGTCATGTTGTGTAACCCTCGAACACTGAACAGTGTCATGTTTTACACTTTATCATTTCAGTTTGCTTTTCAATTGGACTTCTCAAAGTTCTCATTGTAATCACATAAATCCACTTTCTAGCTATGTAGATGATTAATTCTTATGTTGACCATTTGATACCAGTTCAGTTTTTCAATTGAACTTCTCAAAGCTCGTCATAATCACACTAATCCACTGGTTAGCAATGTAGATAATGAATTCTTACGTTGTACATCCTTTGGTGGCTGCCTTATTATTTACACCCTTTCTTGGCCACTATACCTTGTAAAGGCTGTTCTTTTTGTGGTGTCCAATCTATGATGCTGTTTCTGGAAAATTATGGCTTATGACATGCCTTTACATCTATCCCATGGCAAAATCTTGGTGAGACAGTCCTAGGTAATTTTATTACTATTCTGAAGATATTTGAAGTTTAAAACTGCTTAAAACACGAAGTAATTTTGACATATTTCTTTATTTCAAATGTAATATGTAGATTTCTTAAAATTTATATGAACATCAACCAAGTGTTCTGTTTTGTTCCGGGCTAGATGCAAATTATGTGTTTTTGCAGGGGTTTTTTAATACATCATCCATTCCCCACCCTACACCCCACCTCCTAAAATTTTAGATGTTTATACATATACCCCCCAAATCTCATTAGATTTCCCTCAAAAGCATATAAGTGACTCAAGATAACTCCTTTCTGTTAAACAAACAGAATAAAAAAGAAATATTCTATTGATAATTATCGCTTAATTCCTGAAATACCCATCCTACCTAGTTAAAAAAATCTGCCTTCTCTTACCACTTATTCTCTAATTCCCACAGCCATAGTTCGCTGAACGAACAAATCGAGGCCACAAGATTCTTATTGGGAGATTGAGAAAGTTGAGAGCTCAAAGCGCTGCTACAAGATTCTTGTTGCGAGATTGAGAAAATTGAGAGCTTGAAGTTCGTTGAGTATGTAATTGAAGTTGAATAGTGTAACTTTCTTATTTTATTACCGTAAATAGGACAGAGTGACAAACGAAAGAAGAAGGTTCAGTTTAGTTTGCATCCAGAAAAGAAAATGTGGGGAGAAATAAGGGATGAGAAGTTTTTTTTTGGAAATTGAGAGGGGGGGGGGGGGGGGGGGGGGGGGGGTTAAAAATATCTTGTTTAACCCTAAGTAACATGTTGGACATTTTGTGTGTTAGTTGTATGATTTCTGGCCATTTATCTAATTAGATGACTTAAGCAATGTGTAACTAATTTTTTCGTTTTTTTTTTTTTTTAATATTATAAAGAGGAAAGCTTCACCATAGCTAGAATGGGATTAGACCTGAGGCCCACTGTAGGACTAGAAGAGTCCTACCACTTCGATAAATTGTAGTTTCAATTGTATTGAAATGAGCTTATTACATGATAGTAATTGAGCATTGTCAAGGAGACCACCAACCGCTTTAATTGGCAGCAATAAATAAGGATAAGTTGTTAAAATTACAACCCACACCAGGGATCATATGATCTAAAAGCACTGTTGGAATTCATCTGTTCTGAATGTTTTCTAAAAACAAATATCATCAAATATGTACGAACATCAATTTCTTCTAAGTGGGGGCTGAAAGAATTTTGAATGTAAGGGTTTCTAACTTGATGCCAGACCCAAAGAATACTTCTCATATATATATATACACTTGAGATGATAATTACAAGAAGTTTCAAAAAAACAAAAATACAAGAATAAGTAACAAACTAACAAACTGAAATATACTGAATATCATGAACTGTTTCAGTTGTTAGGGCTGAATATCAGGAACTATTTCAGAGGATAACTCCGTGATCTTAGATGTAGGATTCTGTCTAATATCCCCCCGCAAGCTGAAGGGGGGAAGACACACATGAAGCTTGTCTCGAAGTAGACAGAAACGAGCTGAACTTAAGCCCTTAGTAAAAACATCAGCTATCTGATCTTGGGTAGAGAGAAATTGAAGAGCAATATCCTTATTTGTAACCTTTTCCCTAATGAAATGAAAATCCACCTCTATGTGTTTAGTTCGAGCATGGAACACTGGATTAGAGGCCAAGGCTAGAGCACCAATATTATCACACCAAAGAGTAGGAGGTTGAGAAAGAGGGATGGAGAGAGTTTGAAGAAGCATACGAATCCAATAGAGTTCTGCAGTGGCAAAGGCTAGGGCACGGTATTCAGCCTCTGTACTGGACCTAGCCACAACAGGTTGCTTCTTAGCTGACCAAGAAATCAAACATGGGCCAAGATAGATACCAAAACCTGTTGTGGAACGACGATCATCTGGATTTCCTGCCCAATCTGAGTCACAGAAGGCTTGAAGGGACAATGAGCCTTTAGTGTTCCATAAACCATGGTGAATGATGCCCTTGAGATAGCGAAGAACTCTCTTAGCTGCTGACCAGTGAGTAGACGTAGGGTTGTGCATGAATTGACAGAGTTGGTTGACAGAAAATGCAATATCTGGACGAGTAAGGATGCAATATTGAAGAGCCCCAACAATTTGCCTATATTCTGTCACCTGTGCAGCAGCAAGGGGTTCGCCATGTGAGGTAGAAAGTCGAAGTCTAGAGGAGCAAGGGGAAGAGAAAGGTTTGGCACCGGCCATTTTACTGCGATGAAGGAGATCATTGATGTATTTGGTTTGTCTTAAGTGTAAACCAGAAACATCACGGTGAGCTTGAATGCCAAGAAAGTAATTCAAGTCACCAAGGTCCTTCATTTTGAACTCAAGCTGCAGCCGATTAATAAGGGAGGAAATATGAGAAGAATGAGTCCCTGTCACCAAGATATCATCAACATAGATAAGAAAGAACAAGTGGACATCACCCTTGTGATAAACAAACAAGGAGGAATCCACAGTAGAAGAAATAAAACCAAACTCCAAAAGAGATTCAGAGAGCTTCAAAAACCAGGCCCGAGGAGTCTGTTTAAGACCATACAAAGACTTCTTGAGACGACAAACATAGTCAGGAAAATCCGGATTAATAAATCCCTTAGGTTGCTTCATATAAACTTCTTCCTGTAAAACTCCATGTAAAAATGCATTAGAAACATCCAGCTGAGTGATATTCCAATCAAAATGTATAGCAAGAGTAAGTACAATCCGAATAGTGGCAGGTTTAATGACTGGACTGAAGGTCTCATTATAGTCGATACCCATCTCCTGTTGATAACCCGTAGCCACTAGCCTGGCCTTAAGCCGATCTAATTTACCTGTAGAAGTCTGTTTAGCCTTGTAAACCCACTTGTGATCTAGAACATGATGATCCATTGGCCGAGGACAAAGCTCCCAGGTTTCATTGGCCATTAATGCATCATACTCTTGCATAGCACGACACCAAGCAGGATCAAGAGAGCCTGTTTGTATGAACTAGGTTCAAGTGGTACCATAGTACTAGAGAAGGCTACAAGTGGGTATTTAGTGGAGTAGAATGAGGTGAAGTTGGGAAATTATCTGGTTCTAAGAGTACCAGTTTGGGATCTAGTGGTCATGGGATGTATCCTATGAGGTTGAGGAGTATGGGAAGTGGCAGGAGTGTCGGATGAGGCTCGTGGATCAGATTCAACCTCAGTATTGGTAAGAGACTGAATAGGAGAGAGAGGAGGAGAATCACTGTGTGGAGATAGTGGAACTCTAGGAGTAGGAGATTCGGGTGCAGTGAAAGTAGTGCGAACTGGGACACTAGGAGAGAGAGATTCAACTGCTGGAGGAATGTGGTTAGGTGGAGAGAAAGTAGGAGGAGATAAGGACAAATCAAAATTCGAAAGAAAAGGGATAGGGTCAGATTTACCTGCTGAGGAAGACAAGCTGTTGGAGGTGAGGGAGGACTCCAAATCTTCAGCTGCAGGGAATTTAGATTCATTGAAAACCACATGCCGAGACACATAAATTCTGTTGGATTGTGGATCAAGACACCTATACGCCTTTTGATTTTCACCATAACCTAGAAAGATACATCTCCTAGTGCGAAACATGAGTTTGTTGGAGGAATAAGGCTTGAGAAGTGGATAACACGCACAACCAAAAGTTTTAAGTGATGCATAATCAGGATGTTTACCAAAAAGTTTGAAGTAAGGGGAGTGATGATCTAGGACAGCAGTGGGAAGCCGATTGATGAGAAAGATGGAGGTCAAGAAAGCATCAACCCAATAATTAGGAGATAAATGAGCTTGGGCCAATAAAGTTAATCCCATTTCAGCAACATGTCGATGTTTTCTCTTGGCTATCCCATTTTGTTGAGGGGTATGTGGACATGTAACACGATGAAGGATGCCATTATTTTGAAGGAAGATCTGAAAGTAGTTAGACATATATTCACCACCTCCATCAGTTTGGAGTTGCTTGATTTTACAAGATAACTGATTTTCAATAAGGAGTTTAAACTTAACAAAGCAAGTATAGACATCTGATTTGTTTGGAATAGGATAAATCCAAGAAAATCGAGAATAATCATCAATGAATATAACATAATAACGACAACCACTAAGAGATTTAGTTGAACAAGACCACACATCAGAATGAATAAGTTCTAAAGGAGAATTTGTAGTACGAGTGGAATTAGGAAAAGGAAGTTGTTTACCCTTGCCAAACTGGCAAGGTTCACACACTTCTAATTTATTAATAGACCCATCAAAAGGTAAAGAAAAAGTGTTCAACAAATGAGACACAATAGAATTCGAGAGATGCCCAAGTCTAGAATGCCAAACTAAAGCCGAAGCTTTGACCCCTACTGTAGCTGCCATGGCAAGTGGTTTATTGAAAGCTAAATTTTGCAACTTGAGAGGATAGAGTCCACCACTACTCCTGCCTTCCAGCAATGTCTGCCCCGTGCGATTATCCTTAACAAAATAATGAGTACTAGTGAGAATAAAAAAACAGTGATTATCTAGACAGAATTTGTTAATCGACAATAGATTTGCACAGACTTGAGGACAGTGAAGAACATGATTAAGTTTGAGTATGGAAGGAGTATGAAGGGTAGTAGAACCAGTATTATGGATACTCAAACCTTGTCCATTACCAACAGCAACCTTCTCTTGACCTGCATAGGGTTGATGAAGAGTGAGCTGCTCAAGATTGCCTGTGATGTGTTGGTTAGCTCCACTATTAGCAAACCAAGGTTCTTCATCATTTTGTGCAGCGTTGGATTGAGCTACCATGGCTGCCAACTGAGCAGGAGGGTGGCGACCTTGGTAGGCATAATCCATGCGATGGAAGCAATCAAGAGCTCTGTGGTTAGACTTTCCACAGATCTGACATGGTGACCGTGGGGCATTAAAAGACTGCTGCTGGTTTGGTTTTGGAAAGTTGTATGTTTGATGGTTTGAGGGGCCATTGGTGGACTGTTTGGGAGGGATTGGATTGTGCTGAGGGGTTAAATGAGGGCTGATTTGGCTTTCCAAGGTATTTGGACTTACGGTTAAAGTGCTGATGGTGAGTTTGTTGCTGAAAATGTTGGGACTTGGGAGCAAAGAGGGCAAAATTATTAGTATCAGGAGGAATACTCTTGAATTGGTGTTCGAGCAAGAGTTCATTGGACAGCAACTCAGCTTAAAAATCTTCATAGGACAGTGATCTATCCCTAGATGCCACAGAAAGAGAGGTAATAAAAGGTACAAAGCAGGTATTCAAACCAGCCTGCACATAGGAGATAAGATCATCATCATCAATGATCTTTCCGGCTGCTTGCAGTTCAGCTACGATTTCCTTTGCTTCATCAAGATATGTAGAACAGCTCCTTGATCCTTGAGAGAGAGACTGGAGTCTTCGTTTCAGATGGCCAATGCGGGAACGGGATTGAGAAGCAAATTTGTTGGAGAGGGCAGACTAAGCAAGACGTGCTGATGTGAGACCATAAACAGAGGGTGCCACCTTATCAGAAAGAGTGGCATTTATCCAACCGAGGACAAATTGATCCTTCTTGTTCCAAAGGAGGAAGTCGGGATTGATAGTGGAAGTCAGTTTTCCTTCACTATCAACGAGAAACTGAGATGGGCACTGTTCTGAACCATCAACAATGCCCATTAGATCATTACTCTTAAGAACTGGAACTATTTGTGACAACCACATAAGGTAGTTTTTCCCATCAAACTTAGTCGAGACTAGTTGACTAAAATTAGGAGCAACAAAGGTAAAATTCTGAACAGTGGAAGAGGATGAAGAAGCCATTGATAAACGAGGAGGATGGGATCAGATGTGAATTAAAAGCTCTGATTCCATGAAAGAATTTTGAATGTAAGGGTTTCTAGCTTGATGCCAGACCCAAAGAATACTTCTCATATATATATACACTTGAGATGATAATTACAAGAAGTTTAAAAAAAACAAAAATACAAGAATAAGTAACAAACTGAAATATGCTGAATATCAGGAACTGTTTCAGAGGATAACTCCGTGATCTTAGATGTAGGATTCTGTCTAACAGGGGCAACTCAGTTCTGGTTGGACCCACATCTGAACCCAATCTGGCAAGTATCCATGCGTAATTGGATTATTTCAAGCTTGAGTTTGGTTTGGATTGTAGAGTTAACTCTCAGTCCAAGCAAGCTAGTCTCTCTCTCTCTCTCTCTCTCTCTCTCTCTCTCTCTACATATAGACTGAACTGGTAATCAGAATCTCCGTGTTCAAATATACGATGCATAAAAAATTATGTGATTTAGACACTTCTTTATGGTTGATCAAGAGGTCTCACTTATTCTAATGTTGAAAAACCACCAATTTGCAATTACCCAATGTATGACAAAATATATACGAAAAATCCATAATTTTTTTGTTCATCATTATAAGATGTAGAGATCATAACCATCGGTTCAAATCATTCATATAGATCCTCTATATTTAAAATTAAGGACCGCCCCATAAGTAACTCCATATGACCTTCAATACACTTTTTTTTCATAATAATCCACATATATGTATGTATGCATGCATGTGCATCATTATCCAATCGTTTGAATATGGAATGCATGTTATAAATAATTAGGACTTTGAGAATAATTAATTTACCTCTGCTTATTATTTTGATTTGGTATATTATACATAACTTTAAATTAGCTTTTTAGCTCTTCAAATTGACAGTTCAACTCTTAGGTTGAGTTGGTGAGATTCTAACCCGAGGATGAGTCTGTTTGCGTTAGCTTTGACGGTCAATCCTCTAAAGCAATCCTAGCATCCTACCCTTCCCAAGTTCCGATTCCAATGAGTTGGTTATGAAAGAACAATTTCATATTTAAAATATTACACATCGTAGGAGAGTTTAATGAAATTTTGGAACCAAGCAAACCCAGCAAAAAAGTTTGGCATGAAGGAAGATCTATCACATTGATTATATTGTGTAAGCTCATATAGGCAGACCTTAATAGGCTAGAACAGATTCTAGAAGGAGGGATGATAAGATTTGTTCAAGACTTGCATTCGATAAGCTAAGATGTGAAATTAAAACACTTTCTTCGATTAAACGTTCCCCTAATTCAAAATTTTCCAAAATTCAGATTTTGTCACAATTTCACTATTGATCACTTGAAAAATAGATAAGAACCTTTAGATATCTTGTTTATATTTTTGAATGCAGTTTAGATGCTACATATCAGCTGTGTAATTTCTGAATCAGCCATATTAGGAAGAATCAGGCCTTACTTTGTACAAGCATCACAAGACTTTTATTTTACTCCATGAACATTGAAAATTCGCTCGAGAGTAGCTCTGCCGACCGGAACACTTAGACGAGCTCGCGTGTCAATCACTTCCATCCCTCTCGTCAGACCATCTGTAGCACTCATAGCTATAGCTCTAACTCGATTATTTCCTAATAATTGTTGTATCTCGCAAGTCACATTAATTTGCTGATCAACAATATCTCGACCTATGCCAAGAATGCACATCATAAACAAAGGGGATGACTTCCGTATGAGAAGGGAGTATAAAGAATCTAAAGGTCTGAAGGTGTTCAGATTACAACAGGGAAAAAGCCTTTTTCCTAATACCCTGTGGTCAGATAATTAGAAATCCAAATAGTAACAGTAAGAAAGCCTTTGTCTTAATCCTTTGTGATCAGATAAATAGGAATGTTTATTTTTTTCTCCATTCAACCCTTTTTTGGTGCCATCCCTGAATGAGGACCCGGGACCGTCTCTTCAGTTGAATTAGCAAAGTTCATGTCTACATTTTACAGCCCCAGTCTACCCTTAGCTGCAGTCCTGCTACCAGTTCATTCATAAGCTTCCACTTAACGCTAATGTCCAACCTAGATTTCCCCTTCCCCCATGATATTATCATGTCCAAACCCTGATTTTGCCTCATCCTAAATCAATTTCAGGGGGATGTACCGATTTCTCTCTGTTGTCAATGCCCATTTGTAATAGAAATCTTGTTAGGTGAAAGGCTAGAAAAATCGTAGAAGAGGGCATGAATATAATGGCTGGTCAAAAAACTCCTCAGGAATTCACGATGACTGGTAGCAGATAAGTCTGATGCAGTGACCTCCATTTGATCATTCACTGAATTTCTGCATCATCAAATAGATTTAGTCGTCTTAGTCGTCCGACTCCATTTATGCCTTTTTCATCTGCCCATTTATGTTAAATAGGTCTTACAATTCGTTTTTACTTCTGCTTATTCTTGACAGGCAAGGAGAATGGACGTTGTATGGGGAGAGACTTCTGGTGTGAAAGGCCAGTTATGGCTTCTGTGCCCTATCCTTTTTACGTTACAGGTAAAAGCCTAAAACCTACCACCTCTGACACTGATTAGGAGTTATTTACGTTCAACCAGCAATCTCCCAGCTTGCTTATTTACACTACAGTCATAACTTAAGTTGAACAAACAATACTACCGTAACTTTAGTAGAACCAACAATTTCTCTGCCTAAAATTAGGTTATTTTATGCTGTTTTTAACTGTTATTTAAATTTTAACATAAATGTGCAACTGATTGAGTTCAGTACATTAGCTTTACCCACTATATGTTTTCCTTTGAAGCTAGTCCTGCTGGATCAGGACATCTGAAACTAAAACTGATTCTCTTGTACAATACCTTTTTGGCATAGGGTTTTGAAGCGTACGTCGGGATATTGCTGCTTAAAACTGCATTTGGCGGTGTTGTTTCTGAGTGGCAGGCAAGAATATTTTCTATTTTTTCCTTCCTTTTGTTTATGTCTGAGCTCTCTGCTACTAAACCTTCAGCAAAAGATAATCTAATAGCATGTAATATTTACTTTTTCCATCAATATATGCAAGTTTTAGTATTTAATTTCTTTTTTGCATCGTCTTTTCACTTATTTCAGGTTATAGTTTGTGGAATCTTGCTGGTTGTTATGGCCGTTGGCAACTTTGCAAACACAGTGCAGACTCTCATGGCAAAGTCGAGATTCAAAGCCAAGATGAAAAGAAGCAAGAGCAAGCTTGATTTGGACAACGCCTTGTCGCCACCCGCAATGAGATAGAGGCCCTATCATGAAAATATTCAACTCTCTCCTCACGTGGCACGCCTTCGCCTTTGTAATGTGTTTTGTTTTGTTTATTAATGACATGGTTTCTACACAAGGCGTAGTTGTTTCTACAAGGACTCCTGCAGTCCACCCAATCCGAATATGATGAGCGTGGGTATTGGTATTTTGCTGATAAAATCTCTTTTTCAATGAGTCTGGTGTTGTGAGTCCTTTCTCAGTTGTATGTCAGTGTATATAGGAGCTTCAAATTTTGAGGTTTGGGGCTCAATATGTTCAGAAATGGTCGATAGGGTTTGTTGCAAGCACAATACTGTGTTTGAATATTGTCAAGGGTGTCTACTTTTTCTACCGTAATAATGTGATTTTGTTGTACTCATGCTTCAGTTTGCAGATTCTAAAAGAGATTTATCCATTGCGTGCACGGTATGCTCGTAATGTTGATTTTTTTTTTTGGTTTTCTAATATTTGAAAATTTGATGCTGCAGTACTCAATTTGTTGGCTAGATTAAAAAAAAAAAAAAAAAAAATCCCTTTTAAGAAGAAAAAAAATAACAATATTTTTTTCATTCGCAGCATCCTCATCCAGTTCGGTGGAAGTAAATCAAAGAGTACATTTTCTGCACCAAAGTCTGGCATCTGATTTTAATTACTAAATATGCAAAATGCTTGCTTGTTATTTCACAACACACAAATTGGATCATAGAATTGGCAAAAAATACATGTGACTCATCTTCAAATAAGTGAAACAGTATCTTTACATAACACTCGACATGAAAATTATAACCCTAATGCAAATAAATCACCAATCATGTGACAAAAAAGAAGATCGGCCATGGAACTGGTCAAGCATGTTATATACAGAAATCCTCGAAAACAAAGAAAAGGAGACTTCATGCGTCAGGGGCATGTACTCTGGATATTCCATTGCCAGATCCTTTAAAGTAGCCTGAAAGTGAAGATAGAGAGCAGATGCCTCCGACAAAATGTGTAGGAGCACCAAGGCTATACAGGATCCCTTGCAGGGCGGCCGATCAATCTGCATTGTTCCGGTAGCAGAGAACACATGACTTGACCATTCGTCTTGAGAAGCTCCCCATCAATTCCACACCCATTTTGATTGTTTCTTGATGCCCTGAGCTTCACGGATTTCACCTGCAAAGCCAGAATTGTCATGTAGCAGAGCGACCAAGAAAGATGGTAGAGGTTCAATTTAACTGAGGCAACGGTTAGAGATGCATGAGGAAGTGAAAAAGGTGGTGAAAATAATCGACCACATGAAGCAGATGATAATAATCAACCACAAGAACTGGATAAATCAGATGTTGGAGATATCACTCATGGAGGAGTCCATGCTTTCTCAAATCAAAAATGAATTTGGCTATGTAAAGACAGTTGAAAGTTCCGAGGAGGAGAACTATTCTCCAAGCAAAAAACAAAAAAAAAGTTGGTGGTTGAAGGTGATGTAGAATATGGTTGGTTGAAAGTGGAAAACTTGATTGGATTGATGATCTTCAGTGTTTGAAACCCAACAGAATTTGGTGCATAAAGCTTTATAAATGACACAGAAAATGGATAGTCAAACGTTTGGATTCTGAATTTTGCTACTCCAAACCATAAGTCTACATTTTAACCTCAGCCATCCATTTTGTGCTACATAGTCAAGGAAACTCAGATTCATTTAACTTGATTTTTAAGCACTCTAAACGATAAAAGTAAACTTGGACATAGTGGATTTTCGATTTGCATTTATCCTTCTTAAAGAATCTAAGACTATCTATCTACCTACATGCTGACACATTTATAAATCAGTCACGTTTCGAAATGGATCAAACGGGTTTCTAAACTTCATGAAGCCCAAAGTTTCAGTTTGGAGTCATGTTCAACCTGATTGGTGAACCCTCCCTAATTTAAAGTGCGTCAAGTAAATGTAGAGATCTGAGAAATAAGAATGATGGACCTAAATAGTGTTGCTGTAATAAAAGTAATTCATAAACTAAAAGAAGCAAGAAAACACATACCTTAACATACTCAACATAAGGAAGTTTAAGATGCCGGCCAAATTGCAAAAGGATAAAAAATCTTAATAGCCGCAATCTCCCACTTCCTTGGACCAATAACAAGTCTAAGGCACCGTCATCATGAACAGCTTTCGGAGCAACAACCTGGGAACTAAAACTCTGGACAGTTTTACATGAATGGTTGCATACCAAAATACCAAGGAATGCCCCCTTCTTTACAACCCACTTCTCGTCTAAATTAGGGATGAGTTCCTTATCCAACCCCTGTTCTACGTCATCTGGGGGGCCTGGAAGTTCAATAGGATTTTCAGTTTCCCAGTTACGCTCAGTATCCCAGTTTGGCTCCTTGTCCCACTTGGGCTCAGCATCCCAGATTGGGCCTGGATCGGAGATTGTTGAGGAAATATCTTCTCTGTCATTAGTTGCTGTGGCTGCCCATGATGACCGAGAATCGTTTGTAGTATTCATGCCAGCCCAACCTTTGTCTGTTCGCGACTTCGACCTGGTCCTCGGCCAGTTTGGGGTGGCTGATAACGGGAGTTGGGGATGAATAACTTCTTCTGGTTCTGGCATTAGATTGTTCCTTCCAGAAGATATACGTTTTGATTTAGGATCAAGGCAACGGACAAACTCAGATGGTTCGCTGCTCGGCAGTGTACTACCAGTTGTGTCCAAATCCCCAGAAATTCTACTAGGAGTCATAATTGAATCGATACTAGATAAACTGGAAGCTCTAGGAAGGCTTTCTCTACCTGACCTCCTCATCATGTCTGTATAAAGGTCAGACATTTCAATCTTATGATCCTCCATAACCTTTCTTTCATCTGATACCTCCACCAATTGCGGGAGGTACTCTAACTCAAAGCTGTACTTAGGCAAACATAGAAATTTAAGAACCCCAGCAACAAAATAGCGAAGGGGGCCAAAGCGCTTCTGATATTTTTCAGAAAGTTCCAGGACTGCAGCAATAGGGGTAAAAACTTCAGAATGTTAGTGTATCTGCAGGTACTCAATATCTACAACATCCATTAAAAAACAATACAATGCAACATCATGAGTGTGTTGTGTACATAAAATCCATCCACAGAAACTGAACCTCAATTAACAAAGTAAGCAAACATTCATTGATTATTTGATACAGAAGATAGATACCCAATGGTTGGATATTGTGATGTGATTCATGTGAAATTAGTCTACCAAAGAGTTGAAAGCTCAGATTACTAAGCCAATGTTGAATAACTATAACCTACAAATATATGTAAAGAAGTCATTCAAAATACACAATCATCTAATATCGCACGAAAGAAATTAGCAATACAGACTCGAGAAAACATGACAGCAGCGTAGAGTCGAGAGAACGCTCCTTCTGTCCTACCAGATTGCCAAGGACGAGGTAATGGTTCTCAAGTAATTCTACCAGTATCTGATGCAGGCAGGAGTTTGTTTGCACATTTGCAAATACGGCGTAGATTCAGGAGGTATTTTCACTTGTTTTCTAAAGATCAGGGAAATAAAATCTTCATGACGGACACGCCGTTACATATTATACATTATATTCAAAAAAAATTACTTGCCTAACAAAAAACTGGAAAATGTTCTATGGAGATTTCTTATTACCATAAAACTTCTCTTTTATGTGCCCCTGTGCTTGTTACTATAGGCTTGCCCTATGTGGCGAAGCAAAGATTATACAAGTTTTGATTCACACTGGCTATGGAGAAGCCACTGTAACTGCATCTCTATTATCATATGCAAACACTTTGAAGTGGATGGATGGTGTACGTGGGCAGTCGAGGACGGGCAGCTGGCTATATGTATGGGAATGGTGGAGTTCACTGAGTCTGTGTGTGTGTGCATACATGTGTGCTTATGCTCGTGTTTTGTTTTGGGAGGGGGGCTGGATTTCTTTTTCTTCTTCATTTTTTCTGTGGGAGGGATTCAAAATTGAGATTGTAATTAGTTGTTCAATTCACTCACGTCCTCATGACATGCAGAGATATTCTCAAAACTAAGCTTATCATCAATTTGAATTCAATTGTGTAGGAACTAAATAATAAAATGAATGCACATCTCCCACTTTTATATTTTTATAAAATGGTAAAATTCTTTAGGACTCAATTTCATAGATTACTTCATGACTTTGTCGATCATCATTCATTAGCAATGCATTGTTCTTTGCACCTCAGGTCCACACCACCCATCCCTTTTTAATACAAATTATAATCAAGAAAAATTTCAACCACTATAAATATACATATATAAAGCTACCAATGCACGTGGCAAAAATTTAGTGTTTATAATCCAAAGCCCATGTATTTTGAGGATTTTAGACATAATTTAAGCATCCCAACTGCATATAATATTCATATTAAGGGTTTTAGAAAGTCTGATGGAGAAGTTAAAAATTCTCCATTTAAGAAGCAGAACAGGGTGAAAGCATTGAATATTAAAAAAGGAGAAGTTTGAATTGAAGATGAAATATTTGTGTAGGAGAAGTTAAAAAATCTCCATTTAAGAGGCAGAACAAGGCAAAATCATCGAATGTGAAAAAAGGTGAAGTATGAATTGAAGATGAAAATATTTGTGTCAAGTATATGAAGTTACCGTCACTGAGGAAACCAAAATATGAAACTGTTGTACCATAATGAATAATCCCAGTTTGGATCCATTCAACAGAAAAAACATCAGTAGCAGTGAGACCCCCCTGAAACAAAACCAGACTGTTGAACATGAGAAAGAATGAGAACCATGAAGCTTCTGGAAGTAAATCATCATTGAATAGCAACCAAGAACACATTCTACATCTCAAAGAATTATCATTAGCATTAAATAAAGATTACTGTTAGACAACCACTTAACCAAAGAGCTCAAGCTAATGGCTTGTCCGAGACGATATATATCAACTCTCAAGGAACCTCAACAGACACACTAACATATAAATCCTCCAGCAAAACCATGAACCCCAAGCAAAGGAGTCCGGAAGGGGTGCATAAGGGTGTCGAATAAAGAGAGCACACTGATCCAAAAACACAGGCATTCCCACTGTTCACTTCTAAGATGTGACTCTGATTCTGACCTCTTTTGAATTTACCACCAGCACAACCTGAGATCGTATCATCAAACTTCTACATCGTCTACTGTTCTCCTTCATAGTCCTCTAGATCTGAGTGATTTTTCCTTATTCTTCTCTGATCTGAGCCATCTCTGAATTGTAGATCCAAATTCAAGCCCCCTTCAACTTCATTGACTTCAATGCGCCTCTCCACCTTCCCATACTTCAGCCTTACTGACGACAGCTATTCATATCTTCTAGTACAATACATGTGCTGACCGCGTCTCGTCCTTGTTGGACCTCCACCTAAAGCTGTCTTCTTCCCCTTCCAGAGTCATTGGATCCTGTTGATCTCACCTTGATCCTGCAAATAGCACTCGCAGTCCAATTGTTTATCCTTCTAGGTCAACTTTTATACGAGTTAACCCATTGAGCTGACTCTACATTTCAACTTGGCTCAGATGTTTTGACTTCCCAGATTCTTTTCAGTCTACCGCATCCTTTACTTTAAAAACTGCTGGCTACTATAGCTACAGTAGGCAAACTAAACGATCCTCTTCAATTCAAATTTGAAGTTTCTAAGCTCATCATGTCCAAATTCCATGAATGCCAACTTTCATCTCCTTTAGTTTGCTTATGCGTTCAACTGTGGGCTACTCAGATTTGTTCTTATACTGTGGTGGAACATCTGACTCCACCTCAACTTATCCTATAGCTATATATTCCTACTACCACTATCATTATTGCCGCATCCGCTCATTTGATATGAGTTTGTATGCTGCTCTTATTAGGGTTTAATACTGTAATTGTCATGACTGTTGCTGCTACTATTGTTATATAACCTTTGAGATCCATGAATATGGATACATATTAAAGAGAACCAATCCATGTCACTCTTCCCAACAATGGAATATACTAATAATGTTGCTTGTCACCAACGTTGTGTTTAACAAGATAGGCATGACTAATATCCATACTCCAGCTTAGGGGTAGAGAATTCTGAGCAATATAACATGTTCTATATAATCCCTGATATATAATAATAAGAACACAATTCTAGATGATGAGTATGTCGCTAAGGAAATTTTGAGTATTATAGTGTCCTATGTAATTTTTATTTTCACTACTATTAATAACAAGACAAGATCCTAAATGGGTAAAGTCATCTTATTACTTCTAAATCCTAATAAATGATTTTCTTGTCTATTGTTTTTGTGGAAGATCCATTTAGAGATAATGAGACATATCTCAAAGTGACAATTTTCTCAATCATTACCACTTCGGACACATTCTACTTGTGAGTTACCAGCAAACCCACACTTAACAACAACTGATGCTAGTATTATATTGTTATTTATATGGTCCTTTTGAATTCCTTCATATCTGCTAATAGTTATCCTGAAATGCCAAGTTTAATAAGCTTTGAACCCAAGAGCTCAACAAATATCAAGCAATCATAATACTCTTGCGAAACTCTCTTAACTAAAGAAAAACAAGAACTCCAGTTTTCAAGGGAGGAAGGGTTGCCGGCGACCGCTCCAGCCGTTTTCTTCTTCCCCTCACCCTCCTCTTCCCCTTAAAATCCAAAAGAGTAAAATAAAGGCAATGGAAAAGCTCAGCAAGACAAATGCTCAGGATATTAGATCTGGTAGTTTGCTGGCCAAGATCTGACCAGAAGTTGGTCAATCCAACCTGATCAAAATAGGAACTTGCAATTTGGGGTTAGAAGCTCACCAGTTGAAACTGAAAGGATTGATATGGCCTGGGAAATGCTATATCCAAACAGATTCAAAGAGGGTTTGTTGAAGTCTTCTAGGACTTGGCCAACCTTGCAAGCATTGCAAGTATTGGTGGCTACGATAAGAGTAGATTGGTCTGGCTAAGAGCTTGAACTTTGGTCATGAAATGGTAGAGGCAGCAGGATTCCATAAAGTGATGCTTGATTCTTTTTTCATCACCTGGGGGACAAAATTAGTGAATTTGTCGTGGTTCAGTTGGGGGTTCACTAGGTAAAGATGGTTATGGTTAGTTTATGTGTGTGTGGCTGAATCACGATTTTGCTCTCTAACTGACAATCATGAAGGCTCGCTTGAATTGTGCATCCTTCTTCCAATATTTCTAGAGCTCGTCTTTTTGTTGAAAGCTTGTAGGTGCTAGATGAGGTTTATACTGGGAGGGAGGGGTGATAGTCCATCTCAGATTAGGGAGTGAAAAGTGGATAAGAGGTTGTCAATTGGGTGAACAAATAATATCCCGGGTTGGAAGGTACCACCCACCTCTTATTTTGGTTATAACATGGAGGCCCTGCTTTAAAATCCCAATTTAACTTCTTGTTGTAACCAAGGAGGATTAAAACATTGAATTTGAGGAAAAATGGTCGATTTTGATGAAATAATCATGAAAGGAGATGTTGGTTACCTATTCTATTTTTTGGTAAGGATATGGAGGCACTATCAAAAAGAGATGTCACAATTAAACTCGTCAGTGAGCCAGTAAGGGTTAGAACATTGAATTTGAGGTATATCGGCCAATTGTGATGAATTAATCATCAAAGAAAGGATCAAAACTTGAAGAAACAATAAAGCTGTCAGTATACCCCCAGTAGGTTATAACATTGAATCGAGATAAACTGGTTGATTGCGATGAACTGATCAGAGGAAAGGTTGAAATCAGAAGATGCAAATTTTATTTGTTGATAGTTTAATCATGAAGGGTTAGAAAATCAAATTGAGGTGGCTTGATCGAGTGAAAATTGAAAAGAAAGAGTTGAAGCCAGGTAAGTTATAATTTTACTCATTATTAGAGGAACCATGAAGGGTTAGACAATTGAATCGAGGCAGATTGATTGCAATGAAATGATCATCAAAGGTGGGTTTATTCATCATCAAAGGTGGGATTATTCTTTCTTTAGTTATCGCTTGGATTTCTTAATGAGATCCAATCATTAGTCATAAGAAAACTGAAGGAAGTTGACAATAGCAAACCTTTGGTTAACTAACATTGTGGAGACATGTTCGGTTGCAATCAAGAATCATCTTATGTATTTTCTTTTAATTTTCTTTTCTAGAGTCATCTTATGTTTGTTTTGACATATTTTATATCCATCCATTTTGAGGAAACATGAGGAATGTTTTGTTAAATTCTTATTAATGAAACACTCATGATTTATGCCTCGAAATTTCTTCTCAAAAAAAGAAAAGAAAAATTACACAAAATAAAAGAGTTATTTTTACAAAAACACCACACTCCAGGGAAGCCTCAAGACAACAAGTTTACTGAACAGACAAAGCAAAGCACCAAATTTTAATCAACAGTCAACTGTCATGTAGAAAACCTAACCTTATGTCAACAAATTCTAAACTCATAAAGGTTTTGCGTGTATCTTATCCACTGAATCACATACAAAACAAGCCAATCCTACATCAAAAACCTATAGTTCTTACCTCAAAAATTATTTTTCCTCAAAAGAAATTGAGATAACAAAAGTATAGACTTCTCTTTATGCGAGTTAAACATTACCTGGATGTCATGCTCGAGACTGATTTTTTTCACAGCATCTAGAGTCTAGCCATGTTACTGGGTGGTTACATATATACACTATCCATAAAAATGGCGTACCTTTAAATATGTTAGGACTCAAGATGCTGATGCAATTTTGGATGAAATACTAATACTCATGCACAATATAGAAGTTAGGCAAAATGTTAAGGAACAAAAGGAAGCACAACAGAAGATCAGCAATATGTGATGTAGCAATGTCGTAACACTAATTGGCAGTACAAGAGTATTTTACCTTCACAATAGTAAATGCAGCAGAAATTGGATCTCTTACTCCCAAAATAGTCCAAACAAGCGAATTATCAGAACCAGCAGGAATAATGCCAATTGGAATTGAAATTGCTTCTTTTTGGTTATTCCTACTGAGCAAACCATTTAGAACCTGCACGGTAGAATAATATACAGAAAATATCATTGATGTGATGATTATCTGGAAATGAATCCAAGCATTTCAAAGTAAATATAACCGGAGTATATACACAACAAAGTTGGATAAGTGTAAATTATCATAAGGAATATTCAGACAAAGTGAATGTGATTGAATGCAAGGTGAATCAGGAGCCTGAATACTCATATTTATTTTACCATCAGATCTTTGAACAACCTAATGTGGAAGAAAAATCAGAACTTCTAAACTCTACATAGTAGTCTTA
Organism: Dracaena cambodiana; assembly: GCA_036321105.1. Taxonomy (NCBI): domain Eukaryota; kingdom Viridiplantae; phylum Streptophyta; class Magnoliopsida; order Asparagales; family Asparagaceae; genus Dracaena; species Dracaena cambodiana. The sequence goes on from JAYEPQ010000007.1 coordinate 3,788,911, forward strand.
CTGCATTTGAACCTGGTTTAGTCAGGAACAATGCCCAAAGCTATTAATGAATTTTTTCACACAGTACCTTAAATTACTAAAAGGTACATGTTATGGCTTCACTCTTTCAGGAAAAACATATAAGCTTGGGACATTATATGGCTGGGTTAAGAAACAAAACTAGCTAGATATGTTGTTAAGGGCATGCATGACAGATAGCAATTAGCATGAGACCGATTGGGGAAGGACATCACAGACTGCGAACGATATTGCATGGCACATAATGCTTGCCAATGATGTTGCAGGGTAATGAAAAGGGAGAAGGGATAGCTGCAAAATACTTTAAAAAAAAAAAAAAAACTCTAGAATACATCAGGGTTTAGAATCAGTGAGATATCGAGTATATGGCATTCACAATGCAACCATAATTAACAATGATTTATTGCAAGTTCCTGGAATTGAAAAAACAGCTGGTGTTCTTGTATTGAATCTGAACAAAGGAAAAGATTCCAACTGCCTTTGCTTCTTTTTTATATAAAATTAAGGGATTTTGCAACTATCACTTGTGCACAATCTCAAGCAAACAGAATGGAGAAAATGAAAGCTTCTTTATATATATATATATATATATATATATATTAACAAGGGATTTTGCAACTAGCACTCATACAAGATCTCAAGCAAGCAGAATGGAGAAAATAACTGACCTCATTTATAATTCCATCACCACCAACACAAATAATTCCTGCAAAAATCATGTTGAATGAAAAGTAAATGTTGAACTAACTTAAAACAGTGATGTTCTAGTAAAGATATTTCTATGAAATGTGTACCATCAGGGCATGTGCTGAAATCAACAGTAGAAGCAAGTTTTCTTGCATGACCTGCAGAAGTAGTTTTGACCACCTCCATCTTGAAACCTGCAAGCTGTACATTTCAAATGATAAATGACAGAAAAATGATGAACATGGGAATTCCATTAGTATGTTATTTGCAGTGATGAAAGAAACATTGGAGAAGACATAAAAGAGAATATATGAGAAGAAATAAAAATCAAATCTGCTAAAAAGAAAATTAAAGACATATTAGATATCAATATTGATTAAGCATTTTTTTTTAAAACCCAACAATCAACTCACTGACTTTCTCAAAATAACATCAACTGATTGACAAGTGCAACATGGTAGGATTAAGACAATGTTGCAGGTGATCAATTAGGTCATTACATAGTAGTTGATAAACATGTAAATATTTTATATTAGTCAGACCAGACAGACCAGATAATAAAATAAAGGACAAGTTATCAAGCTGCTCGGCTTAAACGCAATTCTTCATCACAGCTTTCCATAAAGAAATTCATTCTGGTAAGCTGTACAAACTGAATATTGTCAAATGTCTTTTACAAAGTTATCTTTGATCGTATCCATTATGGTAAAACAGGAAACAAAGTGATGCTGATATTTAAATATCTTTCAGTTCTGACAATAGAGTCGCAAAAAGCAGAATACTTCTAAATCACAAATTGATTAAGCAGGATCACTTAACCAGAACATGAAGAAGAAAGAAATGCAGCCCTTTGAGAAGGACATGGTTATATGCTTTGACCTATATATGGATCTCTTGGAACAAATAGCCAAGCATCTCTTGGGCTCTTACTATTATGCTATATCTCTTGATTCTGACAGTGGAGACTGGAAACCCCCAGAAGCACCAAGGGTACAACAACAACAACTAAGCCTTTCATCCCAAGTATTTGGGGTAGGCTACATGAATCAAAAAAGAATCTCGCTGGATCGATCACTTTGATAGTCCTTCTCCATTCATTTCAATCAATTAATATCTCCTCATTTAAACCTCTAGAATCCATATCTTTTCGTATCACCTCCATCCATATTTTTTTTGGTCTTCTCTTCGTTCTTTTAACTTATCCTATATTGATAAACTCCCCTCGTTGAACTGGTGTAAAGATTTGCCACATCTACTCTCCAAGGACTACTAGGATTATTTAAGGTGTAAGGAACAGACGGTGATAATGTATTATCAAGCCGTGATCACTACATATCTTAAATATTTACCTCCTCAACCTTACTTTAACAACTTTTCATGCAAAACTGCCACTCAATACCAATAGAAATGGATACCAGCATAGTAAGAATATATATGTGCACAATAATTAAGAACACAGCATTCTTCAGCGAGGCAACAGTAAAACCACGTCTAGTTCAGGCTTGATTTTATGATCCACGCCCTACTCAGTAAGGTCGCCATTTTTCTTAATGATTCTTGACTTTGTTTAGTGCACTCTCTTAACTAAATGTTAGATTATCATACTTGTAGAGTTGCAAAAAGTGACCGACAAATTTTTAGAAGTATTCTAGAATGAAGGGGAATAAATGAGCACTTAGGAAGCTTCATAGTCTATGTAATTTCTAGAAACTGAAAGCTGAATAGAATCAACCAAACACAACTTATGGAGATTTAACTCACCTCAAATATTGGCTCCACTTTCCCATGGAAAACCTTGCTGGACCGACCGTGTCCAGATCGAGGATTTAGTATCACAAGGACTCTTGGTGCACTTTTACATTTTATTGGTTGTTGATCAAAAAGTGGAATGCTTGCAAGCAAGTCAGACGACTTCTTAGAAGAGACCATGGGATGAGGTAAACACTTCACAAAGCATTGCTGGTCTGCAAAGCCGCTGACCCACTGAATGGCTTCTTCTGGACGAGATGCCAAGAAACAGAAATCTCTTTGCCTTCTTTGCGGCTTAAACATACATGAAAGTTGCGACCTCTTCTTAAGATATGAGTGCACAGTAAAATGTCGTAGGCCAGCACTGTATGATACCTGCAAGAGTAATTGCACCACATGTATTAAGACTTGCTAGATTGAGAAGCTGCTGTTCAGAACTCAGAGCATGGGTCAGACGGAAACTGTTGGACAATGGTCCAGTTTTTCAAAGCACAATTTTTAATTAGAGTCGCAAAACATAGACCAGATAGATTTTTTTTTTTTTTTTTTTTTTTGGGGTAAAACACAACATAGGCTCCAGATAATAACAACTTCTGATTAGGAAAAAGAGCTTCAGCTCAGCATCGATAAGTAAACTTCCTAAAAACATTTCTAATTAATCAGTGAGAACATTGGTGATCCGAAATGTAATCAGTAATGTATATCAATAAGTTCTAGTCATAGTATAATTATTGATAGATTGCATCATGATGATATCAATCTCCTCTCTTGGAAAGCTTACCGATATAACATCCTCGAGGTACAACATATGAGAACCCCAAACCAGCGCCTTGCTTGAAAGTTTGGCATCAATAGCATCCAAGTTTGCTGCTGAGGCACTTTGTTCATCGGTACCTGTGGTTTTAGACTTTTTTACATGGGCAAGTTTCCCAGAGAAAACAACATATCCCAACAAATCACATTGTTCATCGCCTACATCAATTCTGTGTTCAGATGCCTTTGTCTTCTCAGGATCATCATTAACAGCATTGACCTCCTTTTTCCTTGAAGATTTTACTTTACCTCGTTTAACTGGAGGTACAATAGGGGAAGAATGTTGTCCTGTAGCCATTTGGGAACGTTTACTGCCCGTGCAGTTTGGAGATTGCTGTTGCAATACTTTCAATGGACTAATATTTTGAAGATGGAGAATGGACTCCTGTATCCTTAGCTTCCTGGTCGAGTTTCATAGCTTCGTATTTGAGTTTCATCATGTATGTGGAAACTGCCAACACATCAACACTGCTACAGTCTATTACGACCTGTACAATATGTCACTCCACATAACCCACATTGTAAATTTCAGAAAACCGCTGAAGCCTGCTAAAAAATGATGCAGAACATCACTTTAGTGTCTATGAAGTAAAGAAATCTATGAGATATATCTAAAGACTCAGCAAAATTAACTTTCAAAAGTGAATATGTAACAGGACCAACAGAGGAATTAACTGAGGGGCAAATATAAAAATAAAAAATAAAAAATAAAAAATAAAAACAGAGAGTTAACACATAAAAAAAAATGATGAGGAAGGGGTGTGTGGAGGTATCTTTACAACCAAAACCATCTCATTTTCATTCAAAAATAAATCACAGCTCAATTGAACGAAAGAAAACTACCTATACTCATCACATATACTTGAGATTTTTATAATACAGTGAGCAATTCAAATTTTAAATTGACATAGCATTCACCATGCTTCTACAATGACATGCAAAGAAGCACAAGAGCAAAAACTAGAAAGTAGGAACAAACAATCAGAGCCAATTAGACATTGTTTGAGACAAGGTTTAGTTAGCTAAATCAAGCTTCGATAAAGTATCAAACCCTAACTCCAAAAAAAAATTGAGACTTATTTGGTTGTCAAAATAAAGTTTCCCAAACCTAAGTTTCATAATCCCCAAAGATAGTGAAACCAGCTTTCAGGTGAGAGAAAAAATCCACTGGGTGAATTTTGGCAATTTCCATTTTTCAGAAGAATGAAGTTAGCCAAACTCCACTTTACAACTGGGTTTGTACTTTGTACGTGCAAATTGTGGTTTCTTTTTAACTAAAATGAAATAGCCAAGTCGCTAATTGTGCCAAACTAGCCCTGAGTAATTATCTGAAGCTTTTAAAACTTTACAGGTTTATGCTGACCAAACAAATCACATGTGATTGATGACAATCGGTCATTCTTTACCTCCTACTACTTGTTTCAGCAGAACAACCAATACTTGGCACACTTCATAAAGCGTAGGGATTCAAACCAATAGAGTGAGACACATTTTATCATCATCCTTATATGCTTTTGTTTATTAAAGGATGTATTTTTCCTGGATATGTGACTTTAAGAAAGAGTTAATAATCAACATTTTATCTAACATTAACTTCTAGTTAGAGTTAAACATATGTAGAAAAGCTCCCCAAAAGCTTTTCACTGAATCGCTGTTTATATCAGCATCTACAACTATAACTAATCTTTTATCCCAGACACTTGGGTAGGCCGTTTATCGTTTATATCAGCATCTATATATGAAAGGGGGGTTTTACATACTTGTCCCTTAAATCTTTAAAAATTAGAATTTAGTCCTCCAAATCTTCATATTTATAATTTAGTTCCCAAATCCTTTAAGTTACCACAATTTAGTCCCCCAACTATATTTTTTTTCCGAATTTTCCATTATATCCCGGAGTTATTTCACTTTAGTTCTTCTTTTCCTCTTCCTTCTCTCTTCCTCTTCTTATTGGGTTTCCCTTTCCATTCTTCTCCTCTCTCTTTTCTCTCTCAATTAATTTCTAAAGTGAAGTAATTTAGGAAAACCCAATAAAAAAAGGGAAGAGAGAGAGAGAGGAGAAGAATGGAGAGGGAACCTAATAAGAAGAAGAAGAGAGGAGGAAGAGGGAAGGGAGGATTAAAGTGAAGTAACTCAGTAGTATAATGGGAAATTCGGGCAAAAAATATAGCTGGGGAACTAAATTGTGGTAATTTAAAGGATTTGGGGGACTAAATTATAAATATGAAGATTTGGGAGACTAAATTCTAATTTTTAAAGATTTAAGGGACAGATATGTAAAAACCCCATAAATGAATTATTATTCTTTACAGATTGCTTTGAAATTGGTTCTATTTTAACTAGGGTTTAGTAAACCTGTATTTGAGGATTGTCTTGCTAACCAACTTTGTCTTTGCACCAGAAATTCTACAAAAAGAAACTAATTTCTAAATTCAACTAGATTCACACAGAGATTCTCTATGAGTCCACTCCAGTAATCATCAAATTTTTTTTTTTCATTGTCCTAAATTTAATTCTAAAAACCAATTTCGACATGATATAATTCAATTTACTACAGCAAAATTGTCCATCAAAATGTCACACAATCCCCTAACGGTAATTATCAAAATTGGAAGCAAGTCAACAACTTCATCCACTACCATAACAAACAAACAAAAAAAAAATCCCAGCTTTTTAAACTAAATTTCAGCAGGAAATTGCACCTGATTGTCCCGATCGCTAGCAGGACGGCCTCAGATCGACGCCGCAATTGGGCCACACGGCGGTGGCGGCGGGCAGCGGAGCAAATCAGATATCCGATCCTCCGGCGGCGATCGGCGGTGAGGTTAGCGGCCGAGGGGCTCGATTCGGTGGCGGTTCCCTGGAATGATAGTAATTGGATTAGGAATCTTGCAACGTCTCAGATGAGGAAAGGGAAAAATAGTGACAAATAAGAGGAAAGAGGCGGCTTGATGTCTGCTCCCAATTTTTTGTTTTTTGTTTTTAATTAATTGATTTATTAATTAATTAAGGATAGTATTTTAAATCTTTGTTACGTGTCGTAAAATGGACAGGTAAGATGAGGATCCAGAATGGGGAAATTCTAAATGAGCACACCACTTGACTTTGTGAGCACCACATGGGAAAGTGGTGCTCACCAAGTTAACTCGTGTGCTCATTTAGAATTACCCTTAAGACGCACTAGAAGAGAGGGGCAAGATTGGTAAAGCGTATGTTTTAGGCTTAACGGGTTGCGGATTGCACGCTCTGGTCAGCTCAACCCGTGCCTGTTAATCGTGCTAAACATGGAAGAGGGTCATGAGGCTAGAAAAAGAAAATTATAGTTAGATTATATATATATATATATATATATATATATATAAAACTATGTGCTGCTCTTGGATGGTCTTCCTAAGTGGAGAACTTTCTGCTTCTATATCTATAATAATTTTTCAAGTACAAGACAGAAGTGAATACAGAATATGATACCGTTTTCGTCACGCTCTCAAGTATGGAAGAGTAAGACGGGGATGGTTACTTGCAAAAGAAATCCTCTTTCTTGTTGGATTTCATCAGTCTTTTCTTTCTATTTAAAAATATATAAATTAAGGTTTTAAGCAAATTAAATAGGAGGATAGCCGTGGGGATGACTCATGAAAGTTTAACATTGTTTGAGCCAAATGGTGGGCGATAGTCCCCCCACATTACATTATTAGTAGTTTAAAGAAACAAATAATACATATATATTATTTATAGTAAAGGCCTTTTCAAAGGAAATGATTACAAAACTACAATACGAAATCCACTGTAGATTTCCAGCGATTTTGTCCGATTCCGATCAAAACACGAACTCCACTGTTGACTCCAACGACACGGTCAGAAAACTCTGATCTCCAACCGATGCACCGACGGAACATCCCTAGAGTTAATATGCAACTCCATCTCACTCGATCGATACTGATTTGGGAGCATCTCTTTCTGTATTACGATGAAAGCTAACTGAAGAGTTTTTAATTAGCAAATATCTAAGCACTATTAACATCTTTAGACATTTAAATTATAGAGAAAGCAACATCAACTCATAGAAGGTAGCGGGCTGAATCAATAAACAATTGACGTCCCCAAAGCAAAAGTCTAATACAAGGAAATAATTGTGTCAGTGATTGTAACTTTAGTGCCTCCACGGCCTATCTTTACCTAACACCAAACATTCAATTAGTCCAAGTCCAAGGTAACAGAGCGGGGGTTGGGTTTGGTGTCAATGTTGGTTGGAACAGACAGTATTCCTATATATATAGCCATTGTATGGGTCTCTGGAGGTGACATTTACGATGCTTGTATGTTAGTCATTTTTCTGAATTCTTTATCAAATATAATTATAGAGAGGAGAATATATGTGTTGATTACTCAGTGAGCGAAGGCACAAGGATCAATATGAAGATTGTGTGAGAAGAAAGTATTTTTCAATTGTTATTGAACCTTGTGATAAAAGATGTGTTCGGAATCATATAATGAAAGGTTGCATTAGAAAAATTGGAACATTTTAATTACGAATGGAATGAATTATTGTTATGTATTTCAAATAAAGAAATTAAGTTTTTCGTAACAATTTTCTAAAATAGCATTTTTGAGATTCGTTTTTTTCCCCCTTAATTTTTTAACTTTTTTTTTGCAGGAAAGCTAGCAGCCCTGGTTTGAAACTATATTTCTTTTCCCCCTTCAACTTGTGCTCGCAGCAAAATAGCATTTTAAAGTTTTAGCATAAGTACGGGAAAATCTATTTAGACACATCAATTTGCTTTTGAAGCCTATCTTTTTCTCTACGTCCACTTTTAATTTTGAATCATTCAATATTTACTTAGTACGCTCTTCTTCTTTTTTTTTCTTCCTAATTCTAACCCTCTCTCTCTGTCTCTTATTTTCTCTCACATTTCATTATGATCGGATATTACTGTCCAACCAAAATGAAACTTGATCGTGAATTAATATCTAATCGGTGTTCAATTATGCTGGATATTAATACTCAACTGATAGATTGTAAAAAGCAATTTAATCCAAAAAAATAATGCCGAACTTGTAATTTCTCAGAAGTTTGAAATAAGTGGTGTGCATGAATAGAGCTTCCCCATGCATATTTATACCTTCATGTTTTGTAAGATTACAATTTTAATGCCTTGCCTTTTGCATATTTTAGTACATGGCCATGACATTTTGGAGTCTATATGTGCAATGATATATATTTATCTTCTTATAATAATAAAATAATTATAATTCATTTATTCGTATTTAATGTATTATTTCTCTATGATGGTATGAACATTAATCCATTGTTTGGTGAACAATGCTAATCAATTTTGGTCAACTAGATGATCTTTTATTGAGACTAATTCAAAGACCTATTGCACATGAGACTCGCATTGTATGATGACATGTTCTCTCTTATTAATGGAACATGCCTCTGTTTAGTTTTCAAGGGGAAAAAAATCTATATGATTTTCTTGCAACTAAAGATTGTATCTGCCAAGCAATAGAGGTGACATTAATTTCCAAAATGACCCCTTCTTCTGCACCTGACATGTAGCTTCTCAAGATAGCTGATAAGAATAATTAGGGTGACTTATACGTCACATCCTTAGAAGAGGAGATATCCAGAGTTGATTGTAAGTCGAGGTGAGCATCGATCATTGTCAACTTTGGCAAAACCAAATCGGACCGGATAAAAATGAAAACTGGAACTGTCAAATTGACTTTGTGGATTTGGTCGGTTAATTCAATGCATTATCTGCCATTAATTTTTGTTGCTGATTTGAATTAGGGGTGAGCATGATCGCCGACTCTAATGGCTTCGCCCGACTCTGGTTGAAATCGGTTGGAGTTCGGTCGGAAAAATTATCCGACGGTAGTCGCAGTTTTCTACTCTCGAATCCGATTGGAGAACTCTGTTTTCCGACCGATCGACTAATTGAACGTCTAAAGTCAAACTGCACCTCCGGCTTCGCCCGACTCCGAGGAAATTGGTCGGAGTTCGATCAGAAAATTTTTCCAACGACTGTCAGAGCTTTCTATCCTCCGATCTGATCAGAAAACTTCGATCTCCGACTGATTGATACATCCCTAAATTGAACTCTACGTCTATAACAATATGATTGAAAAAAATGAGGGGAAGGTCCATGGATGAAAAAGAAGAAATGACAGGAAAGAAAAGGAGGAAAGAGAGAACCTCAAGCACCTATCTCTATGCCCTTTTCATATATTTTATGGGCACTTACCAATTCGGTAAGGACCGAATTTCAAAGCTCGAAACTAAAAACTGAACAAATTATTTTGGTTCGGTTCGGTTCGGTTTCACTTAGCGTGTGTTTGTTTGCATGAAAGTAAAATGGAAGTAGTGGAAGTAAGGCTAATTCTACTACTTCATGTGTTTGTTTAACCAAGAAGTAAATTAGAAGTTACTTCCATTAGAATGATGTGGATCCATGTGGCAACTTTACTTTTATTTTTCTCATCGTCTCATTTTTTAAGAGAAGAGTTAATGAAGTTTTAGGAATAAAGCAAAATAATATATTATATTCAGCTCTCGTTATTACTTTTCAAATTTAATTCACGAATAGAATACTATTATTATAGTATTTATTAAATATTAAAAAAATATTATTTTTTATTCATAACCTTCTTTTTACTTTCAAGATTTATCATACAAATACTAGAGTTCTATTGAAAATTAATTTTTCCTAAACTTACATATTGAAAGTTACTTCTATTTTTCTTCATTACTTCTGATACTTCCAACATCCAAGCTGTCCTTAATTGAATCAGTTTCGATTGATTAATTAGGTTTTACCTAAGCTCTGTTGATCCTTAATTTTAAGCAAGCACCCCATTGAGGCAATAGGTCATGATGTTCTCTATTTTTCTCGTCGGGATGGTGAACAAAACTGCAAAAGTGCAGAGTATTCGATAAATAATAAACCAATCACCAAAATAACTAATCAAAGCGTAATTAAAATCTCAATCATCAAACATATTAACATAGAGATTTAATATGGAAAATCCAGATAGAATTAAAACCACAAATAAACTGGATTATGAATTTTAACTTTTATAACTGCTATACAACCACAGTTGCTCGAAATGATCTAAAATATCTCTCTCCGAATCACTGGACAATAATTGAATTAGATCCCAACTTTTAATTACTCTCAAATAGACAGGTGAAGTTCACTTTTTATCTCATGCGGACAAAACAATATAAATTGTGCTATAACCTCCTAAAATTACTCATTGTTTATTTTCACATATCACGAAATAATTAGTATAAAAAGATAAAATTCATTATTTTTGAACCTTTTTTTTCTCTGATTTGAAGGAAAAAATAGTATAACAAGATATAAATCAAGGAATTATATCTAATCCAATCCAATATCATCTCTCTTCGAAATTAATATTCTTCAAATTCGCCGCTCAAAATCTTGAATTAGTTTCTCTAGTCAGTATATAGAACCACTAGCAAGCAAGTTATTTTTCTTTTCACAAGATTTGACCTTTAACGGGTACAGTCTCTCATATGTAGTGTCGAATACATCTCTTATCGTAAGATTTACAAATCAATTAGAAAATTTTTACTGCAGAATCATAGTAGGCAAGGTATTTCCATGAGAAAGATCAAAAAGAAAAGAAAAGAAAAGAAAAGGAAAAAAAAAAACACTTTGGGCGATTCTTAGTTTGGGTTATGTGCAAATTACTAAGTTGAAGAGGGTTTATGTATAAAAAGCCCTTCCTTATTTATGGGGAGTTTTTAAAGAAGCACACCACCTGTTGAGCCTACTTAATAACTGTTATGGCTGAAAGTCCAAACTAAAATTATAACGTAAAGTGGGCTCACTAGAAAAACTGGTGTCCTCCTTTGGAAACTCTCTATTTCTTAGGAATTTCTAAAGAAGCACACCCTTTGTCCTAGCATTGTCCGCACACACTCTCTTTTCGGGTTTTTCGTGCACACACCACTTTCCCCTTTATCCTTTCTTCCTTACGGTGAACACACCAAAGATTTCATTTCCAAACCTCATCTCTCAATCTCCTCCGATCTGAATCCTAACTCGCACTGCCTACGTGAGCCCATATCCAACACCACGACAGGCCTTGCAGTCCTCCTTGTACTCACCATACAGAAAATAGTACCATGCGCAATCTAACTCCAAATAGAAAATATTACTGTCAGAATCTAATTCCGAATATGAGTGTTCTTTTGAAGGGATGCAAGCTGAATGAAGACAAGGATAATATGGTCAAAATTTTTGAATGACAAACTTGTAATAAGGGGGAAATTATATATGCACCCGGCATTTTACTCTTGACGCACGGTTTTGAAACTTATAAATAATTACAAGTTTGCTATTATTTTTTTTGACTAAATTATCTTTATAAATTCCAAACTAAGACTTTTTAATTACGACTCATCGTCTTCCTCCTCTATTTTCTCTCTAAAATCCTAAATAATTTTTTTTGGTATTTAATAAAAACACATCTCCTATAAAATCATCAATTTGATATCTTGATCCCAAAAATTTTTTTACATTAGCGTTCCTGAAAATATTAGAAGAATTTTAAATTTTTCGATTTCACCGTGACAAGTGAAATTTGGATTTGGAATTTTAGTTTGAGTTTTTTTATACAAATGAAAAATTCCAATATTCAATTGGTGTCAGAGAATAAATTTAAGATACGATTTAAATTTTTTTTTTTAGGTTTTATGCATATTTGTTTGAAATTTATTATTAATTAGCATTTTTTTTTATGGGGGAGACTTCGCTTGCTGTTCGGGTATTAATACCCTACCAGCACGTTTCTTGGTCGGGTATTAATACCCGACTAAAATTTTTTTTTGTTCTTAAACTAACATCTGATTCAAAAAAAAGGATAAAAATGGGATCGGGCGGATGAGCAGTTAGAGAAAAGGAGGATGGTTATTTTTGGAAATTTTTTTTGGCACAAGAGTAAAATAATAGTATTTCAAAATAAGAGTTTGGTGCAAAAAGTATCCAAGATGTCAAAAGTAAAATACCGTGTGCAAATAGAATTTCCCGTAATAAGGTATTATGAAAATGTGGACACTAATACCAGTGGTGTGCTACTTTAGAAATTTCCCATTTCTGCTGTCCAAAACATCAAATCGCGCTCTTTTCCATTTCCCGTCGTCAGAGGCGCTGCCGTCGGCTCCTCCGCCTCCAGGTTCTTACCTACGATCTCCTCTCTCTCAATAATTTCTCCTTTTTATTATTTTTTATTTTTTTTTTAACGTTTTTGATCTTAAATGCTTAATTTGTAGCGAATACCTGTTCTTCATGATTCGTTCTTGAAAATTGCGATGATTCAAGGGCAAATTATCTCGTCTAGGGCTTTGAAAACTTCAACCGAGAAAAACGAAAATGAGTAGAAATTCAAGTATTAGACATTATTCAATTTAAGGGCTCATCATCATTTTTTTTTATATGGAGAATGCAAAGTTGTGTCTCGCTTAAAATTTCAGCTTGAGAAATGCCATGAATCCCTCATTTAGGTTCTCGGAGGGGTTAGATACGAAAACCACGCTACTTAAAAAAAAAAAAAAAAAAAAAAAAAAAAATCTTTTTGCATCCTTTTCCAAATTTTCTTCACTCAATAGCCATCTGGGTTACTGGGTACTTGTCTTTTGAGTTCGAGCTTTACTAGAATTTGTAGAATGCATCATCTATTGATTAATGGTAACTGCTAAATTTATAACCCTGCCATTTTAGATGGGTCTTTCATGCTCTTCACTGTGTTAGATCAGTTCTTCATAGAAAATGACTTGGGATTAAGGATCATGGGATCCTTCTTTTTGCATAAACGGTAGATTAATGCCCTCCGGTGTTCCATTAATTAGAAATTAACAGAACATAACATAGAATGTGTGCTTGCTTAAGTCATAAGCAATTAGATGATATTGATTATAAATTCATAAGCACCATAATCTTCCAAAAATATGAGTGACAAAATAGAATTAGAAGTAACATACGTTTTAAATTTTTCTAGTTGCTAAACTTACTATTATTTTTAAATTTTGTATAAAGTGACACAAAAACCCATATATTTTAAGACCTTTTAGACAACCTATTTGAAGTTCTTTTATTTCATTAATATCTCTATCGAAAGTGTGGTATATTCTAGGATTGCTTATACCCTTCTCTTCTAAGTATCTGTACCTATATGTTATTTAAGAAAGTCCTCTACGTATATTTTGAAACAGTTTGTAAGTCCTTCAGTTGGCTTTCTGAAGAGTAGATGTGGCGATCCTTTCGCAAATTTATTGTATAAATAGTTGAAAATGGAGGGATGATCCTATAAATTCTCCATCCTATTTCTAATCTAGTATTTCTTATCGTCGACTATCATAATATAGATCCTGATAAAGAACCTAACTGGGTTGATCATCACTCTCGAGGTCAAGAGTAGTGATACCATCGACAATGTCACGAGGGAAAGGTCTCAATCCTTCCCTTCTTTTTCCTTTTTTTTTTTTTTCAAATTTCTCCAAAACTTTGCAGTTTTTTTGTTGAAATTGTCATTACAACTATCGGTCACGTTGCAGAAGTCCATGTCTGCACTTGATATTTAAAGAAAGTGGTAAAACTATTATAACTTGGAAAACACCATCATGCTCCAATTATAGAGGCCCACCATGTTTGCTCAAAAATTGGATTTCTCCTTCCATTGCAAAATTATTTGATTGCTAAAGAAAATTGAGAATTACAAAAAAAATTGAGGAATAACAGGAACGGAAATATTAATTTATTCCCTTTTTGATGTGGGTTCGGGTGGCGATGGAGCCTCGCTGGTTCACTCCGTTGACCGTCTGACCGGAAAGGGGATGGCTCTGCTCCACTCCTTGATTTCACGAGCTCGCCCAAAATCGTCCAAAAGTCCTCTCTCTGGACTCAATTTTTGTCTTTTATAGACCGAATCAGCTCGAAATCCGGCTCAAATTCTCCCTGAAAAATCGGATCACGAGATATCAGCGAAATAAACAGACGGAAAACAACCCGCAAATTGACACCTGCGGAAGCACTCCCGCGGTTGCCCACCTGCGGGATCGCTCCCGCGGGTGCCCACCTGCGGGATCGCTCCCGCGGGATCGCTCCCGCGGGATCGCTCCTGCGGGTGGGCCACCGCGGGAGCCTCCCGCGGGTTCCCACCCGCGGGAGGGACTCCCGCGGGTGCACACCCGCGGGATTCTTCCCGTGGGTGGGCACCCGCAGGAGGAATTCCCATGGGGCCCACCCGAGGTGGAATTTCCCTCAAATTTTTTTTCACGTGTCTACATAACCCCCTCCAAAGTTTTCGAAGTTTTGTATTGAGTCGCACTGAATTTCGAAACATTTTGGATTTTTTACTTTTGCTATCAGACGTTTTAAAGGATTTGGTAGACATAGATAATTGTTAACATATTTCGCGGAATATGAGTGGAGATATGACGTTAACATGCTTAATCAATTATTTAATAACAAATAGAGGTATGATTTTAACGTGCTCATTAGATGACAAGTAAAAATATGATGTTAACGTACTCGTTGAGTGACAAGCAGAGGTATGATGTTAACATGCTTATTTTAGGCCAAGCAGAGATATCATGTTAACGTGCTCATTAGAATCCTAACCGTTCAGTGACATCTAGTCTGACGGATCAGGGAAAGACAGAGGTGACATTAAACGTGTCTTGGAGCTCAACCTATTCAGAGAATCTGGTCATGATAGAAACAAGCTGACTAAATAGAGGTGACGGCTAACGTATTTAGCCTTGGAATCGGACTGTCAGAGGTAACTGTTAACTTGATAGGGAGATGATTTTCGTCAGAGGTAATTTTTAACTTAACAATATAAAAAACAAGTTCATTAGAAACTGTAATATTGGACTTGATGTAGTGTGAGTTTTCTTTTCTGTCAGAGGTGAAAGCTTAACATGACAGGAGATTTAATCGGATTTTATTTTATTTGATTTTGAATTATGATGTCAGAGGTGTGATTTTAACTTGACAAATATTTTGAAGTGTCAGTTGCTCTGCTGGAGAAAAATGACGAGAAAAATTTTGTTGTCAGAGGTGAAATCTTAACATGACAAGAGATTTATCTGATTAGGGTTTTTAGCAAACCCCCAGCTATCAACGGATTTGATTAGTTTTTACCAACTACAGTTTGAGTCGGGCTAGCCATACTATTCCCCTCAGTATGGTGAGTTGTCGAGGGTTTCGTTTGGGCTTAAATGCCAAACTTTTCCTCTTCCCTTTGTTTTAGCAGCTTTTGGACAGTGATGTATTCTCATATTCGGATAAGGATACTATTGTGACAGATTTGTCATAAGATTTTTAGCAAACCCTCGGCTATCAACGGATTTTTCTAGCCTTTACCAACTACCGTTTGAGTCGGGTTAGCCATGCTATCCCCCTCAGTATGGTGAGTTGTCGAGAGTTTCGTTTGGGCTTAAATGCCAAATTTTTCCTCTTCCCTTTGCTTTAGCAGTTTTGGACAGTGATGTATCCTTATATTCGGATAAGGATACTATTATGACAGATTTGTCATAGAATTTTTAGCAAACTCCCAGCTATCAACGGATTTGACTAGTCTTTACCAATTACCGTTTGAGTTGGGCTAGCCATATTATTTCCCTCAGTATGGTGAGTTTGTCGAGAATTTTGTTTGGGTTTAAATGCCAAACTTTTTCTCTTCCCTTTGCTTAAGCGGCGTTGGGCAATTCATACTTTTACCCCCAGTATGAAGGGGTTGGCGAGAAACTGGTCTCTTTCCATTGCCTTGACGGCATTTGGTACTTCATGTTTTTTACCCCCAGCACGGTGGGGTTGACGAGAAATTTATTCTCTTCTAATTGCCTTGTCGGCGTTGGGTAGTTCATACTTTTTATCCCCAGCATGGTGGGGTTGGCGATAAATTTATTCTCTTCCTGTTACCTTGATGGCATTTGATAATTCATGTTTTTTACCCCCAGTATGGTGGGGTTGGCGAGAAATTTATTCTCTTCCGTTGCCTTGATGGCGTTGGGTAATTCATGCTTTTTACCCCCAGCATGTTGGGATTGGCGAGAAATTTATTCTCTTCCCGTTGCCTTGTCGGCGTTGGATAATTCATACTTTTTATCCCCAGTATGATAGGGTTGTCGAGAAATTTATTCTATTTCCGTTGCCTCATCGGCGTTGGGTAATTCATACTTTTTACCTCCAGTATGATGGGATTGGCGAGAAGCTGGTTCTCTTCCCTTTGTCTTGACGACGTTGGGCAGTTCATTTTTTTATTTTATTTTATTATATATATATATATTTTTCATCATTCATTTTTTTTTTGCATCCTCACAACTCCCTGCTTCTTTGTGGTCAAAAGGGGTTAATCCTTTTTTTTTTGCAGGTTATGGGGGTTTAAATTAACCGTCCTGAGCTCGTCTTTGGAATTGTTGTGAGCCCAAGTGGTACCTTTAGACCACCCACATTAAATATGTCCGAATTAGCTCTAATTCCTTTTTTATTCAGCTTTGAGCTGAACTGCTCCAACGTCAATCAATACTTGAATTTTGTCTTTTAGAATAAAATAATTTTTTGTGGGGTGACCTACAATCCGATGGTATAGGCAGTAATTCGGATCGTTAGTCTTTTCAACCTCTTCAGGCCTCTTGCTCTCCGGCAACTTAAGCATCTTGCGTTTGCTGAGCAGATTTAACATAATAGCAGTATGCTCATCCTTAAACGAATACTGCTTTTGAATCCTGGGTGACTTTACTGTGTTGCTCATAGTTGGCTATGCTTTCTACTTCGGTGTGCTTTCTACCGCCATTGCCATTATAGCTTTCCCTTTGGAACGGGAAAATTGGAATGGAGGTCCATTTGTACTGCCTCCGGTTGCAGACTGCTGCTTTTCGAGGCGTCGAAGTATATCTTCGGCCTGTTCACCCTGCTTAAGCAGATTTTTCTATGATTTGGCTTCAACCGAGCCCATCTTATCTAGAACGTCGGTTAACAAATTGTGCCTACAAGTTTCCACTAGAGTGTCCTGCGTCATGCCATGTGGGTATCGAACAGACAGTTCTCGGAATCGCTCGATATAAGTTTTGACCGTCTCGCCTTCCTCTTGCTTTGCCGCTAGTAAGGATAGTATAGAGACTTCAGTATTATCTTCAAAGAATCGGGCTAAAAACTCACGTTCTAAATCAGCCCATGATTTAATTGTTCCCTGGGGTAGCTGCATGAACCAGGTAAATGCGGGCCCCCGTAAAGTGCTCGCAAATATCTTAGTCATAGTCGGATCATTCCCCATGAGGTGTCCTGTCTGCGACAGAAAGTAGAAAATGTGCTGTTGCGGCGAACCTCTACCATCGAATGATTGAAGGTTCAATGGTTTATATTTTGCAGGATAAGGTACGGTCTCCCATTCTATGGGATAGGGACGGACCACCCCCACCTCTTGCAGTTTTTTGCGATGAAGGAGAGCTTGTAGTTGGTTCTCCATCTTCTCTATTTTTTCTGCATGAGGGTTGATGATAACCTTCACTTCCTCTTCCTCTCTCGAATGAGGAGGTACTTCTTCATCCTCGTCCTCGCTGTCTTCATTTATTTGGACGGGTCGTTTTCCTTTCTGCCGACCAGAAACGGACGACGAGAATTGACTCTTTCTAGTTTGAGCTAACAACTCAATTAAAAATTGTTTCATTTTTTCTATAGCCTCCTCTTACTGTTCGAGACGTTTTTCTTGTCTCTCAAACCTTCCAGAGACTTCTTCTAGACGCACGCTCTCTGGCTCAATAGAAACTCTTTTTAACCCTGGAGTGATTTCATTATCTGAAAGGTTGTTTCCGATCACTTTTTTACCTTTATTAACCATATGCGATGAGGCGGCAGGCATATCAGTTCCAGAGCACACCTTTTTCACCGTCCGTATTCTTTTGGGTCCGCTAATCCGCTCAAAAACAGACCGTTTCAAGTTGCATTTGCAGTTTGATAGAACATTGAGATCAGCTGTTCGCATTGGCAGTGAGGAGTTCTTCCAATTGAGGTACTCTCTCAAATCTTGAAGTACCTTCTCATCTCTATTTGCATCTTGACGCCTCTTGCGTCGCAAATTCGGTTCATAACACTGAAGAGTTTGCAATATTTCAGGGCTGAGCTCTTTTCCAGTATCAAATTGTTCTCCAACTCTTATGCGGATTGTTCTGGAGTGCACACTGGCCTGAGTAGTTGTATGGGCCCCGCGCGCCTCTGATAGAAAGATTAAAATATTTGGTGTATGTTGCATGCTCACCATAGGCGTGCTCGAAGAGATATGAGAGTTGTGTTCATTGAACGTAACCCATCGTTGCTTCCGCGAAGTGGAATCTACGGGGTGCAACCCGCGGTTGCATCTGCGGGATGCAACCCGCGGTTGCAACTGCGGGTTTGCACCCGTGGGTTTGTTCCTGCTGGGTGCAACCTCGGTTGCACCTGCGGGTTTGCACCTGCGGTTGCAACCTGCGGTTGCACCTACGGGTTTGCACCCGCGGTTGCACCTACGGGTTTGCACCCGCGGATGCAAGCCGCGGGTGGCAACCCGCGGTTGCAAGCCACGGGTTGGCACCCGTGGTTGCATGCCGCGGGATGCCACCCGTGGTTGCAAGCCGCGGGTTTGCACCCGCGGTTGCAAGCCACGGATTTGCATCTGTGGGGTTACTTCCGCGGAATACAATCCGTGACTCCATTCGTGGGTTTGCTCCAAAATTTTTTACTGTCCCGGAATTTTCTGCAACCCTTCCTCTATGATTGAGGCGTGCTCGTTGAGTTTTACGCCTTATATTTCTCTTTTGGGAGCGGATTTAGGTCTGATTTGACTTTTGGCTTGACTTTGGAAAGGGCGATAACGCCGTGTTCTTGACAGATGATGACGTCTTGTCAGTTTCAACGGGCGATGATGCCTCGTAAGTATTGAATGGCGATAATGCATTTTCAATTTTGGCCGGCGATGACGCCTCGCCTTATTTAATTGTCGCCCGGCGATGACGCCTGGGCTCCGAATCCGAGAATGATAGGAACTCCTCGTATTTTTGCTGATCAACCTCCACGACCAGCGTCTCAACCATTGAGCCAATCCGCACCCGGTCGGACTGCGCCACCAAATTCTCTATGGTAAACAGGGGGGCTCCCACTGTGGTCGCCAGTTTTTATTTGCTCAAAAATTGGATTTCTCCTTCCATTGCAAAATTATTTGATTATAAAAGAAAATTGAGAATTACAAAAAAAAATTGAGGAATAATAAGAACGGGAATAAATTTATTCCCTTTTTGATGTAGGTTCGGATGGCGATGGAGCCTTGCTGGTGCACTCCGTTGACCGTCTGACCGGAAAGGGGATGGCTCTGCTCCGCTCATTGATTTCACGAGCTCGCCCAAAATTGTCCAAAAGTCCTCTTTTTGGACTCAATTCCTGTATTTTATAGACCGAATCAGCTCGAAATTCGGCTCGAATTCTCCCTGAAAAATCGGATCACGAGATATCAGTAAAATAAACAGACGGAAAACAACCCGCGGGTTGGCACCTGCGGAAGCACTCCTGCGGGTGTCCACCCGCGGGATCGCTCCCGCGGCCCGCGGGTGTGCACCCGCGGGTGTCCCGCGGGATTCCTCCCGCGGGTGTCCTGCGGGATTCTTCCCGCGGGTTGGCACCCGCGGGAGGAATTCCCGTGGGGCCCACCCGCGGGGGAATTTCCCCAATTTTTTTTTCAAGTGTCTACACACCATTAATACACTATATTAGATGGGGCCTTATCATTAGTAATGCATAGATACGTTTTTAAAACAAAGAGGTATGCATATGTGATTAAATATAGACAAATATGGTCATATGAATGAATGTAGAGGAAATGGGTTTTCAAGTTTTCTCAATTAGCCTAATTTATGTTTTAAGGTTTTAAGATGTTAATTAGCCTAATCAAATGTTATTAGCTAAAAACTAAAAGACATTGCTAATATTTTAAATGTTATCGGCTAAAAAAGAAAGAGTAAATAAAATCCAATTCAATCCAATTTCTAGAAACTAAAAAGATGCCAAGACATCAATATTAGAAAAATGTTTTTCATACCAATCTACATACGAAGAGAGAAACATTACCTTGCAAGGATTAACTTTCATTGCCGTAAGACTAGATGAGAGATAGTGTGGCGTGCTTATGGAGTTGGTTTTACTGTTGTACTTGTGGTGATGGTGTCGCTGCTGTCGCATTTGCTGTACTATTTGGTTGATGCAAAAAATTGCAAAGCTATCTTAATCTATGAGTTTTAATACCAGCGACCTATGGTTTAAGAATGTTGTCATGCCCAATATATCATAAGCCCATAAGTTAAAACACATGGAACTACATAGGGAATATTTTTTAGTGCACTATAACCAGCAACATGGATATGTGGGAAGTATGCTCAAATATGAAACCACATAACATGGAATGCCAATGCAATACTGAAATTTAGTAAAACTATGAAGGTCATAATAGGAACAAAATGTTTCAGTTTGTGGGCAATACGCACAATTTATATCTTATATTGTGAGATGTTCCATCTATATCCCTAATTTACTTGTAATACATTACAAAGAGAATCTAGTCCACTCTCCAAGTGACCAAAAGGGGTACTTATATCTTAAGTTGTTGCTATTTAGAACCATGGATACTACTAGATCTAAAATAAGTAACATAAAATTTAAATAATCTTAATTATCCTCATTCTAGCCTTATAATTTAATCACATTAAAACAATTATTGTCCTAATCTTTTACTTGTTATATAGCCAATACTTATTGATCACAATTGCATTATGTATTTTTGGTGGTTCTTATGAATGATGAAGCAATGAAATGGATATGCAATCTGGACTGCTGGAGTGAAATTTAGGCTATGAATCAGTGGACCACATCACTTTAAAAAACAATAAACAACAATGAAAACGAAGGTTTTTCTGCAAAATTTTGGCTATATAACATGCACACTTCTATCATGGAGCCACTTCGTGTCTGGCATGTCTCCCGCTTGCTTATCCTATATATTTTATTACAATTTGTAGGAGTCAGTATATCGTGCTCTTAGTGATGTTATTTTCGTGCACAGAGTTTAGGTTAACCACATGATTTTTTTAATATATCCATTCAATTCTGTAAGAACCATTTCCCATAATAAATTAACAAACAATTGCCTCCATTTTACTTACCAGCTTCATGAAGTTGGGCACAATTTCTTATAGTGATGGTTGCACTTTCCTGCATAAGTTTCTATTTGTCTTTACTGATCTTTATATCTCCATTTCATAATTATGTTGATTCTCTTACCTTTGTCTGTAGTTTCCTTTTCACTCGGCTGTGGGGACAACCTGTATACTTATGTACAGTGTCTTCCTGTTTGAAGCCAATAACATCCCCACTTGTGCTTCATTTATCCACTTGCCTGTGATTCTCTCTATAAAATGGGTCATGATCGGAAAGTGGTATTCCTTTCGGAAGGTCTCCAATCAGTTCTCCTCATCTTAAGAGCCATCAAACCTTAGACTCTTTTGATCATTGTCATCCAGATTTTTCCTTCAGCTTCATATAAGTGCACTTTTTGCCCATCAAAGCTACAACCTTTGATAACATAAGTGAAAAGGAATTATTGTTCTATAGCTCTAACTTAGGTATTTAATCAAAACAACTATTATCAATCAGTCACACCAAATCAAATCAACTAATAAAAAGCAACCATAAGAAACAAACGATTTTAATGTGGAAAACCCCTTAAGAAAAAAACCATAGATAGAAAATTAGATGACGAAAAGGTTTTGCAGTCGCTCGTTTCCATAACTCCTATACACCCATAGTTGCTAGCAGTAGTCTAAAAATCTAGTTCTCTACTTGCTTGACACCTACAAATTAGAAATTTGAATCTTAATCATTTCGATTAATAAACCCACTCACAGTACAAAGAATAAGATGATCGTAAAGATTCTAGACATTAACGAAATTACTAGATCACATGGAGATTGATATCTAGATGTCAGAAATAACAGTAAGAATTTATCTCCATCCAAGAAAAGCTTCAAGAAAATCTTCACCAAATCTTTATAAACATGTCTTCGAAATTCTTCACAAATCTTTTGATCCAAGGCCTCATCTTCTTTAAAACTCAAAGCCTCCAAAAGTCTCTTCAAGATCTCAAAAACAGTTCTTCAAGGTTGCTTTTATAGGTTGCTGGGAGGAAACCCTAGTCCAAAATAAATCCTTAAACAAACTCAAAACATCAAATCTGACTCAAAACTGAGAATCCCAATCTTGAGCCATCGATGGTTCCACCGCTTACTAGCTCTATATTGGGTTCTATGCAGTGAGCCACAGCCTTGAGTCACCGGTGGTTGAGCACAGAACCCACTTTGTAGTACTTCAGTAAAATAATCATAACTTTCGCATCCTTTTATTGAGCTGCTTCAACTACTTTTAAAAAAGAATTCAATTTTCGACAACTTTCTCCTACATAAATTTTTCTGGATTGGACTTTAACCTTGTCAAAAACTTGGCTTGAAGTTGCTGGATTTGCATAGGACTGCATATAAACTTGGTTTCCGCAATGTTTTTCAACTCGAGTTTATTCTAAACCTTCTCTAATGAACACGATCATTATGAATGGGAATTTGGTTATTATTTTGGTTACAAATTTCCAATATACAGTATAAAATTTGTAACAATGAGTCTTCAAGTATATCGATCCTTAGTTCTTAAAATTCTAGGGGCATATCGAGAATATTATTAATTTTTAGAATCTTGCTTTGTTTTAAGTGACTGTATTCTCTCCTACTCCAGAGGTAGAATTCCCTTTGCTTTTGTCGAAGACTTGATGCAATACTCTCCCTGTAGAAGTGCTCTTAGAGTCAAATTGTAACAATATACTCTAAATACATATAGGAAAAATACCAATTTGGCTATCACTATGGTATTTGATGGCCATCTTGCCAAGTCAAAGTTCAAGCACTCTGCAGTGTCCTGTTATTTTCTCATGATAAGATGATCAGGACCAATTAACTCTTTTAACATTTTCCTTTTACTGCCAAGATTCAACTTCACCCCTTTAACCCATGAAGTTATTTCCTTGCTACCACACTAATTTGTCACCCTAGTACATATGTTTAAACCATCTTAATCCCCAATTGGAGCTATCTCTAACTGTTCTAAAATGTTCTTGTTTCTTATAACATCTTATGGTATTGTCCTTTTCTATGAGTGCATTCTATTTTTATAATGTCCATGAACAACCGCTTCTG
The DNA here is from genome assembly GCA_036321105.1 of Dracaena cambodiana. Classification (NCBI taxonomy): domain Eukaryota; kingdom Viridiplantae; phylum Streptophyta; class Magnoliopsida; order Asparagales; family Asparagaceae; genus Dracaena; species Dracaena cambodiana. The sequence continues at coordinate 3,812,471 of JAYEPQ010000007.1, forward strand.
GAGTAGCCAAATAAGGGTTAGCTAACCTTATAATTAAAGAGTCAACATGAACGATTAAGATTTGACCAGTTTTTTTTATGTGTGGTCCATATTTAAATAGAAATATATTTTCACAAATAAATTATCCAATGCTAATTATTGTAGATGTCTCTTCACAATAATCGTAATGTAGAAATTCTTGGCTTTATGTGTGCCTGTTGTCAAATGTGATTCACTATAACAAACTTATCATCTTTTTTCTTTCTTCTGAGCTTTTTCCCAAGTCTAACGAAAATATGGTAGACATCAGTTGAACATTTTGGACTATGATAAGCCCCTTTCTGGTCTATAGTTTCAGTTTGGAGATTGATACTAATTATAGAATATGTATATCAAGTTAACATCCAACCTAAAACTTTGTCAAATCTTTTGCAAAGCCTTGCTTTAAAGCTAACCCTATTTTGATAAGAGAAGGCTTATGATGATGATGATGAGGAGAAAAATACACCTGTTTTCAGGATTTGAGCCTTGACTATTTTAATTAGTTTGCTGCCTCTTTATTCTTATTCATCTCTAAATTCTTATTTAGCTGTGCTCATTTTTTGGAAATCTTTCTTGATTGCCCAAGTTCTTACCCATAAAGCATGATAGGTTATATATATATATATATATATATATTATAACCCCATTGATATTTTGCAGTCGCCGGGTTCTCCAAAAACTTGTCCATCACTTTATTCATCATAATCTTCTGCACAATATTTCATTTCCTATATGATCCTTTTCCATATCACCGCTCATCTGGTTCAATGTTCTCTCAATAAATATTCATTCCGTCGGCAGGTGGAAACGACATTTCTAAAACATTCCTAATCCGTAAATTGTAAATGGTCTTAAGCTGATGGATACTATTGGCCTTATAACGAATGTTGTGAGTGTGAGTCAATGTTCTCTAATTTCCGAGGTGAACTTAGGGACACCAGCTTTGGATTGCTTACTTGGTCTTTTGATTAAATATTGACTCCCTACCAAGTCAATCCGGATTGTGTATCACGTGATGTATGCAACTATATCCTTATAGTTATTTGCTCAATATTTGCTAGTGGAGTTCATCCAAGAGCGTGCTTGATCATTTTTCTACATTCTCAAGATGCCACATCCTTATGACATATTTCCTTCAACCAAAACCACTTTTTGTATACATCTCTCAAATGAATATTTAAGTGATTTAGTCTCCCTGGGAACCGGATACATAAGCTAATCTGCATACATATGCAGCCTACGTATTAGATATGGCAATCATCTTTGGGTTCTTTTACACATTAACCCTCCAAATCTTCAGTGTTTTTATGTTTGCTCCCTAAATTTTCATATTTTCTTGTTTGCTCCTAAATCATCAAAATGAGATAAGTTTAACCCTTGTTAAATCTTGATAGCCCACTGGTAAAATATCTTTTCTATCCTTTTCTTCCTCTCTTTTTTCTTCAAATCATGGATCAAAGTTTCATTGGTTTCATTTTGGTCTTATCTTGGATCGGTGGTACCTATATATAGTTTCACTAAGTTTTGGTTAGTATCTTTCAATTTGAGGCTAGTTTTGTTAAGTTTATGATGCAACCTATCGAAACCTTCCGAAATTTTCGAAACTAAAGAGAGAAAAAGGGGATAATGTTCCTAGTGTTTAATAATTTCATTTATGTTTAATTTCTATAGGAATCCCAAATCCATAAATTCTAATTTGTCATAATTTGATATATTTCATTTAGTTTGTAAGAATAAGCATAATTTAACTCGATTTTTTTGAGAAAAATTTAACTCGAAGTTGATGACCTACGTACTTATTTTGATTAGATTTAAAAAAAAAACTACCTGAGCATCTTAAATCCATTAGTCTTACTCAACACGCACTTAGCCTAAATGTTTATGTTACATGAGTTTTAGACACTTCAAATAGAAAAACACCAAAGATGGTTTTAGTGGTTATGATACTCAACCTATATGTTTACACATAACAAAACCGAAGCTTCTAAAAAGCCGTTTAAACTAACAAAATTTGTTGAAACGTCTTTTACAATTAGGGTTCGATACCTAAGTCAGAATTCTTAACCCTTACTTCAAATTAAAACCATTTAATATTTTTTTTAAAAAAAAGATGCTAAGAAAACCAAACATGATAAAATTCTCTCCCTCATCTCTCTCTCTCTCTCTCTCTCTCTCTCTCTCTCTCTCAAGATCCCGATCGTAACTCGAATCGGGACCAAATCTTCGGGAGAGAGGGATGCGGGCCAATATGGATATTCAGGAGGGGGGTGACTTGATAGGTGATTGGCTGAGATACAATACTATTTGAATTCAAAAATTATACCATTTTATTTGATTATGATTTTCTCCACAATAGAGAGAAGTGGGTTTTATTCATATCATCTATCATGATGCTTAACCCATGGATTAGATTGTGTGTTATTATAGAAGAATCTAATTAATCCAAAATATTAACCAAGTGGGTCTACATCAATGGCATTCTGATCTGATTAATCAAGACTTTTTAAAATTTGAATTCGGTGTCCAGATTTTACATGGATGCTTAACCAATGTGTTAAGTTCAGTATAAGTTATGGAGCATAAGTTATGGATCATGAGTAGAGAGATTAGATGTTAAGTTGGATCTGAAAGAGATAGAAAAAGAGGTTATTTTTTGGTTGAGAAGGAGAAAAATGTTCTACTAACTAAGCCAAGTTTCTTTCTTTTAAAAAAAAAATTTAATTATTTTAAAATTTAGGAAAAATAATCAATTTTAAAGAAAAACAGAAATTTAATTTGATTTTGTTTTTTATGACAGAGAGGAGGTAAACTTGTTATATTTTGATGATTTTTTTTTTTTTTTTTGGGGGGATAAGAAATTTGAAGACATAGGGGGTGAATATGAAAATACCAAAGATTTAAGGAGGGTAGATATATACAATATCTATTGTTATTTCACATCAGTAGATTACATGCTTAGTTACGAAGGAGCGCATATCTTAAGGCATTTGCTAATTAAAGTGACACAATAGAAACCCATAAATTAAAATGTATACAATCGTCATTGATATGTAAAGAGTATCATAAAACCTGTGTTTCCATATTTTATTACATTGGCATTTGTTTCAATGACGCCAATGAATTTGGATCTTCAGTATACTGACACATTCTTGTTACTGCTAGACTTTCCATGCTCAGAGCCTCAGTTGCTCAGAGATCAGCATCTTAGATAAATGCTTTTAGACACCAACTATGAGGTTTCCCATTATATTATCCCATAATACCTTCACTTATATGAGTTTAGAGGTGAACATAACTGTCTTATGGTGAGCAATGCCGAATATACCTCATCACTACATAAATCAACTGCATAGACTACAGATATGCCGAATACACCTCATTAATTTTATAATGTATTCTTAAGTTATGACACTTCTTGGAGACTTCCTAGGTACATGGACATTGGATTTTTTTTTTTTTGTTTATTTTATAAGTTTGAGTTATAAGGTTAGTATTGTTTATATATTGAAACTGTTTACTATAGCAGGACAACTTGAATACTAATGGATGGAGAGAAAAAAAATCATAAAAGCAATGATGACCTTTTCTCTATTGTACGTTTCAAAACTATAGTATTTGACATCACTTCTTTTCTTCATGTGTGCATACATTGCCATACCACCATATCCTACGTTTTACAAATTTAACATGTCATGTACCTGTGTTCATGCCTGTAAGTATATCCTTGCCCATGTCTATGCTTTATAGGTGTGGAGTGACTGTAATGTAATAAAACACTAATGACTGCACTTATAATTGGTTCTCCTATTAATTCTGTTACTCTACCTCATTGGAGTGCAACTTATGGATCCTAGAGGTTTCGATAATACCTCCATACTAATTAGACCGTGGACTTCTTGATGAGTGTTACTTTGTCCATCTCTTGTCATAATCAAATTATGAGGCAATTTATGACTTGCATTGTAAATAAAGTTGCATAGTGGATTGTTTAATTTTTTCACTGTGACCGAATTGGTTGAGGGTACTAGAGGACAATTGAAGGTTTCTTTTTCCGCAACCTGATGATAGTGGGAAAGTTCTTTTTTAGATCTTCTTAAAATTGCGGATTGATATCCATATGTGATGATTCATTTTTATGGAAAGATATTATATTCTTAGTATCTACAGCAATCATCATCTGTAGCCCTTCATGTTGACCATTGGAATCTTACATCATTATGTAATCATAAACTGATTTAGAAAGCTTGCCTAGGGCATGACTCTCCCGCCATTGCAGGTTCTGGGAGCATAAACTGCTTCTCTCTTAAACTGTTGTAGCACCAGTGAAGTTTGTGATAATTCCTTACAGACAAAGGAAAGTGTGACATTTCTTTCTGTTAGATTAGAATACTATTTTGTATTTGGATTTAGTTTGAGTTTAGTACCACATCGTCTATTGAATGGTTTATATGGAATTGAGAGATCTATAAATATATGTAATTCTCTGACTTATGAATATTGAGATTGAGTTTGGGAAATAGATCAATAATTTCTGACATGGTATCAGAGCAGATTTGAGAAATAGATCTCAACCGTGCAATTTGATATCCTATCCATCTCAACCAACCACTTAAAAACACAAAAAAAATCTAGCTTACCTGTAGCGGCTTTCTTCAAACAAACCCCTCACAGCAGCATCAAAGCAGTGGTAGCAGAGGCATAGAATCATAGCAGAGGGCGGCGGCAGCAGCAGCAGCGCAGCAGTAACAGAGAGATTTGCCTTGGACAGTCAGCAAATCTATTTGCCCGAAACTTCTTTACTCAAAAATCGTGATAGGTCTATTGCTGCTATTGCTTAAACCACTTCACTATATTTTGTGTTCTCCATCTTCTTTTTTATGACATCATCAATTTCAAGTGATTCATCTATTACTAGTTCTATAACTATTACCATGACTGAGAATTTATGTCTAAAAAATTTTACTGCTACTAATATTAAACTGTTAAGTTGAATGGTAATAATTATCTGTTATGGGATCAGTCGTTCAGAGTATTTGTTGGTGCTCAAAAAAAATTTACGCATTTATTGGATGATCTACCCGATGCACACGATCCTCTATATTCTGATTGGTTTATTAATGACTGTTACGTGATTACATGACTCTTTAATAGTATGGAAGAAAAAGTAAGTTCTGGTGTTATGTTTTTGAAAACTGCAAAAGAGATATGGAATACCCTTAGAAAAGTATATGGCAATAAGAAAAATATATCACGAGTTTTTTAACTGTATGAGCACTTATTTACTTTCAAAAAAGACAAAATATCTGTATCCGAGTACTATTCCGCTCTCTGAGGCATATTGGATGAGTTTGAGGTTCACCAGCCACTGGTTACAGATCTTAAAACCTTGAGACAATATCGTTAAGATCTAGCTGTTGCAAAATTTCTCTCCGAATTGGATTTCTCTTTATTGACTCAGGTGAGGGGTCAAATTCTTACTGGTGATAGTGTTACAGCGACGTATTTCTGAGTCTTTCGTGTTTCTACTAGTTCTACTATATCAGCACCTTAAACTCTTGCCTCCAATGACCATTTTGCCTATTTTCTGGTCGGGGACGAGGCCGTAGCTGTGGTCGTGGTCGCAGTTGTGATTTAGGAGGAAGTTGTGGTCGTGGTGGCAATGGTGATCGAAATTCCGATGGTGGATGAGAATTCTGTGAACGTGATTATTGCGGCATGAAAAATCATACATTTGCATACTGTTGGGTAAAAGTATGAAAAACCAGAATAAGCACAAGCTGTTACTACTTTATCTCTAACAAAAAAATACTGCATCGACAATAAATTCTGCTAGCACTTCGACATGTTCAATGATGGTTTAGATTGCACAAAGTGAACTTAACATACTTCTCCATTTTCATTCCACCATGGCCAGTCCGTATGCTACTCATGCATCCTTGTCAGATACTGATAGTAACATTGCTTCTCCTAGCCAATTATAGGTTATAGATTCTGGAGTTTTCTCTCATATAATAAGTATTAGAAGCAAGTTTACCTCCCTACATTTTTCAGATAAATACCCTCCTGTCCATATTGCTGATGGCTCCTCTTCTTCAGTTATTGGTGATGGAAAAGTTCACGCTACAAATTTATTAACTCTAGATAACATTTTGTTTGTTCCCAATTTTCCTTTTAGTTTGTTGTCTATTAGCCAAATTACCAAAACTAATAATGATTCTGTAACATTTTTTTCTACTTACTGTGATTTTCATGACCTCCAGACTGGGATGGGGATTGGTATGGGGCGTGAGTAAAGGGGGATATACTATCTCGATGAGATAACATCTACAGGATTTGATGCTTCCTTTGATTCCCTTTTATAGTGGCATCAACGTGTTGGATATCTTTCTCTCCAAAATCTTCGTCTAGTTGTACCCACTGCGGCTGGCATATCTACTTTACATTGTGAGTCTTGTGAACTAGATAAATATCATCATGCCTCATATCTAAATCAAGTCAATCCACGTAGTAGGTTTCCATTTGAGTTAGTCCACTCTGATATTTGGGGTCCATGTTATTTTCTCTCTTTTAAGCGTTTTAGGTATTTTCTTATATTTGTGGATGATTTCTCTCGCATGATATAGATGTATTTGCTAAGTGAAAGGTCTGCTGTTTCTGGTATAATTGAACTATTTTATAAAGAAATAAAAAATTAATTTTCTACATCTATTCGTATTTTGCGCACTGATAATGTTATGGAGTATATGAAAACTGATATTTCCTTATTTTTTGCTAATAATGGAATTATTCATTAAACTTCTTATTCTCACACATCCCAGCAAAACGGTGTTGCTAAAAGAAATTATAGACATATTCTTAATATTGCTCGGACATTAATGATTCACATGCATGTTCCCAGTTATCTGTGGTCGGATACTGTTTTGTGTGATTTTCATTTAATAAATAGGATGTCATCATCTGTCTTGCATGGTAAAACTCCTTTTTTCTATTTTTATTCCTGATATACATATATTTCCTCTTATACCTCTAGTATTTGGTTGTACGTGTTTTGTTCAAGATTTGTCTTCTGGTTTGGACAAGTTATCTCGTCGTGCTATCAAGTGTGTATTTATTGGATACTCTAGGATACAAAAAGGATATAAGTGTTATGATCCAATATCTAGAAAGTATTTTGTCTCTGCTGATATTACTTTTTTTGAGTCTGTTTCCTAGTTCACTTCCACATCAAAATGCCAGTTGGATACTTCTCTTCTTTTACCCTTACCTGTTTCTACTACTGAGATTAGACAAGTATCGGTATCTTATAAAGAGGATGAACATGTAATTCATAAGAAACTACTATTGGTTTTTTCTCGTCGTCAGAAAGTGCGTCCTCCCAACTCACTACCTGTTGCTCCGCTATCTCTAATTGCAGGTCCTCAGCAACCACAACATTCTTTTGCTTATGTCTGATCTTTCCATTACTCTTCGGAAGAGTAAGCGCTCTACTACTACTCATTTTATTTCTCAATTTATTTTTTATAATCACCTTCACCAAATGTTCCACCAGCTTGCCCTTTCTCTTTCTTCAGTATCTATACCAGGTCATTTCAGGAAGCAATGTTAGTCTCTGCCTGACAATTGGCTGTGGATGAAGAGATGCAATCCCTTGTCTCTCCTAAAATCTGAGATTTGGTTCCGTCTCCGCCTGATGCCTATATTGTTGGTTGTCGCTGGGTTTACTATGTCAAGTATAAGCTGGACAGCTCCATTGATCGCTATAAAGCCCGTTTTGTTGCGAAAGATTTTTCCCAAACTTATAGTGTTAGATTACTTTGAGACTTTCTCTCCTGTAGCATGTCTCAATTCTATTCACATTCTCTTCTCTCTTACTGTGAATCTTGATTGACCATTATTTCAATTGGATGTTAAAAATGCTTTTTTATATGGTGATATGTGAGAAGAGGTATATATGGAACAAACTCCAGGATATGTTGTTCAGAGCGAGAATGTAGTATGCAAATTCAAAAAATCAATTTATCGTCTTAAACAGAGTCCTCAAGTTTGGTTTGAACAGTTTTCCATTGTAATTTCTGGTATTGAATTTCAGCGTTGCCACTATAATCATTCTGTTTTTATCCGGCATACTCGTTCTGGTATTATCGTTCTTGCTGTGTATGTAGATGATATTCTACTGACTGGGAGTGATACAACAGGTGTGACTGAGATAAAAGATTATCTCAGGTAATATTTTGTAACTAAAGATATGAAAAAGCCTAGATATTTTCTTGGAATTGAGATAACTTATCATAAACATGAGTTATTTCTCTCTTAAAAAAAGTATGCATTAGATCTCTGGGAAGAGATCGGTTGCCTTGGATGTAAACCCGCTAATACTCTAATGGAGTCAAATTTAGACGTGTAGAGTGAAGATAGTATTTTGTATGAGAATTTCAAGCAGTATAACAGAATGGTTGGCAAGTTTATTTATCTCACAGTCACTAAATTTGATATTTCTTTTGTTGTTAGGCTGTTTAGTCAATTCATACATAAACGAATGGACGTATATTGGAAAGCTATTATGAGAGTTTTGGCATATATTAAGAGCTCTCCTGGAAAGGATTATTTTATAAAAAATATGGATATATTAAAATTTCTGCTTTTTCAGATGCTGGATATGCATGAGATAAAGAAGATAGAAAGTCGACCACTGGATATTTTACATTTATTGGAGGTAATCTAGTCATATGGAGAAGTAAGAAATATGATGAAGTGTCTAGATCTTCAGCTGAGACAGAATATCGAGCGATGACACATACTATGTGCGAATTGTTATGGTTAAAAAATTTGCTAACTGAATTTGGGTTCAATTCAAAACATCATATGCCTATGTACTGTGATAATCAATCAGCCATCTATATTGCTCAAAATCTAGTGTTTCATGATCGTACTAAGCATACAGAGGTAGATTGTCATTTGGTTCGAGATAATTTAGTGAAGAAAATAATATATACTCCGTTTATTCCTTTGTCAGAGCAATTAGTCGATATTCTAACTGAAGCTGCATCACTAACTATGTTTTCTAATCTATGTAACAAGTTAAGTATGATTGATATTTATATCCCAACTTGAGCGGGAGTGTTAGATTAGAATACTATTTTGTATTTTAGTTTAGTTTGAGTTTAGTACAACATTGTTTATTGAGTGGTTTATGTGGAATTAAGAGGTTTATAAATATATGTAATGCTCTGACTTATGAATATTGAGATTGAGTTTTGGTTCTCAATACTTTACGACATTTATTATTAATTAGCATTTTTTTTTATGGGGGAGACTTCGCTTGCTGTTCGGGTATTAATACCCTACCAGCACGTTTCTTGGTCGGGTATTAATACCCGACCAAAATTTTTTTTTGTTCTTAAACTAACATCTGATTAAAAAAAAAGGATAAAAATGGGATCGGGCGGATGAGCAGTTAGAGAAAAGGAGGATGGTTATTTTTGAAATTTTTTTTTGGCACAGAGAGTAAAATAATAGTATTTCAGAATAAGAGTTTGGTGCAAAAAGTATCCAAGATGCCAAAAGTAAAATACCGTGTGCAAATAGAATTTCCCGTAATAAGGTATTATGAAAATGTGGACACTAATACCAGTGGTGTGCTACTTTAGAAATTTCCCATTTCTGCTGTCCAAAACATCAAATCGCGCTCTTTTCCATTTCCCGTCGTCAGAGGCGCTGCCGTCGGCTCCTCCGCCTCCAGGTTCTTACCTACGATCTCCTCTCTCTCAATAATTTCTCCTTTTTTTTATTTTTTATTATTTTTTTAACGTTTTTGATCTTAAATGCTTAATTTGTAGCGAATACCTGTTCTTCATGATTCGTTCTTGAAAATTGCGATGATTCAAGGGCAAATTATCGCGTCTAGGGCTTTGAAAACTTCAACCGAGAAAAACGAAAATGAGTAGAAATTCAAGTATTAGACATTATTCAATTTAAGGGCTCATCATCATTTTTTTTTATATGGAGAATGCAAAGTTGTGTCTCGCTTAAAATTTCAGCTTGAGAAATGCCATGAATCCCTCATTTAGGTTCTCGGAGGGGTTAGATACGAAAACCACGCTACTTAAAAAAAAAAAAAAAAAAAAAAAAAAAATCTTTTTGCATCCTTTTCCAAATTTTCTTCACTCAATAGCCATCTGGGTTACTGGGTACTTGTCTTTTGAGTTCGAGCTTTACTAGAATTTGTAGAATGCATCATCTATTGATTAATGGTAACTGCTAAATTTATAACCCTGCCATTTTAGATGGGTCTTTCATGCTCTTCACTGTGTTAGATCAGTTCTTCATAGAAAATGACTTGGGATTAAGGATCATGGGATCCTTCTTTTTGCATAAACGGTAGATTAATGCCCTCCGGTGTTCCATTAATTAGAAATTAACAGAACATAACATAGAATGTGTGCTTGCTTAAGTCATAAGCAATTAGATGATATTGATTATAAATTCATAAGCACCATAATCTTCCAAAAATATGAGTGACAAAATAGAATTAGAAGTAACATACGTTTTAAATTTTTCTAGTTGCTAAACTTACTATTATTTTTAAATTTTGTATAAAGTGACACAAAAACCCATATATTTTAAGACCTTTTAGACAACCTATTTGAAGTTCTTTTATTTCATTAATATCTCTATCGAAAGTGTGGTATATTCTAGGATTGCTTATACCCTTCTCTTCTAAGTATCTGTACCTATATGTTATTTAAGAAAGTGCTCTACGTATATTTTGAAACAGTTTGTAAGTCCTTCAGTTGGCTTTCTGAAGAGTAGATGTGGCGATCCTTTCGCAAATTTATTGTATAAATAGTTGAAAATGGAGGGATGATCCTATAAATTCTCCATCCTATTTCTAATCTAGTATTTCTTATCGTCGACTATCATAATATAGATCCTGATAAAGAACCTAACTGGGTTGATCATCACTCTCGAGGTCAAGAGTAGTGATACCATCGACAATGTCACGAGGGAAAGGTCTCAATCCTTCCCTTCTTTTTCCTTTTTTTTTTTTTTTCAAATTTCTCCAAAACTTTGCAGTTTTTTTGTTGAAATTGTCATTACAACTATCGGTCACGTTGCAGAAGTCCATGTCTGCACTTGATATTTAAAGAAAGTGGTAAAACTATTATAACTTGGAAAACACCATCATGCTCCAATTATAGAGGCCCACCATGTTTGCTCAAAAATTGGATTTCTCCTTCCATTGCAAAATTATTTGATTGCAAAAGAAAATTGAGAATTACAAAAAAAATTGAGGAATAACAGGAACGGAAATATTAATTTATTCCCTTTTTGATGTGGGTTCGGGTGGCGATGGAGCCTCGCTGGTTCACTCCGTTGACCGTCTGACCGGAAAGGGGATGGCTCTGCTCCACTCCTTGATTTCACGAGCTCGCCCAAAATCGTCCAAAAGTCCTCTCTCTGGACTCAATTTTTGTCTTTTATAGACCGAATCAGTTCGAAATCCGGCTCAAATTCTCCCTGAAAAATCGGATCACGAGATATCAGCGAAATAAACAGACGGAAAACAACCCGCAAATTGACACCTGCGGAAGCACTCCCGCGGGTGCCCACCTGCGGGATCGCTCCCGCGGGTGCCCACCTGCGGGATCGCTCCCGCGGGAGCCTCCCGCGGGTTCCCACCTGCGGGAGGGACTCCCGCGGGTGCACACCCGCGGGATTCTTCCCGTGGGTGGGCACCCGCAGGAGGAATTCCCATGGGGCCCACCCGAGGGGGAATTTCCCTCAAATTTTTTTTCAGGTGTCTACATAACCCCCTCCAAAGTTTTCGAAGTTTTGTATTGAGTCGCACTGAATTTCGAAACATTTTGGATTTTTTACTTTTGCTATCAGACGTTTTAAAGGATCTGGTAGACATAGATAATTGTTAACATATTTCGCGGAATATGAGTGGAGATATGACGTTAACATGCTTAATCAATTATTTAATAACAAATAGAGGTATGATTTTAACGTGCTCATTAGATGACAAGTAAAAATATGATGTTAACGTACTCGTTGAGTGACAAGCAGAGGTATAATGTTAACATGCTTATTTTAGGCCAAGCAGAGATATCATGTTAACGTGCTCATTAGAATCCTAACCGTTCAGTGACATCTAGTCTGACGGATCAGGAAAAGACAGAGGTGACATTAAACGTGTCTTGGAGCTCAACCTATTCAGAGAATCTGGTCATGATAGGAACAAGCTGACTAAATAGAGGTGACGGCTAACGTATTTAGCCTTGGAATCGGACTGTCAGAGGTAACTGTTAACTTGATAGGGAGATGATTTTCGTCAGAGGTAATTTTTAACTTAACAATATAAAAAACAAGTTCATTAGAAACTGTAATATTGGACTTGATGAAGTGTGAGTTTTCTTTTCTGTCAGAGGTGAAAGCTTAACATGACAGGAGATTTAATCGGATTTTATTTTATTTGATTTTGAATTATGATGTCAGAGGTGTGATTTTAACTTGACAAATATTTTGAAGTGTCAGTTGCTCTACTGGAGAAAAATGATGAGAAAATTTTTGTTGTTAGAGGTGAAATCTTAACATGACAAGAGATTTATCTGATTAGGGTTTTTAGCAAACCCCCAGTTATCAACGGATTTGATTAGTTTTTACCAACTACAGTTTGAGTCGGGCTAGCCATACTATTCCCCTCAGTATGGTGAGTTGTCGAGGGTTTCGTTTGGGCTTAAATGCCAAACTTTTCCTCTTCCCTTTGTTTTAGCAGCTTTTGGACAGTGATGTATTCTCATATTCGGATAAGGATACTATTGTGACAGATTTGTCATAAGATTTTTAGCAAACCCCTAGCTATCAACGGATTTTTCTAGCCTTTACCAACTACCGTTTGAGTCGGGTTAGCCATGCTATCCCCCTCAGTATGGTGAGTTGTCGAGAGTTTCGTTTGGGCTTAAATGCCAAATTTTTCCTCTTCCCTTTGCTTTAGCAGTTTTGGGCAGTGATGTATCCTTATATTCGGATAAGGATACTATTATGACAGATTTGTCATAGAATTTTTAGCAAACTCCCAGCTATCAACGGATTTGACTAGTCTTTACCAATTACCGTTTGAGTTGGGCTAGCCATACTATTTCCCTCAGTATGGTGAGTTTGTCGAGAATTTTGTTTTGGTTTAAATGCCAAACTTTTCCTCTTCCCTTTGCTTAAGCGGCGTTGGGCAATTCATACTTTTACCCCCAGTATGAAGGGGTTGGCGAGAAACTGGTCTCTTTCCATTGCCTTGACGGCATTGGGTACTTCATGTTTTTTACCCCCAGCACAGTGGGGTTGACGAGAAATTTATTCTCTTCTAATTGCCTTGTCGACGTTGGGTAGTTCATACTTTTTATCCCCAGCATGGTGGGGTTGGCGATAAATTTATTCTCTTCCTGTTACCTTGATGGCATTTGGTAATTCATGTTTTTTACCCCCAGTATGGTGGGGTTGGCGAGAAATTTATTCTCTTCCGTTGCCTTGATGGCGTTGGGTAATTCATGCTTTTTACCCCCAGCATGTTGGGATTGGCGAGAAATTTATTCTCTTCCCGTTGCCTTGTCGGCGTTGGGTAATTCATACTTTTTATCCCCAGTATGATAGGGTTGTCGAGAAATTTATTCTATTTCCGTTGCCTTATCGGCGTTGGGTAATTCATACTTTTTACCTCCAGTATGATGGGATTGGCGAGAAGCTGGTTCTCTTCTCTTTGTCTTGACGGCGTTGGGCAGTTCATTTTTTTATTTTATTTTATTATATATATATATATATTTTTCATCATTCATTTTTTTTTTGCATCCTCACAACCCCCTGCTTCTTTCTGGTCAAAAGGGGTTAACCCTTTTTTTTTTGCTGGTTATGGGGGTTTAAATTAACCGTCCTGAGCTCGTCTTTGGAATTGTTGTGAGCCCAAGTGGTACCTTTAGACCACCCACATTAAATATGTCCGAATTAGCTCTAATTCCTTTTTTATTCAGCTTTGAGCCGAACTGCACCAACGTCAATCAATACTTGAATTTTGTCTTTTAGAATAAAATAATTTTTTGTGGGGTGACCTACAATCCGATGGTATAGGCAGTAATTCGAATCGTTAGTCTTTTCAACCTCTTCAGGCCTCATGCTCTCCGGCAACTTAAGCATCTTGCGTTTGCTGAGCAGATTGAACATAATAGCAGTATGCTCATCCTTAAACGAATACTGCTTTTGAATCCTGGGTGACTTTACTGTGTTGCTCATAGTTGGCTATGCTTTCTACTTCGGTGTGCTTTCTACCGCCATTGCCATTATAGCTTTCCCTTTGGAACGGGAAAATTGGAATGGAGGTCCATTTGTACTGCCTCCGGTTGCAGATTGCTGCTTTTCGAGGCGTCGAAGTATATCTTCGGCCTGTTCACCCTGCTTAAGCAGATTTTTCTATGATTTGGCTTCAACCGAGCCCATCTTATCTAGAACGTCGGTTAACAAATTGTGCCTACAAGTTTCCACTAGAGTGTCCTGCGTCATGCCATGTGGGTATCGAACAGACAGTTCTCGGAATCGCTCGATATAAGTTTTGACCGTCTCGCCTTCCTCTTGCTTTGCCGCTAGTAAGGATAGTATAGAGACTTCAGTATTATCTTCAAAGAATCGGGCTAAAAACTCACGTTCTAAATCAGCCCATGATTTAGTTGTTCCCTGGGGTAGCTGCATGAACCAGGTAAATGCGGGCCCCCGTAAAGTGCTCGCAAATATCTTAGTCATAGTCGGATCATTCCCCATGAGGTGTCCTGTCTGCGACAGAAAGTAGAAAATGTGCTGTTGCGGCGAACCTCTACCATCGAATGACTGAAGGTTCAATGGTTTATATTTTACAGGATAAGGTACGGTCTCCCATTCTATGGGATAGGGACGGACCACCCCCACCTCTTGCAGTTTTTTGCGATGAAGGAGAGCTTGTAGTTGGTTCTCCATCTTCTCTATTTTTTCTGCGTGAGGGTTGATGATAACCTTCACTTCCTCTTCCTCTCTCGAATGAGGAGGTACTTCTTCATCCTCGTCCTCGCTGTCTTCATTTATTTGGACGGGTCGTTTTCCTTTCTGCCGACCAGAAACGGACGACGAGAATTAACTCTTTCTAGTTTGAGCTAACAACTCAATTAAAAATTGTTTCATTTTTTCTATAGCCTCCTCTTACTGTTCGAGACGTTTTTCTTGTCTCTCAAACCTTCCAGAGACTTCTTCTAGACGCACGCTCTCTGGCTCAATAGAAACTCTTTTTAACCCTGGAGTGATTTCATTATCTGAAAGGTTGTTTCCGATCACTTTTTTACCTTTATTAACCATATGCGATGAGGCGGCAGGCATATCAGTTCCAGAGCACACCTTTTTCACCGTCCGTATTCTTTTGGGTCCGCTAATCCGCTCAAAAACAGACCGTTTCAAGTTGCATTTGCAGTTTGATAGAACATTGAGATCAGCTGTTCGCATTGGCAGTGAGGAGTTCTTCCAATTGAGGTACTCTCTCAAATCTTGAAGTACCTTCTCATCTCTATTTGCATCTTGACGCCTCTTGCGTCGCAAATTCGGTTCATAACACTGAAGAGTTTGCAATATTTCAGGGCTGAGCTCTTTTCCAGTATCAAATTGTTCTCCAACTCTTATGCGGATTGTTCTGGAGTGCACACTGGTCTGAGTAGTTGTATGGGCCCCGCGCGCCTCTGATAGAAAGATTAAAATATTTGGTGTATGTTGCGTGCTCACCATAGGCGTGCTCGAAGAGATATGAGAGTTGTGTTCATTGAACGTAACCCATCGTTGCTTCCGCGAAGTGGAATCTACGGGGTGCAACCCACGGTTGCATCTGCGGGATGCAACCCGCGGTTGCAACTGCGGGTTTGCACCCGTGGGTTTGTTCCTGCTGGGTGCAACCTCGGTTGCACCTGCGGGTTTGCACCTGCGGTTGCAACCCGCGGTTGCACCTACGGGTTTGCACCCGCGGTTGCACCTACGGGTTTGCACCCGCGGATGCAAGCCGCGGGTGGCAACCCGCGGTTGCAAGCCGCGGGTTGGCACCCGTGGTTGCATGCCGCGGGATGCCACCCGCGGTTGCAAGCCGCGGGTTTGCACCCGCGGTTGCAAGCCGCGGATTTGCATCTGTGGGGTTACTTCCGCGGAATTCAATCCGTGACTCCATTCGTGGGTTTGCTCCAAAATTTTTTACTGTCCCGGAATTTTCTGCAACCCTTCCTCTATGATTGAGGCGTGCTCGTTGAGTTTTACGCCTTATATTTCTCTTTTGGGAGCGGATTTAGGTCTGATTTGACTTTTGGCTTGACTTTGGAAAGGGCGATAACGCCGTGTTCTTGACAGATGATGACGTCTTGTCAGTTTCAACGGGCGATGACGCCTCGTAAGTATTGAATGGCGATAATGCCTTTTCAATTTTGGCCGGCGATGACGCCTCGCCTTATTTAATTGTCGCCCGGCGATGACGCCTGGGCTCCGAATCCGAGAATGATAGGAACTCCTCGTATTTTTGCTGATCAACCTCCACGACCAGCGTCTCAACCATTGAGCCAATCCGCACCCGGTCGGACTGCGCCACCAAATTCTCTATGGTAAACAGGGGGGCTCCCACTGTGGTCGCTAGTTTTTATTTGCTCAAAAATTGGATTTCTCCTTCCATTGCAAAATTATTTGATTATAAAAGAAAATTGAGAATTACAAAAAAAAATTGAGGAATAATAAGAACGGGAATAAATTTATTCCCTTTTTGATGTAGGTTCGGATGGCGATGGAGCTTTGCTGGTGCACTCCGTTGACCGTCTGACCGGAAAGGGGATGGCTCTACTCCGCTCATTGATTTCACGAGCTCGCCCAAAATTGTCCAAAAGTCCTCTTTTTGGACTCAATTCCTGTATTTTATAGACCGAATCAGCTCGAAATCCGGCTCGAATTCTCCCTGAAAAATCGGATCACGAGATATCAGTAAAATAAACAGACAGAAAACAACCTGCGGGTTGGCACCTGCGGAAGCACTCCTGCGGGTGTCCACCTGCGGGATCGCTCCCGCGGCCCGCGGGTGTCCCGCGGGTGTCCTGCGGGATTCTTCCCGCGGGTGGGCACCCGCGGGAGGAATTCCCGTGGGGCCCACCCGCGGGGGAATTTCCCCAATTTTTTTTTCAAGTGTCTACACACCATTAATACACTATATTAGATGGGGCCTTATCATTAGTAATGCATAGATACGTTTTTAAAACAAAGAGGTATGCATATGTGATTAAATATAGACAAATATGGTCATATGAATGAATGTAGAGGAAATGGGTTTTCAAGTTTTCTCAATTAGCCTAATTTATGTTTTAAGGTTTTAAGATGTTAATTAGCCTAATCAAATGTTATTAGCTAAAAACTAAAAGACATTGCTAATATTTTAAATGTTATCGGCTAAAAAAGAAAGAGTAAATAAAATCCAATTCAATCCAATTTCTAGAAACTAAAAAGATGCCAAGACATCAATATTAGAAAAATGTTTTTCATACCAATCTACATACGAAGAGAGAAACATTACCTTGCAAGGATTAACTTTCATTGCCGTAAGACTAGATGAGAGATAGTGTGGCGTGCTTATGGAGTTGGTTTTACTGTTGTACTTGTGGTGATGGTGTCGCTGCTGTCGCATTTGCTGTACTATTTGGTTGATGCAAAAAATTGCAAAGCTATCTTAATCTATGAGTTTTAATACCAGCGACCTATGGTTTAAGAATGTTGTCATGCCCAATATATCATAAGCCCATAAGTTAAAACACATGGAACTACATAGGGAATATTTTTTAGTGCACTATAACCAGCAACATGGATATGTGGGAAGTATGCTCAAATATGAAACCACATAACATGGAATGCCAATGCAATACTGAAATTTAGTAAAACTATGAAGGTCATAATAGGAACAAAATGTTTCAGTTTGTGGGCAATACGCACAATTTATATCTTATATTGTGAGATGTTCCATCTATATCCCTAATTTACTTGTAATACATTACAAAGAGAATCTAGTCCACTCTCCAAGTGACCAAAAGGGGTACTTATATCTTAAGTTGTTGCTATTTAGAACCATGGATACTACTAGATCTAAAATAAGTAACATAAAATTTAAATAATCTTAATTATCCTCATTCTAGCCTTATAATTTAATCACATTAAAACAATTATTGTCCTAATCTTTTACTTGTTATATAGCCAATACTTATTGATCACAATTGCATTATGTATTTTTGGTGGTTCTTATGAATGATGAAGCAATGAAATGGATATGCAATCTGGACTGCTGGAGTGAAATTTAGGCTATGAATCAGTGGACCACATCACTTTAAAAAACAATAAACAACAATGAAAACGAAGGTTTTTCTGCAAAATTTTGGCTATATAACATGCACACTTCTATCATGGAGCCACTTCGTGTCTGGCATGTCTCCCGCTTGCTTATCCTATATATTTTATTACAATTTGTAGGAGTCAGTATATCGTGCTCTTAGTGATGTTATTTTCGTGCAACAGAGTTTAGGTTAACCACATGATTTTTTTAATATATCCATTCAATTCTGTAAGAACCATTTCCTATAATAAATTAACAAACAATTGCCTCCATTTTACTTACCAGCTTCATGAAGTTGGGCACAATTTCTTATAGTGATGGTTGCACTTTCCTGCATAAGTTTCTATTTGTCTTTACTGATCTTTATATCTCCATTTCATAATTATGTTGATTCTCTTACCTTTGTCTGTAGTTTCCTTTTCACTCGGCTGTGGGGACAACCTGTATACTTATGTACAGTGTCTTCCTGTTTGAAGCCAATAACATCCCCACTTGTGCTTCATTTATCCACTTGCCTGTGATTCTCTCTATAAAATGGGTCATGATCGGAAAGTGGTATTCCTTTCGGAAGGTCTCCAATCAGTTCTCCTCATCTTAAGAGCCATCAAACCTTAGACTCTTTTGATCATTGTCATCCAGATTTTTCCTTCAGCTTCATATAAGTGCACTTTTTGCCCATCAAAGCTACAACCTTTGATAACATAAGTGAAAAGGAATTATTGTTCTATAGCTCTAACTTAGGTATTTAATCAAAACAACTATTATCAATCAGTCACACCAAATCAAATCAACTAATAAAAAGCAACCATAAGAAACAAACGATTTTAATGTGGAAAACCCCTTAAGAAAAAAACCATAGATAGAAAATTAGATGACGAAAAGGTTTTGCAGTCGCTCGTTTCCATAACTCCTATACACCCATAGTTGCTAGCAGTAGTCTAAAAATCTAGTTCTCTACTTGCTTGACACCTACAAATTAGAAATTTGAATCTTAATCATTTCGATTAATAAACCCACTCACAGTACAAAGAATAAGATGATCGTAAAGATTCTAGACATTAACGAAATTACTAGATCACATGGAGATTGATATCTAGATGTCAGAAATAACAGTAAGAATTTATCTCCATCCAAGAAAAGCTTCAAGAAAATCTTCACCAAATCTTTATAAACATGTCTTCGAAATTCTTCACAAATCTTTTGATCCAAGGCCTCATCTTCTTTAAAACTCAAAGCCTCCAAAAGTCTCTTCAAGATCTCAAAAACAGTTCTTCAAGGTTGCTTTTATAGGTTGCTGGGAGGAAACCCTAGTCCAAAATAAATCCTTAAACAAACTCAAAACATCAAATCTGACTCAAAACTGAGAATCCCAATCTTGAGCCATCGATGGTTCCACCGCTTACTAGCTCTATATTGGGTTCTATGCAGTGAGCCACAGCCTTGAGTCACCGGTGGTTGAGCACAGAACCCACTTTGTAGTACTTCAGTAAAATAATCATAACTTTCGCATCCTTTTATTGAGCTGCTTCAACTACTTTTAAAAAAGAATTCAATTTTCGACAACTTTCTCCTACATAAATTTTTCTGGATTGGACTTTAACCTTGTCAAAAACTTGGCTTGAAGTTGCTGGATTTGCATAGGACTGCATATAAACTTGGTTTCCGCAATGTTTTTCAACTCGAGTTTATTCTAAACCTTCTCTAATGAACACGATCATTATGAATGGGAATTTGTGTTATTATTTTGGTTACAAATTTCCAATATACAGTATAAAATTTGTAACAATGAGTCTTCAAGTATATCGATCCTTAGTTCTTAAAATTCTAGGGGCATATCGAGAATATTATTAATTTTTAGAATCTTGCTTTGTTTTAAGTGACTGTATTCTCTCCTACTCCAGAGGTAGAATTCCCTTTGCTTTTGTCGAAGACTTGATGCAATACTCTCCCTGTAGAAGTGCTCTTAGAGTCAAATTGTAACAATATACTCTAAATACATATAGGAAAAATACCAATTTGGCTATCACTATGGTATTTGATGGCCATCTTGCCAAGTCAAAGTTCAAGCACTCTGCAGTGTCCTGTTATTTTCTCATGATAAGATGATCAGGACCAATTAACTCTTTTAACATTTTCCTTTTACTGCCAAGATTCAACTTCACCCCTTTAACCCATGAAGTTATTTCCTTGCTACCACACTAATTTGTCACCCTAGTACATATGTTTAAACCATCTTAATCCCCAATTGGAGCTATCTCTAACTGTTCTAAAATGTTCTTGTTTCTTATAACATCTTATGGTATTGTCCTTTTCTATGAGTGCATTCTATTTTTATAATGTCCATGAACAACCGCTTCTGGAGTAGCCAAATAAGGGTTAGCTAACCTTATAATTAAAGAGTCAACATGAACGATTAAGATTTGACCAGTTTTTTTTATGTGTGGTCCATATTTAAATAGAAATATATTTTCACAAATAAATTATCCAATGCTAATTATTGTAGATGTCTCTTCACAATAATCGTAATGTAGAAATTCTTGGCTTTATGTGTGCCTGTTGTCAAATGTGATTCACTATAACAAACTTATCATCTTTTTTCTTTCTTCTGAGCTTTTTCCCAAGTCTAACGAAAATATGGTAGACATCAGTTGAACATTTTGGACTATGATAAGCCCCTTTCTGGTCTATAGTTTCAGTTTGGAGATTGATACTAATTATAGAATATGTATATCAAGTTAACATCCAACCTAAAACTTTGTCAAATCTTTTGCAAAGCCTTGCTTTAAAGCTAACCCTATTTTGATAAGAGAAGGCTTATGATGATGATGATGAGGAGAAAAATACACCTGTTTTCAGGATTTGAGCCTTGACTATTTTAATTAGTTTGCTGCCTCTTTATTCTTATTCATCTCTAAATTCTTATTTAGCTGTGCTCATTTTTTGGAAATCTTTCTTGATTGCCCAAGTTCTTACCCATAAAGCATGATAGGTTATATATATATATATATATATATATATATTATAACCCCATTGATATTTTGCAGTCGCCGGGTTCTCCAAAAACTTGTCCATCACTTTATTCATCATAATCTTCTGCACAATATTTCATTTCCTATATGATCCTTTTCCATATCACCGCTCATCTGGTTCAATGTTCTCTCAATAAATATTCATTCCGTCGGCAGGTGGAAACGACATTTCTAAAACATTCCTAATCCGTAAATTGTAAATGGTCTTAAGCTGATGGATACTATTGGCCTTATAACGAATGTTGTGAGTGTGAGTCAATGTTCTCTAATTTCCGAGGTGAACTTAGGGACACCAGCTTTGGATTGCTTACTTGGTCTTTTGATTAAATATTGACTCCCTACCAAGTCAATCCGGATTGTGTATCACGTGATGTATGCAACTATATCCTTATAGTTATTTGCTCAATATTTGCTAGTGGAGTTCATCCAAGAGCGTGCTTGATCATTTTTTCTACATTCTCAAGATGCCACATCCTTATGACATATTTCCTTCAACCAAAACCACTTTTTGTATACATCTCTCAAATGAATATTTAAGTGATTTAGTCTCCCTGGGAACCGGATACATAAGCTAATCTGCATACATATGCAGCCTACGTATTAGATATGGCAATCATCTTTGGGTTCTTTTACACATTAACCCTCCAAATCTTCAGTGTTTTTATGTTTGCTCCCTAAATTTTCATATTTTCTTGTTTGCTCCTAAATCATCAAAATGAGATAAGTTTAACCCTTGTTAAATCTTGATAGCCCACTGGTAAAATATCTTTTCTATCCTTTTCTTCCTCTCTTTTTTCTTCAAATCATGGATCAAAGTTTCATTGGTTTCATTTTGGTCTTATCTTGGATCGGTGGTACCTATATATAGTTTCACTAAGTTTTGGTTAGTATCTTTCAATTTGAGGCTAGTTTTGTTAAGTTTATGATGCAACCTATCGAAACCTTCCGAAATTTTCGAAACTAAAGAGAGAAAAAGGGGATAATGTTCCTAGTGTTTAATAATTTCATTTATGTTTAATTTCTATAGGAATCCCAAATCCATAAATTCTAATTTGTCATAATTTGATATATTTCATTTAGTTTGTAAGAATAAGCATAATTTAACTCGATTTTTTTGAGAAAAATTTAACTCGAAGTTGATGACCTACGTACTTATTTTGATTAGATTTAAAAAAAAAACTACCTGAGCATCTTAAATCCATTAGTCTTACTCAACACGCACTTAGCCTAAATGTTTATGTTACATGAGTTTTAGACACTTCAAATAGAAAAACACCAAAGATGGTTTTAGTGGTTATGATACTCAACCTATATGTTTACACATAACAAAACCGAAGCTTCTAAAAAGCCGTTTAAACTAACAAAATTTGTTGAAACGTCTTTTACAATTAGGGTTCGATACCTAAGTCAGAATTCTTAACCCTTACTTCAAATTAAAACCATTTAATATTTTTTTTAAAAAAAAGATGCTATGAAAACCAAACATGATAAAATTCTCTCCCTCATCTCTCTCTCTCTCTCTCTCTCTCTCTCTCTCTCTCTCAAGATCCCGATCGTAACTCGAATCGGGACCAAATCTTCGGGAGAGAGGGATGCGGGCCAATATGGATATTCAGGAGGGGGGTGACTTGATAGGTGATTGGCTGAGATACAATACTATTTGAATTCAAAAATTATACCATTTTATTTGATTATGATTTTCTCCACAATAGAGAGAAGTGGGTTTTATTCATATCATCTATCATGATGCTTAACCCATGGATTAGATTGTGTGTTATTATAGAAGAATCTAATTAATCCAAAATATTAACCAAGTGGGTCTACATCAATGGCATTCTGATCTGATTAATCAAGACTTTTTAAAATTTGAATTCGGTGTCCAGATTTTACATGGATGCTTAACCAATATGTTAAGTTCAGTATAAGTTATGGAGCATAAGTTATGGATCATGAGTAGAGAGATTAGATGTTAAGTTGGATCTGAAAGAGATAGAAAAAGAGGTTATTTTTTGGTTGAGAAGGAGAAAAATGTTCTACTAACTAAGCCAAGTTTCTTTCTTTTAAAAAAAAAATTTAATTATTTTAAAATTTAGGAAAAATAATCAATTTTAAAGAAAAACAGAAATTTAATTTGATTTTGTTTTTTATGACAGAGAGGAGGTAAACTTGTTATATTTTGATGATTTTTTTTTTTTTTTTTTGGGGGGATAAGAAATTTGAAGACATAGGGGGTGAATATGAAAATACCAAAGATTTAAGGAGGGTAGATATATACAATATCTATTGTTATTTCACATCAGTAGATTACATGCTTAGTTACGAAGGAGCGCATATCTTAAGGCATTTGCTAATTAAAGTGACACAATAGAAACCCATAAATTAAAATGTATACAATCGTCATTGATATGTAAAGAGTATCATAAAACCTGTGTTTCCATATTTTATTACATTGGCATTTGTTTCAATGACGCCAATGAATTTGGATCTTCAGTATACTGACACATTCTTGTTACTGCTAGACTTTCCATGCTCAGAGCCTCAGTTGCTCAGAGATCAGCATCTTAGATAAATGCTTTTAGACACCAACTATGAGGTTTCCCATTATATTATCCCATAATACCTTCACTTATATGAGTTTAGAGGTGAACATAACTGTCTTATGGTGAGCAATGCCGAATATACCTCATCACTACATAAATCAACTGCATAGACTACAGATATGCCGAATACACCTCATTAATTTTATAATGTATTCTTAAGTTATGACACTTCTTGGAGACTTCCTAGGTACATGGACATTGGATTTTTTTTTTTTTGTTTATTTTATAAGTTTGAGTTATAAGGTTAGTATTGTTTATATATTGAAACTGTTTACTATAGCAGGACAACTTGAATACTAATGGATGGAGAGAAAAAAAATCATAAAAGCAATGATGACCTTTTCTCTATTGTACGTTTCAAAACTATAGTATTTGACATCACTTCTTTTCTTCATGTGTGCATACATTGCCATACCACCATATCCTACGTTTTACAAATTTAACATGTCATGTACCTGTGTTCATACCTGTAAGTATATCCTTGCCCATGTCTATGCTTTATAGGTGTGGAGTGACTGTAATGTAATAAAACACTAATGACTGCACTTATAATTGGTTCTCCTATTAATTCTGTTACTCTACCTCATTGGAGTGCAACTTATGGATCCTAGAGGTTTCGATAATACCTCCATACTAATTAGACCGTGGACTTCTTGATGAGTGTTACTTTGTCCATCTCTTGTCATAATCAAATTATGAGGCAATTTATGACTTGCATTGTAAATAAAGTTGCATAGTGGATTGTTTAATTTTTTCACTGTGACCGAATTGGTTGAGGGTACTAGAGGACAATTGAAGGTTTCTTTTTCCGCAACCTGATGATAGTGGGAAAGTTCTTTTTAGATCTCCTTAAAATTGCGGATTGATATCCATATGTGATGATTCATTTTTATGGAAAGATATTATATTCTTAGTATCTACAGCAATCATCATCTGTAGCCCTTCATGTTGACCATTGGAATCTTACATCATTATGTAATCATAAACTGATTTAGAAAGCTTGCCTAGGGCATGACTCTCCCGCCATTGTAGGTTCTGGGAGCATAAACTGCTTCTCTCTTAAACTGTTGTAGCACCAGTGAAGTTTGTGATAATTCCTTACAGACAAAGGAAAGTGTGACATTTCTTTCTGTTAGATTAGAATACTATTTTGTATTTGGATTTAGTTTGAGTTTAGTACCACATCGTCTATTGAATGGTTTATATGGAATTGAGAGATCTATAAATATATGTAATTCTCTGACTTATGAATATTGAGATTGAGTTTGGGTTCTCAATAATTTCTGACATGGTATCAGAGCAGATTTGAGAAATAGATCTCAACCGTGCAATTTGATATCCTATCCATCTCAACCAACCACTTAAAAACACAAAAAAAATCTAGCTTACCTGTAGCGGCTTTCTTCAAACAAACCCCTCACAGCAGCATCAAAGCAGTGGTAGCAGAGGCATAGAATCATAGCAGAGGGCGGCGGCAGCAGCAGCAGCAGCGCAACAGTAACAGAGAGATTTGCCTTGGACAGTCAGCAAATCTATTTGCCCGAAACTTCTTTACTCAAAAATCGTGATAGGTCTATTGCTGCTATTGCTTAAACCACTTCACTATATTTTGTGTTCTCCATCTTCTTTTTATGACATCATCAATTTCAAGTGATTCATCTATTACTAGTTCTATAACTATTACCATGACTGAGAATTTATGTCTAAAAAATTTTACTGCTACTACTATTAAACTGTTAAGTTGAATGGTAATAATTATCTGTTATGGGATCAGTCGTTCAGAGTATTTGTTGGTGCTCAAAAAAAATTTACGCATTTATTGGATGATCTACCCGATGCACACGATCCTCTATATTCTGATTGGTTTATTAATGACTGTTACGTGATTACATGACTCTTTAATAGTATGGAAGAAAAAGTAAGTTCTGGTGTTATGTTTTTGAAAACTGCAAAAGAGATATGGAATACCCTTAGAAAAGTATATGGCAATAAGAAAAATATATCACGAGTTTTTTAACTGTATGAGCACTTATTTACTTTCAAAAAAGACAAAATATCTGTATCCGAGTACTATTCCGCTCTCTGAGGCATATTGGATGAGTTTGAGGTTCACCAGCCACTGGTTACAGATCTTAAAACCTTGAGACAATATCGTTAAGATCTAGCTGTTGCAAAATTTCTCTCCGAATTGGATTTCTCTTTATTGACTCAGGTGAGGGGTCAAATTCTTACTGGTGATAGTGTTACAGCGACGTATTTCTGAGTCTTTCGTGTTTCTACTAGTTCTACTATATCAGCACCTTAAACTCTTGCCTCCAATAACCATTTTGCCTATTTTCTGGTCGGGGACGAGGCCGTAGCTGTGGTCGTGGTCGCAGTTGTGATTTAGGAGGAAGTTGTGGTCGTGGTGGCAATGGTGATCGAAATTCCGATGGTGGATGAGAATTCTGTGAACGTGATTATTGCGGCATGAAAAATCATACATTTGCATACTGTTGGGTAAAAGTATGAAAAACCAGAATAAGCACAAGCTGTTACTACTTTATCTTTAACAAAAAAATACTGCATCGACAATAAATTCTGCTAGCACTTCGACATGTTCAATGATGGTTCAGATTGCACAAAGTGAACTTAACATACTTCTCCATTTTCATTCCACCATGGCCAGTCCGTATGCTACTCATACATCCTTGTCAGATACTGATAGTAACATTGCTTCTCCTAGCCAATTATAGGTTATAGATTCTGGAGTTTTCTCTCATATAATAGGTATTAGAAGCAAGTTTACCTCCCTACATTTTTCAGATAAATACCCTCCTGTCCATATTGCTGATGGCTCCTCTTCTTCAGTTATTGGTGATGGAAAAGTTCACGCTACAAATTTATTAACTCTAGATAACATTTTGTTTGTTCCCAATTTTCCTTTTAGTTTGTTGTCTATTAGCCAAATTACCAAAACTAATAATGATTCTGTAACATTTTTTTCTACTTACTGTGATTTTCATGACCTCCAGACTGGGATGGGGATTGGTATGGGGCGTGAGTAAAGGGGGATGTACTATCTCGATGAGATAACATCTACAGGATTTGATGCTTCCTTTGATTCCCTTTTATAGTGGCATCAACGTGTTGGACACCTTTCTCTCCAAAATCTTCGTCTAGTTGTACCCACTGCGGCTGGCATATCTACTTTACATTGTGAGTCTTGTGAACTAGATAAATATCATCATGCCTCATATCTAAATCAAGTCAATCCACGTAGTAGGTTTCCATTTGAGTTAGTCCACTCTGATATTTGGGGTCCATGTTATTTTCTCTCTTTTAAGCGTTTTAGGTATTTTCTTATATTTGTGGATGATTTCTCTCGCATGATATAGATGTATTTGCTAAGTGAAAGGTCTGCTGTTTCTGGTATAATTGAACTATTTTATAAAGAAATAAAAAATTAATTTTCTACATCTATTCGTATTTTGCGCACTGATAATGTTATGGAGTATATGAAAACTGATATTTCCTTATTTTTTGCTAATAATGGAATTATTCATTAAACTTCTTATTCTCACACATCCCAGCAAAACGGTGTTGCTAAAAGAAATTATAGACATATTCTTAATATTGCTCGGACATTAATGATTCACATGCATGTTCCCAGTTATCTGTGGTCGGATACTGTTTTGTGTGATTTTCATTTAATAAATAGGATGTCATCATCTGTCTTGCATGGTAAAACTCCTTTTTTCTATTTTTATTCTTGATATACATATATTTCCTCTTATACCTCTAGTATTTGGTTGTACGTGTTTTGTTCAAGATTTGTCTTCTGGTTTGGACAAGTTATCTCGTCGTGCTATCAAGTGTGTATTTATTGGATACTCTAGGATACAAAAAGGATATAAGTGTTATGATCCAATATTTAGAAAGTATTTTGTCTCTGCTGATATTACTTTTTTTGAGTTTGTTTCCTAGTTCACTTCCACATCAAAATGCCAGTTGGATACTTCTCTTCTTTTACCCTTACCTGTTTCTACTACTGAGATTAGACAAGTATCGGTATCTTATAAAGAGGATGAACATGTAACTCATAAGAAACTACTATTGGTTTTTTCTCGTCGTCAGAAAGTGCGTCCTCCCAACTCACTACCTGTTGCTCCGCTATCTCTAATTGCAGGTCCTCAGCAACCACAACATTCTTTTGCTTATGTCTGATCTTTCCATTACTCTTCGGAAGAGTAAGCGCTCTACTACTACTCATTTTATTTCTCAATTTATTTTTTGTAATCACCTTCACCAAATGTTCCACCAGCTTGCCCTTTCTCTTTCTTCAGTATCTATACCAGGTCATTTCAGGAAGCAATGTTAGTCTCTGCCTGGCAATTGGCTATGGATGAAGAGATGCAATCCCTTGTCTCTCCTAAAATCTGAGATTTGGTTCCGTCTCCGCCTGATGCCTATATTGTTGGTTGTCGCTGGGTTTACTATGTCAAGTATAAGCTGGACAGCTCCATTGATCGCTATAAAGCCCGTTTTGTTGCGAAAGATTTTTCCCAAACTAATAGTGTTAGATTACTTTGAGACTTTCTCTCCTGTAGCATGTCTCAATTCTATTCACATTCTCTTCTCTCTTACTGTGAATCTTGATTGACCATTATTTCAATTGGATGTTAAAAATGCTTTTTTATATGGTGATATGTGAGAAGAGGTATATATGGAACAAACTCCAGGATATGTTGTTCAGAGCGAGAATGTAGTATGCAAATTCAAAAAATCAATTTATCGTCTTAAACAGAGTCCCAAGTTTGGTTTGAACAGTTTTCCATTGTAATTTCTGGTATTGAATTTCAGCGTTGCCACTATAATCATGCTGTTTTTATCCGGCATACTCGTTCTGGTATTATCGTTCTTGCTGTGTATGTAGATGATATTCTACTGACTGGGAGTGATACAATAGGTGTGACTGAGATAAAAGATTATCTCAAGTAATATTTTGTAACTAAAGATATGGAAAAGCCTAGATATTTTCTTGAAATTGAGATAACTTATCATAAACATGAGTTATTTCTCTCTCAAAAAAAGTATGCATTAGATCTCTGGGAAGAGATCGGTTGCCTTGGATGTAAACCCGCTAATACTCTAATGGAGTCAAATTTAGACGTGTAGAGTGAAGATAGTGTTTTGTATGAGAATTTCAAGCGGTATAACAGAATGGTTGGCAAGTTTATTTATCTCACAGTCACTAAATTTGATATTTCTTTTGTTGTTAGGCTGTTTAGTCAATTCATACATAAACCAATGGACGTATATTGGAAAGCTATTATGAGAGTTTTGGCATATATTAAGAGCTCTCCTGGAAAGGATTATTTTATAAAAAATATGGATATATTAAAATTTCTGCTTTTTCAGATGCTGGATATGCATGAGATAAAGAAGATAGAAAGTCGACCACTGGATATTTTATATTTATTGGAGGTAATCTAGTCATATGGAGAAGTAAGAAATATGATGAAGTGTCTAGATCTTCAGCTGAGACAGAATATCGAGCGATGACACATACTATGTGCGAATTGTTATGGTTAAAAAATTTGCTAACTGAATTTGGGTTCAATTCAAAACATCATATGCCTATGTACTGTGATAATCAATCAGCCATCTATATTGCTCAAAATCTAGTGTTTCATGATCGTACTAAGCATACAGAGGTAGATTGTCATTTGGTTCGAGATAATTTAATGAAGAAAATAATATATACTCCGTTTATTCCTTCGTCAGAGCAATTAGTCGATATTCTAACTAAAGCTGCATCACTAACTATGTTTTCTAATCTATGTAACAAGTTAAGTATGATTGATATTTATATCCCAACTTGAGCGGGAGTGTTAGATTAGAATACTATTTTGTATTTTAGTTTAGTTTGAGTTTAGTACAACATTATTTATTGAGTGGTTTATGTGGAATTAAGAGGTTTATAAATATATGTAATGCTCTGACTTATGAATATTGAGATTGAGTTTTGGTTCTCAATACTTTACGACACTTTCCAGAGGGAAAGTGATGCATATTG
This sequence comes from Dracaena cambodiana, assembly GCA_036321105.1. Taxonomy (NCBI): domain Eukaryota; kingdom Viridiplantae; phylum Streptophyta; class Magnoliopsida; order Asparagales; family Asparagaceae; genus Dracaena; species Dracaena cambodiana. The sequence goes on from JAYEPQ010000007.1 coordinate 3,842,579, forward strand.
ACCGATCTAACTCAACAATCACGAGGCAAATGCAACATATGTTATTCAACTTTCAGTATTCGTAAACATTCTGTTAGTCAAATACCTTTGGTAGCGAGTGCATTTATCATTCTTACCCTTGTGACATTTGGTTTTTGAATGTTGAGAACTGACTTTTCTCGGTAGCCTGGTTCTTTTTGCAATTGACTTCGTGCGCTTATAGTCCCACAGCCAGCATATTTCATTTGGTTTCTGGCATCATGTTATAGATCTGCCTTTCTTTCTAGTGTCAGTTCCTTGCTAATCCCTTAATGTCTCTACCTGATCTTTATTCACTCAGAGCCAACTTAGCTATTATGTAATGCATATGGTGCCACTATCTACTCTCTGTTGCTTCAGTTTATAATATGCATTGATGCATTATCAGTTGTCATGTTTATCAATTATTTTTTGTATGCATCCCACTATCATGTGTCCACTTCATCCCTTGGCCTCCATTGGATCATATCATCTGGACTGTATATTATGTATTTCACAGTTCCTAGGATCTTTCATTTCTTTTTGGCAGATTACTGCTTGCTACGTATTTATACACCACTCTTTTGCCTGTCTTCTAAATACTTTTTTAGTTATTATGATATTTCTCTTTTTATCTTTCAAATTCGATGAGGTGTTATGTCCTAATACAATGCCCCAAAGTATCCGCGATTCCCACTTATGAACTTGTCACGTGGCACGGTACTTCTAAAATTACCTGTAGCTGTGCCGGACATGTATTGGACACGTATCTAATATGGACACTTCTTGGATGTGTTGTACACTTCTTAACCATATCTTCAATTTTATTATATATTAAGGAACTTCTCATGTGCTTCTTGGACACAACTTTTTTCTACTTTACAAGTTTTAGTTTTATTCATCTATCAAAGATATTTAGTATAGCAGGACAACCTTATTATTTGTGGATGAAATAAACAATGATGATCTCATATAGACTAATACGTTTTAAGGTTGCAAAATTAGGTGCCACTTTATATCCTATATTTCACAAATTTGATGTGTCCGAACCCATGCTCGTACTGGTATCCGTACACGTGCCCATGATTCATAGTTCAAAGGTCTTTGGTATTATTTAGACTAACCTATCTATGTTTCTTTCATAATAATTTTGTTTAATAAAATGTCTTCAGTTAGACATTAACTTCTTGTTTTTAGAACCCGTGGAACTGAATGACCATAAAAACTAGTTAAGTAGTGTCAACATCTTAGGAAATAAAAAAGAAAATTAGGTAAGTTACTTTTAAATGTAATAAAAAAGAAAATTAGGTAAGTTACTTTAAATGTCGAATGATATACATTCTCCAAAACTCAAATTAACAGAGGTGTTTTAGTATAGAACTTCATGTCATATACTTGTATGCATCAATAACCAATCCTGTTGAAACACAACTTTAATATGAATTTTTTAAATTATGCTACTTTCATCATTGAAACAAAAGGTTGAGGCAGATATTACGAAAATGAACCCAACCTCCCCCTCTCCTCTCCTCTTCTTCTCTCTCTCTTCCCCTCCCTCTCTCTCCCTCCCCCTGGGAATCAAAGGCCACTATATTCACAATATCCACTATAAATAAAACCTTAAATAATTATTTCCCTGATTCAATATTTTTTTTAAAGGAAAAATTATAAAGCACACCGATCTGTGAAGCACTAGACTGCATGTGCATATGCATCTTGTACATTACAATTTATCTTAACAGTTTTCCGCTAATAATTCTTAAAAGCTCAAATTTTCATGATAGTTACTTGAGTTCGTATGTTTATACTTTGTTTATTGATCTTCTCCATAACAGAATTTTGTTGCTTTATAATTTTTAATTAATCAACTCCTTGAACATTCTTTCCTTTTGCAATTTATATCAAGAACCAAGAAAACAGAGTAAAAAGCTTCTGCAAAATCACTTGACGTTGGTGTTCTGAAGTCTACTAGATTCGAGATAATGGACGCTGTCAGGGCTCAACTCCAACAGGCATCAAATAACCTTGACCCAATTTACAAGAATATGCTTCAAGAATATGTTTTTCCTCGCTTAGGCAACAGGAAAGTGTATCAGTTTTCTTTCCAGATACAAGTACATTCTGTAGTTCTGTATGCATGGCCAAGTAACCCTAGCATAGGTTTCGGTATATCTGGTGTAGTTTTAGGCTGAGAGCCTGAGAGTTGTTGTGACATAGTTGGGTCAGCAGACTCAGCACTCAAGGATTACCTAGTCAAATCTTTCATAAACTGTCATTGAACATCTGGATAGGCCTGAACTTTAAAGAAATTGTGTCATATCTTTTATATAATTATCTGTTGGAGTTATCTTTCTCTCATAGACATTAATAATTATCATGAGTGCTTCCAGTCATGTTATCATCTTATCCAAGTTATAGATAATGAACTGACAGGTCTATTTGTTTAATGAATTTTTATTCAGGAAAAAGATGAGCTAAACAATTTATGGATTTGACTCTGTTATCTTGAAGTAGCATGCTGCTTGCAGTCACTGAGCAAGCACATAATACATTGTAGATTCAATTTTTCTTTGATTTAGAATAGGAATTCACTTATGCTTAAGGAGAGTGTGCCTTGACATGGATAGCAAACAGGCCCTTAGTACAATAATCATTTAGTGGCAAAAGTTTTAGATGTCCAAATGATTTTCTAGTGTTTTACTTTGGATTTATAGTTTGGGCCCTATGTTCAAGCCCACCACTCAAGTAGGTATAGAGCAGCATCTACTACTAAGGTTGCAATTGCATTTCCTGGATCTCTTCTTGCAACAGACATTATCAGCATGTCTGAAGGTTAATCATGAATTACGTTAATTTCGAGCCCACAACTCAAATCTCTTTAAAGGTTATATGCAAAAAAAGGGATGGTGTGTGGAAGGTCAAGTAATAACTTTTGTTTGGAGGAATGGATGCATGTCTTTCTACCTATAGTTGATTACTTGATATGAAATATAGAATGAAAATAAGTAGGTTATTTTGCTGACGTGATTATAGAAATAAGGGCAACCAGTGAAATAATGTTCTTTTAGAATGGGCAGAACAGAAAGAGTGTTATTTGCAACAGTCAGTAACTTTAGCTAGTTGTTCTTAATCATCTATTAAGATGGATTGACATCCACATGCAACAGTATATATTTCAGAAATATTTTGATTGCCATGTGAATGGCTAAGTGGTGGGATCGAACAAGATCCAAAATCCTGACACCCCAAATGTTTTTCTTTGTACCTCACAGTCTTAACAGGACAGGTGAATGTTTTTTTTTTCGCTCTCCCCTTCCAGAGTTAGCAACTTTGTGGTTCGAAACTCACCATCACTATTTAGACATGATGCTGAAACTGATTCAAGTTTTATTGTCAATGATTCTTGTGCTTTTTACTGCCCCTTGCTCTCTGAAAAGCCATTCATGTAGAGGGTTATATCCATTTATGAATCCAAACCCATTAACAAATGACCGAACTTAATTCTAGTTTTGGACTAATAGTTACGAGGCAGAACCAATTTATTCCCTGTAAACAAGTAACTCATAAGGATGATCAGGTTTAACTTAGGGATGTTTTTTATTGCATTCATTTTGGCTTAGAACTTCTTCCCTTGTTTCTTGCATTTTCGTCTTCTATTAGCAACCATTTTTTCAGGACATTGCTTAATAATCATATGATTTCTATCTAGTAAACTGAACTTGTTAGATCATCTAATATAGCTAAGAACACAAGTCTGTTTTGACATCTGATATTGATGCTAAGCATTGGATCACATCTAGTGTTTTTGAATCAACTGAAAGCTAAATCTGCCTATTAAGCAATTGCGTCTCATCTGCAAAGGCTAGATTGAATTGAATAAGCATACTGGGCCAATTTTCATTTGTAAGCTCAATTATTTTATCATAAACTGTATCAGGTTATCGGCAGTTTAATGTGTGTATGGACTTCTAGAGTAACATGGACCTTTTTCTTTCTTTCTCTTGTTTTTATTTTTATTTTTAAAAGAGGAACCTGGAAGGTCTGGTTGGTTAGGCATTAATACACTTTAACGCTTCACTTTCATTGTAGCTACTTGTCATTCAGCTGCCCACTCTTTCTTTGGTTGCATTCAACTCGGTCTTTTAGTCTAAAGAGTAGATGTTAACAAGTAATTCTAGTTTGATATTAGTGACTCTTTTTGCCGAAAATCAGACTCTATCGTGTCTAAATTCACACCTAATTTCTTGGGTGCTGAATGTTTAACTTTGACACGGGCATTATTATCTTCAGAGCTAGACAGACGGCAATAATGCCAGTCGTAATGATGCTGAGATCTCCTATTAAAGCCCGGGTTGGATAGTGTGGATATAGCATCATGCTTTATGTGGGGCTAGGGGGTGGGGGGCAGACAGTTGCAACCACTTGCGGGGAGAGGTTGTTCCGTGCCAGCACTTAGACCCTGAGAAAATTCTCATATTCTTTGGGATGGAAGGTGGTATTAGTTCCCTTTGGGATTCTCTTTTGTGGTTAATAATGATCTTATCACCAGCAACTATTGCATGACACTCTACAATTACGATACTTGTAAACTCTTCCAAGGATTGGAAGGACAAATTTTGGAATTTTCTCATAGAAGGGGAAGGACAAAGTGGGGTATGTTCTATCTCTGGTTGCATATGCTCAAAGAAGGACCATGCAATAGTTGAGCTGCTACCTTTGGTACTTAACGTGGACAAGAATACAATTCTTCTAAGTTGGGATTATGGGCCTTAATCCCTAAAGAGTTTACGTGATAGAATAAGGTTTAAATCCCTTGACTGGTAGTTGCAAGCTTGTGGATTTGGGGAGAGAGAGAATATGTGGTATGCAAAGAATTAGTCCTTGATCAAGTGCTTAATATTGATTGCTGCTCTTGGTGGTTTATGTCTCTCTGTTGTGCATGAGGTCCATTTAATATATCCTTTCCCATCGAGTACTACAGATGAATATTTTTTCTTTTCTTGCACAGCATCTAAACTCAAGCAAATTAATGGCTGGGTTAAACTAGAATAGAAGGAATTACTACTATCCTAAGTTGTACGCGGTAAAATTATTGAAGTTTGACATAGTAAATTTGTGTGGCTAAAAAAGTAAGTAAAACTGCTAGTAGGTCAGTTGTGGCTCGATTCAATGCCCTATCTGGTCTCAAATCTGATCTACTAGCAGCTAATAAGGTATCCTCTTCTTATTCAGGACCATGTGCATTATCTATCTGCTGTTATTTGACTTTACTGCTCATTGTCGTTTTAATGGGTGTCATCCCTCACCATCTATACCCAGATTGATTTTTTTACTCTGTAAATAGGAAATATATAATGATTTTATTGTTTAAATCATAAGTGTATGCCGAACTGTATTCACATGACTTGCGGAAAAGACAACCAAAGTCATGTTAGCATGTCTATACTCCAACTCTATTATTTTCTCAGCTTACATAATAGAAGGGAATTTGTAACTAATCGTAGAATGGGATTCTTGCTGCACAGTGTCCTTGGATACTTCTGCTTTTTCCACCTTTTTTTTAGGTGTTTCCTTTTCCTTTCATCTATTCCTTTCGACGCCTCCATACTCTTAACCAAGGGTTGCACATTTCTTATTGCGCCGAATATCTCCAAAACCTCATTAGGATCCTAGGGCCAGTCTGTCAATCGTAGATGAATATGTGGCGAAGTATTTTCTAACCATCCCTGTCAAGGTGGATGAGTAAACAAGTATCTCAAGTGGAATTTCAAATGTTTTAACTCCATTGCCTCCCATGTATTTTTACTTTCTTGTGCATGTCGTTATCAGAGAGAATTGGTGGTCAGAAAAGATTTGTTAATTTGCATGACTCTAACTTGGATATTTGTCCTCAATGCAGATGGTCAACTTCTCTAATAAAGGGCAGAAAGTTAACAATTCAGTGATACTCTCAGCTCGGCAACATTTGATGGCTGTGAACTCTGGGTGTGTAAGTTCTAAAAGGAGAATCCTATGACTGTTGAACCCAGTCACCCTCTGCAAGGTATGTAAATTTCTTTGGACGCGCTACCACTTGCATGCAATTGGGAGGCACTCGTGAGTTTGTGATGCTACAGGCTGTATTTCTGTCCCCATGGTTGCAAAGCTATCCTCTCATGTTATGCTAGATGCTTTCCTGTGTTAGTAGTACAACGGCTTGCATCTAATGGGGGCTGTAACTCGTTCATTGCATTTTATGGAGTGCACAGCACAAGTAAAATTGACCATGGCAAATTAGATCTCATTGTTGGCATCTGTGCAGTACTAGATGATGATTTTCAGCTTGCTGAGTGGATGAATTTGGTAGCAGCAAGCACATATTGGAGTTTATTTTAGAGAGGGGAGGGGGGAAGTTAGTTGAACAGATGATTGAGTAGGAGAGTGATAAATGTAACTGCACCCTGTATAGATTGATTGCCTGTACCGGAGGAATTAATTGAAGTTGGATGGTGGCGCTTAATGTGTTCTATGCACATGCAGCTGAACGTAGGATTAAATCTGAAAGGTCCTAATTGTACTCAAGTACAGCTGTACCACGCCCAGCTGAACTGTTAGATCAAAGCCGTCATTATGAAATCTGAAGATTCTTGTTTAAGAATGATACCATCTAAATTTTGAAACATTTAACAAAGTGTGAAAAACGCTAGATATCAACGTTCCAAAACAAAAGTCTTTAAGCTTACGGATGTGAGGTTCACTCATTCAGACTGAACTTGACCAAGACAGGGTGCATGTGTCAGCTAGATCTGAAGTTGTGTCAGCTAGATCTTTACAAGAATCAAAATCATCTGATGAAACTACTGGTTCATATTACCTATGGTTAATATATCTGGAAACATAACAGATTTGATCGAGAAACACCATTGCAACATGAAAATATTGAAGATTCTTTCCTCTTTTACTTGAGTAAATTTAGTTTAGGGTCCATTAGGTTGCTTGTAACTGCTAATCCTGATGTTTCTGGAAGCATTTATTCGAGAGGTAAGAACTTACATATCCAGTCCTACTGTTAGATTCCACTGAGGAGGCATATATGCATTTTATTACACGATTGATTTACAAGTGTTTTTCAAAATTCAACAAAAGAGTTGCAATTGGAATAAATAAAAGTAATTGCAAATACACCATCAGAACATACCAAAATGTGATATTTTGAAACTGGTACGGTAAGAGAACCAAATGGGGACCTTAATCAAAACATAGAGCCAGCTAACTGTAGCTGCCTGTGTGCCATGATTAATTGTTTATGTCTCGGTCACTGCTAGAACTTATACCTCACCTACAGCAACTCTGAAACCTAATTATTCTTGTTCAGTAAAGTACCGCAAATATTAGAGCTAAGACTTGGTTTGAGGAGTTGGGATGAGAGAGTACAAGGAGGGACCTCCCTTGAGTTCAACTTGTGGAGAGGTGAGCAACACAACAACGGATCTTTTGGTTCAAGAGTCTCTCTTGTGTTAATTTGTTTATTGATGAACACCATGATGCTATGATAGGAGATTAATAAAGGCATACCTAATTGGCTTTAACCATCTCCGCCCTTCTCCAAAATCTAGCAGGACCAAGACAACTTTTTGTACGCTACCCTCTCTATGAGCAGACCCAACACATTAATCAGAGGGTTGTCTCCTTCTTCGTCACTAGCTATAACGAATGCCAACTCTTCACCTACTGCACTAGCTAAAAAAGGGCACAAATTAGTAGGACTTCAGTCACATGCATTGAATAAGAAGAACGAGCAAGAGGTTCATATTTATGAAGCCGGTGAAGGAATTTTCTTCACCAGTATTTAGGCGGTCCAATAAAAGAATAATACGTAGCGCCACTGTGGTGCCACTCAAAGGACGATTAAGAGAGTTTTTTTATTTGTTATCTTGAGTGACGCCACGTATAATTATTTTATCGGATCATCTAAGAACTGATGAAGGAACTCTCTTTACCGGACGATAAATTTTCCGTTCTCTCTCTCTATATATATATATAAAAACTTTCTTTTAAATCTAAAATATTCTACCCTGCATTCATTAGTGGCTTACTATTACTTTAACCCTTTTTGACTATTCACCTTTTTGAATTTTAATATAAATAAATGGTGAAAGATATGTTAAATCTAACTTTATAGATTTAATAGAATATATGTATTTATAGACTTGCCTTACTTCTAGAAGGATTTGTGGCCATATATATATATATATATATATATATATATATATATATATATATATGATGAAAGATCACTAGTCTGATATTAAGTATTTGAGCTACTTTGTGCTATGAACGATCAGGCAGTATAAAATTTCTCATGGAATTTAAAAGGCTGGAATTGTATTGTGTCTTCCTTTAGTTTCTTTGTAGTTTCTTTCAACTTATGTCAAACTTCCCAATTAGCTTTGTGAATGAGAGGGTTGTTGGTCTGTCGATATCTTTTTGCCCAATTAAGTAACGTGATTTCTTCCATTTTCTCTATGAATCCATAATTAGTACTATACTAACAGCTGAGTGATTTCCTTGTTCCTTTTCAATGGGACCTCATGCATGGATTATTTTGAAAATTAATAAAATAAATCATAAAAATCTATTAGTTTTAGTTAGCAAGTAAATTTCACGCTTGAATCTGATTAAACAAGAAATCACAAGCAAAACTCTGTCATGTCACTGTTACATAAATAACCGAAACAAATTGCATTCATCATCAAGCTCGAGAAATTTAAAATCTCGCTCTTAGCTGAAAGGTTATCCTAATTGACCAGAGATAAAGTCAGTGTCCTAATAATTGTTATGGGTCCATACTAGGACACACACGCAATGAGTGAAGTCACCAGTAAAGTTAGGACCTAACTGTCCTAAGTCTGTTATTTTCATTTTTTCCTCTAAATCAAACAGAAGATGGCCAGAGAAGGACCAGAACAAGCTTTGTCTCGTATCTCTCTCTAGCCAATGCAGCTCTTGCTAGCTAGAGAACAATGATAGACATTAAGGAGTGACATGAAAATGAGAGAAATGCTAGAGAGAGTGCGAGTCTTGAGTAACATCCAGTTTCTAGTCTGAGGAAGCATCGAATTGATAGGTTTCAGCCATAAAGTTAGGGTTGGCTTGAGGGCTCGGTCGGTGCCCTCCCAATTTGGAAGATTTACTGGCACAAGTTTCATGTTTCTGCATTTGAGATTTAGATAGCTAGCAGTTTGGCACCGGCCGTGGCCGAGTTTGCTTGCGTGTAACATGTGTAGAGTAGGCAAATGAACAACTGCATCTGGCCTTTTTCAGTCACACACAAACAAAAGACTACAGAGGTTATGTCGCATGTAGCGTAACATTTAATGTAGGTTATGTAATTTGCTATTTATTTAATTAAAATAGATATAAAACTATATGAAATAATTTTTATAAATTGAAAACTAAATTTAGCATTTCTATAAAAAATGAATATAAAAATATTTTATAATACAGAATCTATTCTAATTTTATATTAAATTTTACAATAATTTTCGTATTTATCTTCATAAATTATATTAAGTCTGCAACCGTAATTCCCGTCATTATCTAAACAAGAAATTAAGAAAATAAGATTCTAATTTTTTATTTCAATTCCAGTTATTATCATCATTGGAATTTATATTTTGTACTGTTCAATTTATCTTATTTGTAATTGTTGATTTCAGTTCAACTAAAAATTCAATAGAATCAAAAGGTAAAACATTTTAGCAATTAGAGAGGAATTGTAACAAGCAAATAAGAAAGTAATCGCAAATTAGCAAGTTAATAATTTAACAAGCAATCAAATAAGTTAACACGTAATTAAGTAAGAAAATTACAACAATTCGCTAATAATCAACAACAACATATAAATTATTAAAAACAATAATAAATAACGTAAAATATATAATTTAACGCAACGTTACGTAAAAAATGTATTGTTATAGTGCACTGAGTTATTTTTAGTTGTTATATAATATTGTGGTTCTGGTAAGTTTCGTAAAGCTAATGATTTTCTTTCAACTGCGGTGTCTTTTCTATTCTTCTCTCTTATTGGTTAGAAAGTTGGGTATCTTTTCTATTCTTATCTCTTATTGGTTAGAAAGTTGAGTACGGTCCATCAGACCCACGGTACTGTAGCTGTGGGGGATGAGTACGTACATGCGTATACAACTTTCTTCTCTTTGAATTATTGGAGAGATTGATTGAAGAGTATAATTATTGTGTACAATAAAGTAAATTTTTTGTCTATGAATTATTGGTATGTTTGATTGATGAGTAAAATTAATGTGCACAACAAGTAATTTTCAAAAGAACGCATGAATCATAGTCAATAAGTTTTTTTTGCGTCCGCCAATGAGATTATGTTGATAGTCAATCAAACAACTACTACATGTAACAGAAACCTGCATGCAAGCTATATGAGAAAATGACATTAGCCCTTCCTTCATCAATTTGTTCCATTTTATTTTTGTGTATTATGTTTTTTTTATTTATATCGTTGCTAGTGAGTGGGTCTATGTGGGAACGAGAACGCGTGGCAGTGGGATCCACACGAGTGGAATCTATGCAAAAAATAATGATTGGCAACACAAGAATGTGCAAGGCGTCAAGTCAGAATATGCAATGTTTCAGAGCTTCATTCATATATGATTCTACACATCATTATTTTCATTATTCTTGATTGATGTTAAGGTATTATAGCTTCCGATTTTTATCGCTAGTACATTATATATATATATATATATATAGAGGAATGATTTAAGGTGCCTCTGTAGCAAGTTTTGCCTATATAAACACTCCTAAATCTTAACATAAGGAGTGCATTTGGACGATCGAAACCATTAGTTATGATCTTTATACTCTAAATAGATGGTGTATAAAAATCATGTGATTTAAATACTTTTCCATTTTTAATCAAGAGATTTCATCTGTTCTTTTATTAGAAAACTGTTCATGTACATTTCCAATATACAGTTAAAATCTATGTCGAAAATGCATAATTTTTGGTACACCAGCGTTTTTGACCGTAAAGATCACAACTAATAGTTCAGATTATCTGTATAAATCCTTCGTGTGTGTGTGTCAGCTCAGAAAAAGTTATGTGAGCTAGCGACAAAACTATAAAGATCTAATGATTTTTCTTTAATTTTTTTTTTATAATTACTATCTCTATCTCATTAATTTCTTTCAAATTAAATTTCGTAAATTTTAGAGTTCATTTACCCTTTCATCAAATGCATACAAAATGTTTTATTCATTGAAAACGATTAATTTTATGTTAGTTTGATGGAGGACCAAATCAAAACTAAAACTCAAGAAATTGGGTATGAGTGAACCCTATGGGGTCGAAATCATAATGCAAAAGAATTTTTTTGAAAAAAATCATTGGAGATAGTGGAAATAAACTGTAGCTTTGGTAATTTACATGAGTTGTTATCTCTCTCTCTCTCTCTCTCTATATATATATATAAGCTGTGGCTAGCTCAGAAATTAATGATTCTATTATTTTTTTTAAAATTGTTTTGAACTATGATCTCTACCTTTTTTTTATAATCAAATTTTATGGGTTTTAAAAAAAAATTGTCCTTTCATCAGGTGGATACAAAAAAAAAATTGTATTTACCGAAAATTGTTAATTTTGTGTCTACTTGATATAAGACCAGATAAAAATTAAAACTCAATAAATTAAATTGAGTATGAGTGAACCCTAGAAGGTCGAGATCATAATAAAAAAAAAATTTAGAGAAAATATTATTGGAGACAATAGAAATGGACTGTAACTCAGGTAATTTACAAGACGTGACAATTTATTTTTATTATTCAAACGCGCGCGCACATATACATATATATATATATATATATATATATATATATATATATATATATATATATATATATAGAGGAAACGGGAAATACACCGGCGGTGAAGGGAGTTCCTTCACCGCCGCTTAGGTGGCCCAATAAAATTATAACACGGGGCGTCATTCAAGTAAACAAATAAATGAATTCTCTTAAATAACGCTACGTGTAATAATTTTATTGGACCACCTAAGCGGCGGTGAAGGAAACTTCCTTCACCGCCGGTGTATTTCCCGTTCTCTCATATATATATATATATATATATATATATATATATACACACAAATGAATGAGTCGCACCAACTAGGCTAGTGATTGACAAATCAGTAAGCTCTTGCTGGCCGAGGATAAAGAAACTTTAAAAAAAAAAATTAAAAAAAAAATGTATCAATTCTCATAAGTTCTTTTGATCGGATGCTGCAAGCGGTTATGGACCAGCAATGTGGGACTGTGGCATTGCAACCAATGCTGGAATTTTCTGAGGAGCATAGCATCTCATAGGAAGTCTGAACCCAGCCAAAAAGTTCTTGGATCCAGTACCTAACATACAATGATTAGGTTGGTTAGTTATGGATTTTTTTTTTTTTTGCCTTCTCTCTCTCTCTCTCTCTCTCTCCCCTTTCTCAAGGACTTTTACAGTTATATATAATTGAGCACCCAAGCATTGAGCAAGCAGAGTACGCAAGAATCAGTAACTTTCATTGGGTGTGTTTCATTCCCCCTCCAATTTGTATAGTTGATGCCACCCATAATATTCCCTCTTAATATTAGTAATTCCTGATTTGTTGCTTCTTATCTTAAAGCTTTATTAGCTGGCCCCAGTTCATAAGGGAGCCCTACCAAAAGATTATCATTCCTTTTCTTCTTCTTCTTCGCAAAGACCATATTTTATTTTTTAATGCTTTTTTTTTTTTCGCGTACACCAAAACTCCGATAAAACATATATCATCACTACTTGCGTCATATGTTTGTGGTATGCCCTCATATAATGATACCTAAACATACACACTCAGATGTGTGAGCACATTTACATACACGCAATGTTGAAAATAACACGTTATGAAATCCGTTATATTGCGTTATGTAACCTAAAAGAACCCCAATGCTACGTAACAACTGAAAATAACTCAGTGCACTGTAACAATACGTTTTTATGTTATTTTACGTTATATTACGTAACGTTACGTTATGTTACGTTATTTATAATTATTTTTTAGTAATTTCTATATTGTTGTTGATTAATATTTTGTTTATTAGCGAATAGCTATAATATTCTTGATTAGTTGTTTGCTTATTTGATTGCTCGTGGAATTGCTAATTTGTTAATTTGCGATTATTTCTTTGTTCTCTTATTGTAATTTCTTTCCGATTGCTAAAATATTTTATTTATTGATTTTATTGAAATTTTTAACTCAACTGAAATCAATAATTACAAATAAAATAAATTAAACTTTATAAAATATAAATTACAACAATTATAATAACTGGAATTAAAATAAAATTAAAATCTTGTTTTCTTATTTAAATTATGACTAGAATTACTGTTGGAAACTTAATATAATTTATGAAGATAAATGTGAAAATAATTGTAAAACTTAATATAAAATTAGAATAGATTATGCATTATAAAAATGGTTTTATATTCTTTTTAGATATTTTAAATTTGAATTTATAAAAATTATTTTATATAGTTTTATATTTATTTTTAATTAAATAAATAGGAAATTGCATAACCTAAGTTATACGTTACGCTATATGCGACATAAGCTAACAGAGACAAAACGTTAAGTTATCGTTATCGCTATTTTAAACATTGCATACACGTCCTATGAGAAGATAGTTGGTTTTCGGTTAACGTACGTAAGAGGGGGCTACTGTAAGTGAGATATAACTCGCAAGTGATATAGATGTCCAATAATGGGAGGTTTCAGATTCAAAATAAGATTGCATTCTTTGCTAAAGAGAAGATCGAAGAGAAAAAATAAGCGGGCCTACCAAAAACCGACACACCCTTCCATGTACCCGTATAGAGAGAGAGAGAGAGAGAGAGAGAGAGAGATGTGGTTATCTTCCTATTACTACACACGAAAAGGGCCTAGTGTGAGTGAGGTATAGCTCACTGATACAAAAAGAATAAATAATGAAAGGATTACAATTAATCTTTGTTAGGGAAGAAGAGAGAGAGAGAGAGAGAGCCCCCAAAAATGTAAACAAGGGGAGGTCCCTTGGAAGTTAGTAAATGGGCGTGGAGCTTTAACTCATGTGGGCGCATGTGAGCCGAGAAAAGTAGGTGCTTGTGAGGACCCCATGCGCACGTGCCACTTTGGCTCAGCCCATGTTACCATTTGCAATATGTCCACCATTTCCTCATCTCCTCCCCCTCTTTAATAGCGTGTTGGGGGACCCTTTTTATATAAAATTTTTAATCTTTTTCCCCTTCTCTTTCTCTTTTTTGAGTAGTATTGTGGAGGAGGGGGGAGAGAGAGAGAGAGAGAGAATATTTTCTTTTTCTTTTTTTTTTTTCAATTTGTATATATATTTTTTCTGATTTCTTGCTTAATTTGTACTTTAAAAGTTGCCATGCATGCTCATCAACCTCCCCATTTCCTCTTTAACGCATCATGGCACCCCTCAAGCCTTCACCTTTCCCTCTCTTTTGCAACTTTTATTCCTTTCAAAGTTCTTTTTTTCTTTTTTTCTTTTGTGCAAATTGCAATAATTATAGCCCATCCATTGTGTAGTAAACATGCAATCGTGCGATTCCATCAATTTTCCCACCAATCTTAGATGAGAGAACTAAAAAATTCCGATATTTATATTCCATGTTTATGTTGCAAAATTCTCCAAGAAAAAAAAAATGGGGGTTTTCCATGTCTGTCCCTTATATCTTTAAAAATTAGAATTTAGTCCCCCAAATCTTCATATTTATAATTTAATTCCTCGAATCCTTTTAAGTTATTATAATTTAGTCCCTCAGTCATATTTTTAGAGAAAAATGGAGAGGAAAACCTAATAAGAAGAGGAAGAGAGGAGTAAGAGGCAAGGAAGGACTAAAGTGAAGTAACTCATGGGTATAACGGGAAATTCAGACCAAAAATATGGCCGGAGACTAAATTGTGGTAACTTAAAGAATTTGGGAGACTAAATTATAAATATGAAGATTTAGGAGACTAAATTCTAATTTTTAAAGAATTAAGGGACAGATATGTAAAAACTCCAAAAAAATCACAATAACCAACTGTGTAGTCTTTTAAAAGGAAATATTTTGTGATTAATTATAAATTATTTTAATTCTTAATTATTTAATGTATTATATTCTAACGAATATGTTGTAAATGTTTCGAATATGGTACATCACAATAAATGTGGCAGGCGAGTCTCTCAACACTTCCATCATAACTCAGCACTCTAATAATACTTCGAAATACAAATTAAAACAAACAAGTCAAGAATAATTCTAAACCATAAACTATTAGGTTGCATTCCCCTTTGGATGACCAAATGAACATCATAGTGGAGGGATTTCAACATGCATTCATCTACTTGTGGGTGACTCTGCAACTACTAATGCCAGTTATCTAATTATTGGACATGCTTAATTACTAGCTAGTACATCTTTATTAATAATAAACAAATAATCATAATAATTTACTTTGTAAACTTCATTTTGAACTCTATGTTCTTTTTTACGTACTATTTTTCACTATGATAAAATTTAGAAACATCGAAAATAAAATTGAGTTGCAAGATGAAAGTGTCGCGACCGTAGCCACTTGATCACCATCAAACGGTCGTCGTTCGATCGATTGAACCTAATACGGACCGGGCGCCCAATGGACTAGAAAGGAAAGGAAAGGAAGTATTTTTCATCGTCCTGTATCGCATGCAAATGCACTCTATCCAGCAGTATATTTACGGGGAATTCTCTTTGAGCACACTAGATTGCTCAATGGCCCCATCTTGCAAAGTGATTGATTCCGGGATGGTTGAACCGGTACTGGTGTGCTCAAATAGAACTTCTATTGATTTACTCTCTAACGGTTTTGACCTTGTTGACTGTATAAAATATTGAGTTTACCGTTGTGGGCTAATATTGACCGTCCAGATGAGAGGGGCCCTTAGAAAATATTGACCTGGCTGGATCGAGGTTACCTTGCGTGGGATGGGACCAACCAAGTGCCGTGGGCATCCAAACAACCTGAGGTTATTGTACGGTATGACAGAAATGCCCCTGACGGGGGCGATGGTTCGAACCCTCAGAGTGGGGGCATTGTTGACATTTTGTTTGCGTCCATTATTTTTGGTACCCTTTGGAGTTTAGTTTTCCGTTTCGGCTACTTACCCTTTTTTGAGGGTTTCCTTTTGTTCTTTATGAAATTTTAGTTGTCAAATTAATAATTATTAGTAGTTTCGTGATGTTGAAGTTTTTGGATAAATGTCTGTACACTTTATCTAGGAAAAAAAAAAAATGTTTGAGGAGTTTTTGAGAATAGCCAATAATAATTGCTTTTTTCTATTTCCCAAGAAAAAACCCGTATCTAGTAGTATAATAAAAATTCAAACTTTAGAACTTTTGCACTAATACCACTATAAGTTTTAACAGTATCTTTGTAGCCTTTGCACGATCGTGATAGATCTTGCCATTCAAAACGAAACAGAAAGATAATGTTATGTCGTGTTATCGCTATTTTACAACAATTCAAAGATTGACATCACTGGTATTGATAAATATTTAGAATAAACTAGCATCTATTTATGTCTCTCTATCTTATTATTTGACTGTCAATAAATAATATTGATCTTGATTAGGATGATATCAAACGTTGTAGGTTGTTACATCTTTATTCAAGTTGTGGCTATTTCATTAAATTCCATGTACAAGTCATTGTAGCTAACAGTTGAGAGTTGTGTTGAAGTAATTTTTGTAATTAATTCAATTATTGCAGAGTTTGTATAGGTCTAGCATCATATTTATTTATCTAATTTATTTTTTTCAAACAATATTAGAAAGCTGAATTTAAAAAAAAAGATAATCTTACTCGGACGAGTAAAAATTTTGAGTTCTTTCCATCTTATTCATTTAGAAAATACGAGAAAGAAAAATAAGAAGGTATGTAGAATTTTATATCTACCGTCACACTATAAATAAAAGTTTTTGTACCTAATTTTTCTCAAAAAACTTATGGTAGCTTGGCTGTATATATCTCATATCATATGGTTAAGTGTTTGTAGAACAAGCACGCAAGTGTACTTTTAAAATAATAAGCAATTCTTGATAAATTGTTTTTTGTTTTTTTTTAAACTCCCAATACAAAAATGATAATTAATTGAATAAATAGACAACACTATATAAAAAGATAAGATTCTTTCTTCACAGGAGGAGAATAACCTCCAACAAGCAACTCGTGGGCCCCTCTTACAATTAACTCAGCCCTCAACTAGAAGTAGAAGTCAATTTCAAATTGCTAAAACTCCCTCCACCAGCAAATCACAATACACACCATGAAAAATAAGCATGCCTAACCTCCCAATAATTGTCGGGAAGTTCTATTCACGCACACCACTTTGCTCAGGGGACCCACATTTAAAACTTTCAAAAAAAATTACAATTTCACCTTTAAAACTTTTAAAAAATTACAATTTCGCCATTATATTTCTGAACCGAGTTGTCCCTCTCTTCGCAAGCCACTGGTCGGATATTAATATCGATCGGGTATTAATACCGGATCCAGTTTCATTTGGACTAAATAGCAATATTCGACCAGGATGAAATGGGATGGAAAAAAAAGGGAGAGAGACAGGGAGGGTTTGAATTAGAAAAAAGTGGACATATTGAGTAAGTACAGGCGATTCAAAATTAAAAGCGGACGTAGAGATACGGGTGTCTTGAGCAAAGTGTTGTGCCGTGGATAGAATTTCCCATAATTGTGGAGGTACAAAGTAGTTCTAGCTCAACCCAAGGGCATTCTCGGCAATGCACGTCTCTCGATTAAGCTATAACGGGGCCGTGATGCACATGTAATCAGAGTTTTTTATTACAGCAACTGCGAGTAGATTATTGTGACAACAATGCTAAGCTAATGTAGATTGGAATTGAGATTGCGATGGATCTCTCTCTCTCCTCAGACACACACACTCTCTCTCTCTAGTATTATTAACTTTGGACCATATCAAGGCAGCATGGATCCCACTGTAATAAAAATCCAATACCCATGCCTTCTCCATTTGGAAAGAGATAAAGAAGAGCCAGTGCAAAAGTCCACAACCCTAACCACCATCTCGTTGTCGATATATCATCCTATAAATAATAAAATAGTAAATAACAAGGGAGATGGAAAAAAAAAAAGAAAAAAAAAATCCTACCTCTTTGATGTTTATTCTACTGCTCATCCTCTCCTTTCACCGTCATTAGCTTGGATTATGTTTTTTTATTCCTTTGTTTTATATTGTCACTCCCAATTTTGATAGCCCACTCTCAATGAAATGCGGCTCTCTGTGAGCCCTGTACTTTGAAGCCTTTAGGATAATATCACGGAGATAATATCAGATAATTTCTAACTTATTAATGACTGACTTATTAATAAAATACGGAGGATATTAACTTCAAAAAAAGATATTGGACAACCTCTCACTGTGTTGTTAATTTCGAACTAACCAAATGTGTTTAAAAATGTAAAATTAATTTCTTATCTAACATCAAATTTCATGCTTACACTTTTAAACTTCGATCGTCACCACCACCATCTTGAAAGATAGGGAAAAAAAATTCCCAGCCTCCTTTCCCCTCCAACCACCTAACCATCTCCATCCTTCCTAGCCACCAAAACCACCCGACTCCTACTTTCCTAGGGATGGGAATAGGCAAGTTCATGATTAATTTTTGGCCTGTCCAGTTAAAAAAATTTGAATTAGAAATATGAAAATTTCGTTTTTAGTTCAAAATTTTGAATATGACTGGCAAAAAATTAGCCCGTAGATATGCTCGTTATCATCCCTAGGCCTTTCCTCAGCCACCCTCGCCCTCGCTCCCCCTTCTTCTCTACATGACATCCCCCTCTCCCTCCGATCCCAGTGGCCTCACAACCAAACTCTTCTTGCCGATTTTCCAAACTCCTTAAAGTTGAATATCCTTAGAAAATATATTCTATTAGGAGTTCCCGAAAATAAATGAGTAATTTTGTTCATAAAAACAAAAGGTAAACTAGTGAGCATTGGTGCGTGCCCTTCCAACCACTAGTGGATCTCGATCCAGGAGACCTTTTGGGAGACAGGCTACAGCAGCGAGCAGGATCACAAGAGGTTATTGGTGCTCTGAATGCATAGACTTCCAAAAGAGGATAGAAGGACTGATATAACAATTTGCAGCATATTTTTTCTTTTATGATGTTTAGGTCCATGAGACCATAATAACTTAACTATAAATATTTTGTACAACCTAGTTTTATTATTGTCATAGTCATGCAGCGCGAAGGACATATGTTCGTCGTTTCTACTTAAAATAAAAAAAATAAAAAAAAACATTGTTTCAAGTGGGTAGATCTTTTATAAAATGAGAATGGTAATATCAATTAATATTGCTAAGCTTTAATCTGAAGGCTCAATTTGCACTGCAGCCTTTACGGCTGATCATCATGATCATAATGATCCTCTGCAGCCACGTCACCAATGAAAGCAAGCCGGTGAGAGGCGGCGGTGTCGCCTGCCACGTTGACTCCCCCATAAAACATTTACCCACCTCCATGAGATTCCATTTATTATCAATTACAACGCAACAACCGTATATAATTCCTATGCGGTGACTTCATACATAACCAATACAAAATTTCATATAAAACTTTCGTAACTCAATTTGGATAGTACCAAAAAAGAGTTTGGCCAGAAAGAAAATTATCTAAAAAAAATTTATAAAAAAAAAAAAACTTAGAGTTTGATGTAAATCAATTACTAACCTTTGTCATTTATTAAATCATTAATATACAGAGTAAGTCTTGAATTCAAATGCCACTTGCAATAGATAAATAACATTTAAAATAAAATTGCTTTTATATAGAAGGTGAAAAATCAAGGAAATACTAAACCAAAAATTGCATGAAGAAGAAAATATTCAGTGTTTATTGAGTGTATGGCTTAGAGGCAAATTTTCTTTTTCAATGAAGATTTCTTTCATATATTTTGGGTTTTCATGTTTGTTTGTGATTTATTCAACATTATTTTTTTCTTCGACATGGAGTTCTTTATCATAGCTGGAGGTTCTCTTCGTCTGCCACCTTAAATAACAAATTTCTACTTCCTAATCTATGCTATTTATGTTTTATCAAGATAATTTTAATTCTAATCCCGGTCTTAATTAATTAACTATGATTTTTTTTTTTTCAAAAGTACCAATTTTGTCTATAGTAGTTTTCCTAAATTTTAAATATCTTATCAAAGGAAACGGAAAGGAAAAAAAAAAGAGAAAAGCAAACATAACTCATATTTTAAACATTTAAATAGGAGTTATTGGGACTTGACGGAGGTGGGACCCTAACCAGCATCCAAAAGACAAAAAAAAAGAAAAGCAAAACAAAAGAAGAAATTCTATTTGCACACAACATTTTATTCTTAACATACAGTTTTGAAATTTATAAATAATTATAAATTTATCATTATTTTTTGGACTAAATTACTCTTATAAATCTCAAACTAAAACTTTTTAAAATTTGAAATTACGAATCATCATCTTCCTCCTCTATTTTCTCTCTAAAATCCTAAATAATTTTTTTTTGTATGTAATAAAAACACATCTCCTACAAAATCATCAATTTGATTTCTTGACCCCTTAAATTTTTTTTGCATTAACGTTCCTGAAATGATTAGAAGAATTTTAAATTCTTCGATTTCATCGTGACAAGTGAAATTTGGGTTTAGAGTTTGAGTTTGAGTTTTCTTGTGCAAATGGAAAATTCCAACATGTAATTAGTGTTAGAGGACAAATCTAAGATACAAATTTCAATGTTTTTTAGATTTTATGCGTATTTGTTTGAAATTTATCGTTAATTAGATTTCTTTTGTGGTGGAGACTTCGCTTGCTGGTCGGGTATTAATACCCGACCAGAACATTTCTTGGTTGGGTATTAATACCCGACCAAAATAATTTTTATTCTTAAACTAATATCCGACTTAAACAAAAATTGATAAAAATGGAATCGAACGAGATGAGGAGTTAGAGAAAATGAGGAGGGTATTTTTGGAAAAAAATTAGGCGCAAGAGTAAAATTTTAGTATTTCAAAATAGAAATTTGGTATAAAGAGTAACCAGGACGCCAAGAGTAAAATGCCATGCGCAAATAGAATTTCCCTCCACCTAGCTAGGGATATTTCAAGCTTCATTTTGATCGACCTGTGTAAGGTAATCTGGCCTTCCAGATTTGTAGTTTGAAACGATATTGGAACGTTGATTAATGCATGAAGCATTCCAGTTGATCACACTTCAATACTAGAAGTTGGAATTCGAGACCCGTGGGAGAACACTTGTATGGACTATCGAGAGAATCCTAGTGTTCGGATTGTGCTGAAAGTTCGAGGTATTTCTGACTTTGTTTTTTTGCTCCGTTAATACTGTTTTATCATCTTCTCCTTCAAAATGCTCGCTTGTTCATCATATTGCTGCAAGTGAGAGAACTCGACCTATTTCAAAGGTAATTTAGGAAGAGTATTTTTTTTTTTTTTTGCCCCTAAACAGCTAATGGAACTTGCAAAACTAGTTTTTCATATGAAATTACATATATCCGTATAGAACTTTCTATGCGGGGAGAGGTAAAGATAGTCAGGTGGCGGTTGAGGGTCTCTTCCGTGGGATCCGCGATAATCGCCCCCGGCATGTTCCATCCCCCTCCTCTCTCTCTCTCTCTCTCTCTCTCTCCCCCTCTCTCTCTCTCCCCATCCCCCATGCGTGTGGCCCCTACTGCAGCTGTATCGGTGTGTCATTGTCTGCCCCCCTCTCTCTCTCTCTCCACCTTAATTTATCCCAATTTTTTTCTTTATCCCTACCACCCTCCCACCACCATCCCTAGCCAAATTTCATTTTATTTTATTTTTATTTATTTTTTATTTTAACTCCAGGGTGGTTGCTTGTTACCCTAACCCTTCTCTTTGTTAGCTAGGGCCCCTAACAATTGGAGCTCCCTCCCTTGTCATCTTACTCGCTATATAGCATCTAGATCTGGATTTGGATCCAACCAAGTAAATCTAGAGCCACAGCTCTCCGGATGCTGCAAATTGCACTTCACGCCATCGTAGTCTCTGAATTTGAATTTGGAATATTTCCTAACACGATCTGGTGTCTCCTTATCGAATCAGACGTTAATAAAAAACAGTATGAAAAAGATAAAAAGAAAATTTTTGAATTTTTTTGATAATACATGTAAATCGTATTTAGCACCAAAACAATAGTAAATAACATGGAGTTAATTATTATCAATATACCGCTAGATATAACTATTGCAAAATAACTCCAAATTAATAACCACAACAAATAAACACAAGGCTCAGAACTAATTCAACATAAAAGTTTACACTATTAGATATATTATCAACTTCTGATCTAAGATCATCCATGCGGGACTATACTCATACATCTCGTTGTTGCTTGTACCATAAAATAGAATTTATAAGCGTATCAAATGAGTATTTTGGAGATGATTAATGAAATATAATCATATCTTAATACAACCGTATAGTATACGTATGTACAATTCCCTATAATTTATACCCGTATAAGTCTCGTAATTGAAGCGTTCACATCTGTTGGCTTCTCTTCTTGTATCTATGGATTCCAATAAATCTTTTATATTTATTTTTTCAGCACACGACAAAAATTGCTTTGTTGGTACACTGTAATTTTATATACAAACCCTTCTTAGTGCTCAGACTGCCGTATTAATACGAAATCTAAATTAAAAAAAAAATAATAAACTTTTTAACGGTAAAAAAAATGTAAATTTTCTTTTTTACACCAAACTAAAAAAAAAAAAAAAAAAATCTCTTTCTTCTTCATCATTGTTCAGAGCTCATGACAGAATTGTGAAATTTAGGTATCCGATGTTTATTCCGTAACCCATGGGGCACCACTTCATCTCTCTCTCTCTCTCTCTCTAATTGAGATTTGAGAGCTAATTATTATTTTTTAAATTTTGTTTTTGTTAATTAATTTGTGGTTAATTTACTTGGGGCATGTGATGACCTTCTAAACTTTGATTAAGAAATGCCCCACGAATTAATCATTGTGGTGATAAAAATTAATTCTCTCTCTCTCTCTCTCAAACCAAATTGGTGAGCTGAGATCTAAGAATGTGACATGAGGGAAGTGAGCATGTGAAATTGGTTAGTATTGCTTGGGATACAAGTTGTCAAAACTTGTATTATTATATAATTAATTAATAAATTATAAATCACCAACTATATTTATGAGCTTTGTTTGACATCTACACGATGCTGTAACAACTATTCATGTACTATTGATGTTTACAGATAGACTGTATTTTTGATATGTATTAAAAAATTTCACAGAGAGAGACTTATAAGGGATATACGAAGAACAAAAATAATAAATTTTATTATATTTTTATTTTTAATAGAAAATCTCTTTGTAATTTTTTTTAATAAGGAATAATATTAGTAATACATCCAAAAAGTACAGGAACAATTTATGTAATTAATCTAGAAAAATGAATTTGATATATTATTTCCTCTGGTGTCTTTTCGTTGCATTGTTTATTCTACTGCGAATGATTTTGAGTCTAAACTGAAAGTAAATATTTTGGAAATATTTTACATGTACTTTTATTGTATCTTCTATTTTTAATTTCTGCATGATATTTATAAAATTTCTAGCCGTTAGTTCATCTAGGATTTGTGTTGAGTTAATGCAATTAACCATGAAAATAGGGGAGCTGAATCTTAATATATCATTAATTACAGGATAAAATTTACCATATAAAGATAATTCTACTCTTTTATATATATGTATCAACCCTAGGTTTAAAATAAAAAATATTTCGAATTATTTCTCTCTCCTCTGTCAGAGATCCGGCAAAGTTTTATTTTTCTGAAAATTGTAAATTTTTCGAACTTTAATTGATTAAAATATCTCCTTATTTTTAACTTACCAGAAATTATATGAAAAAGTATGTAAATTCATTGAAATTTGTAAATTCTTCGATTTATTTCTTATTTACAGTTTTACTAATTTATTTATTTTTTAAATTTTTGGCTAGAAATTATGTGAAAAAAGGGGTGAGCTTGTTCAGTATCCCGCAACTCAACTCAACTCAACTCAACTCAACTCAAGTCCATGGTATCGAGCTACAGGATTTAACCAGGGTTAGGGTTGAGATTTAACCCGCAGACATCTCCAAAACTCTAATCCCAGACGCAGCAGCGGCAAGCAAGCGTGTCTAAGTTGTGCTTTGGTCTCTCTCTCTCTCTCTCTCACTCATGCACCGTTTTCTTCTCTCTCCTCCTCCGCTCTCTTTCTCTCTCTCTCCTCTCTGTCCTTTCGGCTTTAACTATTATTAGGCAGCAAAGTAAGCCCCGCTGACACCGCAGCATCTAGTTTGTTTTATCATTTCCCATCTCTCTCTGTCTCTCTCTCTCCCTCCTAGCTTTCTCTCTCCTCTTTCTATCTCTCTCACATCATCATCATCATCATCATCACCCCTTGTTGTTGTTGCTGCTGCTGCCTCTTTCTCTCTCTCCATCTCCCTCCCCTCTACCTTCCTCTTTACTGTTCTCCCCCCATAATTTATTCCCCATGGTGGGTATTTTAACTCTCCCCACAATTTTCTAAGCTTTTTTTGCCAGCCTTGAAGCTTTCCAGTTGTCTTTAGCCTCCCTTCTCTCTCTCTCTCCCCCCCACCCATTCTGCTCCCCTTCCCCAATTTCGTCCCGATTCCGAGCTCCCCAGTCATTTTCAAGCCCACCTAAATTCACCGAAGAAGAAGGAACAGTGACTCGGAGATTCGGGAACCATGCAGCAGCCGGGAGGGTCCCAGTACGGGGCTCCTCCTCCTCCTCCTCCTCAGCCGCAGCCGCAGCAACAGTCGGAGCTGACTCCGTTCCATATGGCGCCCGAGGCAGCTCCGCCCATCAGCGCCCGCCCCCCGCCGCCTGCCCCCTCGCATGCAGGAGGCGCCGCTGCCCCCAATTTCGAAGAATTGGGGCCGGCGGCGGACGACCCGCTCGGCGGAGCCGGAGAGGAGGGCGGCAGCGGAGGCATTTCAGGGAACCGGTGGCCGCGGCAGGAGACGCTTGCCCTTCTCAAGATCCGATCCGACATGGACGCCGCCTTCAGAGACGCCACCCTCAAAGGCCCTCTTTGGGAAGAGGTCTCCAGGTAATTCTGTAATTTTAATTTTAATTTTTTTTTTCTTTTTTTCTTGGAGCTCGCTATTAAAATGTGTCACCGTGTTTCTCTGTAGAGATCTGAGAGAGTTAACGATTTCTCGGGATCCCATTCTTGATTGAAAGGATACGTTTTTGTTTTTGGGTTCGTACTACGGACCTTTGTTTTGGTTTGGTTTTTGATTTGAGTATTATCAGCAGCAGCAGCAGCAGCACCAGCTCAATTTGCTTTGAGATCTCTTTTTATCTCTTTCATTCACAGACAGAGAGAGAAGGAATCTTTTCTTCCCCTTTTGGTTTCTTTAATACTAAATTCTCTCTCTCCCTCTAATTTCTGGGTCAGTTCCGTCTCTGAATTCGATAAGAACAGGTTCAGATCCCCGGCATCAATCCCGACCAATCACACCAATTTTCTATAAATTCCTGCTGCGCCCATTTCAAACTCCAAGAAAAATTAAATTAAATTAAAATAAAAAAATCTACCCCTAAAATCAACAAATTTATTTCTCCCCCCCCCCCCCCCCCGAGTTAAGCCCTCTGCTGTTCATGCTATTAATTTATATTTTATCTTGCTTTGGAACTAATTACTATATTATAATTAGATTAGATCAGATAGATGCTTGAGTTGAGTGTGCATGTAAATATGGATGCAATCATCAGCGCCTTTCATTTTCTTTCCTTTTTTTGCACTCACTCCTCTCTTTTCTTTCTCTCTCTCTCATCTTATCTCTATCTTTTTAACTCACTTATCTCTACTTTTTTAATAAAAAAATAAAAACAAATAGTGTTTTTTTATATATCTATATGTTTTCATTCTCTTTATATTTAGCTTAGCTTTTTGGTTGTGGTTGAGCTGCAGGAAGCTGGGGGATCTGGGCTACAGGCGGAGCGCCAAGAAGTGCAAGGAGAAGTTTGAGAACGTCCACAAGTACTACAAGCGCACCAAGGAAGGCCGCGCCGGCCGCCAGGACGGCAAGAGCTACCGCTTCTTCACCCAGCTCGAGGCCCTCCACAACACCACCACCACCATCACCGGCACCTCTCCAGTCGGGGTCTCCAACGCAACGACTGCACTCATGTCCACCCCTCCCCCCACCGCCGCCGCAACAGGCGGCATCATGCCCTCTTCTCCAGCTGCGAGGGTCCAGCCGATGCAGATCTCCGCACCAACTCCGATAGCCACCGCGCCTCCTCAGCAACCGATGATGGGGCTGCATGACAATCCGGCTGCCAGTACGGTGGCAGCTGCGGCTGCCGCCGGCATCAGCTTCTCATCCAACACCTCGTCGTCGTCCGGGTCGGAGTCTGAGGATGACGACGACGAGGCGACGGAGGAGGGCCCGAGCAGCGGGAGGAAGCGGAAGAGGGAGCAAGGCAGCGGGAGCAGCGGCGGCGGCAGCAGCAGGAAGATGATGGCCTTCTTCGAGGGGCTGATGCGGCAGGTGATGGAGAGGCAGGAGGCGATGCAGCAGCGGTTCCTGGAAGCCATCGAGAAGAGGGAGCAGGACCGGATGATCCGAGAGGAGGCCTGGCGGCGGCAGGAGATGTCGAGGATGGCCCGAGAGCACGAGCTCGCTGCGCAGGAGCGTGCCGCCGCGGCCTCCAGAGACGCCGCCATCATCTCCTTCCTCCAGAAGGTCACCGGCCAGACGGTGCAGCTGCCGTCGGCTTCGGTAATACAAACGCCTCCGTCTACAACGCCGCCGCCGCTGCAAATCCATCACCATCAGCAGCAGCAGGCGCCCCCACCGCCACCTCCGGCACAACCATCGCAACAGCATCAACATCAACAGCCGGAGCAGCAGAAGACCCCGGAGATCGCCCGCCATCATCACCAGCAACCACCTCCGCCCCCGTCGGCAGCCACCACCGAACTGGTATCGATTACGGCGGAGCCTCAAGAGGGGACTGTGGTGAGCGTCAGCCTGGATCCAGCATCGTCGCGGTGGCCTAAATCTGAAGTGCACGCGCTAATCAAGCTGCGCAGCGGGCTCGACCCGCGGTACCAGGAGTCGGGGCCCAAGGGGCCGCTGTGGGAGGAGATCTCGGCCGGAATGCAGCGGCTAGGGTACAACCGCAGCGCCAAGCGGTGCAAGGAGAAGTGGGAGAACATCAACAAGTACTTCAAGAAGGTCAAGGAGAGCAACAAGAAGAGGCCTGAGGACGCCAAGACCTGCCCCTACTTCCACCAGCTGGATGCACTGTACCGCAGCAAACAGCTCGGCAGCGGCAGCGGCCTGCCGGCATTGACTCAGAGGCCGCACGAGCACGAGGCGGCGCTGACCCCAAATCCTAACCCGAGTCCCATTTCGATGATAGCACCACCACCTCAGCAGCAGCAGCAGCAGCAGCAGCAAGGGGAGACGGAGAGCAAAAGCGGTAACGGGGGCAGTGCCGAAGCGGCCGCAGGTGGCGGGCCGAGCAACGGCGGGATGGGCTCGGGGTATTTTGGCGAAGGGGCTAATACGGGCGGCGGTGGAGGCGGAGGAGGAGGGGATAATAGTTGCAAAATGAAGAAGGTAAGCAAAAATTTATAGTAAACATCTTCTCATCCCATTGTTTGTTCAAAATTTTATGCACATAAAAAAAAAAAAATCCGATTCCTGTGATTTTGTGTTTGAAGCCAGAAGACATCATGAAGGAGCTTATGGGAGGGCAGTCGAACACCCCCACCACCAACAACGACGACTACGGCAAGCTCGACGATGCCGACAGCGATATGGACGTAGAAGACGAGGATGACGACGACCAAGACGACGACGAGGAGGATGGCAAGGGGCAATACAGGATCCAGTTCCAGAGGCAGAATGTCGGCAACCACAGCGGCACCAGCAGCCCTACAACAACAGCCGCAGCAGCCCCCAGCACAGCCGGCGGAAAGTCATCCGGATCGTCGTTCCTCGCGATGGTCCGGTAATAATCATCGTCCTCATTATCAAAGAAAAGCTCCTCGTAAAACCCCTCTCCTTCTCCCATCATCATAATTATTCCATTTCTTATGGTCGTCGGCATCATCTTGTTCCTTTTCATCTTCTCCATCATCATGTTGTTGTCTATCTAGAATTATCAAGCGTCATATAGAGTGTCATAGTGGGTGCCATTTGCAATTTCATTGATTTGTTGTGGAATAAGGAATAGGCTCCGGCCAAGGCGGCAGCCCAAAGAGAATCCAACGGAATAAGCCCAACCACTGGTAATTGCATATATAAATATAAATATAAATATATATAGAAAAATAGAAGGGAATCCGAAAAACAAAATTACAGATTTGTCTTGTACTGTGAACTAGAGCTCTCTCTTCTCCAAATTTGAGTTCACAAGACAAATCTAGCAAAGAAAAAGGAGGAGGTTGCCAACAGTGGAGCTAAGCTAGTGGTGGCAGAGAGAGAAGGTTGATGCTTGGCGTGGAGATTTTTTATTTTTTATTTTTCCTTTTTCTTTTTCAATTTTCTTTTTTTGTTGTGTAATTTTTTGTCTTTTTTTTTTTTTTTTTTGTTCTTTCTCCAGAAAACAAAATTTATTACTTATGATAATGGGTGTTGATGTTGGTTTGTACACTGTTAAAAGACAATGTACATTTTTTTCCTTTTTTTTTTTTTAAATTATTATTCACATTATTCTTGTTATTACCAGTGTTTCTTTTGCAATGTATGTATTCATTGGAGAAATAATTAAAGATTTCTTTATTTAATTGTTCATGCGTTTTAATTTTTCAATTTTCTCAATTTTAGATCTTAATTATAAATTTTTCACATGATTTATTTATATTTTTTGTTTATTAAGAGTTAGGGTATAGAGTAGTTTTTTCATGCTTATTACCCTTTTATTCATGCCAAATGTACTTGTAACAAATCAGTACACGACCATAGAAAATTTTATGAAGAATAATTAATTTTATCACAAAAAATTGTTGATATCATGGAGGTACCCAAAAAAAAAAAAAAAAATTCAAAATAGTAATAAATGAAATTAAAAAAAATTATATTATTGTGCCCACTTCACTATTTTCATTTCTATTGTTGAAATGATAACCAATTCAAGAGTAACATAAAGTGAGTTGGGATACAATTCATGAAGAAAAATTTGGAGTTGAGAAGCCAAATTTAATCTGCTACATATTTAGTTGGAATTGAAATTCTTATCTCCAATTAAAAACAAAATCTTGTAAAATTAATGTGATATGATGGTGTTGTTTACTCCTAAAATAATATAATATGTAATGTATGATAATTAATCATGATGTATATTAGAAAATCCTGAAGTTGGATATATATATATATATATATATATATATATATATATATATATATATATATATATATATATATATATATTGAGAGAGAGAGAGAGAGAGAAAGAAATGGGAATGAGCTGACAGCTCACGCAAGTTACCTGAGCTGCAGTTCATTTCACTATCTCTAATAAAACATTTTTTAAAATTTCTTTTGGATTATAATCTCGACCCCCTAGGGTTCACTCATACCCAATTTCTTAGTTTTTAATTTTGATTTGGTCCTCCATCAAGTGGACACAAATTTTAACGGTTTCAATTAGTAAATATTTTGTATCCACTTGATAAATGTGTAAATAAACTCCAAAATTCTTGAAATTTAATCTTGTTAAAGTTAAAGAGGAAGAGATTCTAATTCTAGAAAAAATTGAATTAAAATCATTGAATTACTATATTTTTGCCGCTAGTTCACGTAAATTTTTCTGAGCTAGCGGTTCACCTACAAGTAATCCCATATATATCTTGTGAGTGAACTCTTATTCAATATAAGAAACATTTGAATTTTAATACATTTGTTGTGGTGGAAAAAGTTATAAATAGCTTCCCTTATATTAATGGCTCAAAGTTAATTGAATATGAGTATGGAAATATTTTGGGAAAATAAGATGATGGGAATGTGAGTGGTCTTTAGTATTATGCAAAATATGCATGCATATTACTTTTTCTTATGACATTTTAAGATTTTTTTTTGTTTGTTTTTTTAGATTAGCTTGTCTTCAAGGAGATGCATATATTTATCACCTTCATCTTTCTCCAAATCTTAAATATTGATAATGTTTTTTCAATTTATTTACAAGTGTATTTAATGTCTTACCCTAGTAAAAATACTTACACATTCTCTAATTAAATATAAAAAAAGGTAAACATGTTATTATTACCCAAAAATTATTTTACATCTTCTAAATATGGTTTTCAATTTATTCCAACCTATTCTAAATCATATCTTCTGAAATAATAATGATTAAGTAAAAAAATTAATCTACAAACGTAAAATAACGTTAATATAATACTTTTAGTTCGAATAATCCCATATTGGATATGAAACAAGAGTTAGTGTAATTTATAATGACTATAATGAATCCATAAAATAATCATCCCTAGCCTTATTGATCGAGAAATTCGTAACTAATTATAAAATATTTTAACTTTTGGTATTCTACAGAAACTAAAGTGGTATGAGAGCCAAACACCAACCGGAATTATGTAGAGTGCCATATGGATCTAAATGCTACACGAAATAAATCTCTACAAAAAGTATGGTCACCTCTTGAATCTATGAAAGTCACCTCTTCAAGTATTACTAAAATCCATGTAGGCCACATCTAGAATACCACGACACCTCGTAAAGTGTTAATGTATTATTGCATCCCTTTAACAAGGGTGGCAGACCACAAAATGGGAGAGAATGTAACATCCTAACACGAATAGTCCCACATTGGATATGTGATAAGAGTTGGTGCACTTTATAATAAATCTATTTAATTTATAAAATAATTGTAGCTAGTCCTTTTTACGGAGAAATTCATAGATAATTAAACTATTTTGACTATAAATATTTTACCAAAGGCTTAGCAAATTCCTATGATATTATGTTGTCGGTTTTTCGCTAACTCATAACTACGGGTCCAACCGGGAGTATGATGGGCCTAAACAGAAAACTGAGAATCATTTTGACCCAAAATCTTAAGCTGTTAGGTCAAGACCCCAATTTTGTATTTAAACTCGATCATAAACTTTTTTTGTCCTATCCTTCATTGGTCTACGTGGAGGCAGACACGTGGAAAACCAAACCCAAAATTAACCCGACCAACTTAACTTTGGCAACCATCTACGTGGAGAGCCGACACGTGAGAAATCAAATCCAAAATTAACTCGACCAATTTGAGCTTCAAACATCGGGTTTTTTACTCCCCCTTAGGCCGTAACCTAGACCATTGACCCGACGACAATTTGGTCTAACCTGGGCTCTGATACCAATTGTTGGGGAGAACGACGAGTCCAACCTGGAGCATGATGGGTCTAAACACAAAGTTGAGAACCAGTTTAACCCAAAAATTTAAATTATTAGGTCAAAACTCCAATTTTGTATTTCAACCCATAGAGTTTCTTTGTCTTATCCGATGTAGGACTATACTCACATATGAACAACTAACAAATCCCACCTACCTACGATGTTTATACATGTTTCTTCTTCCAACCAAAAACTCTCTTTCTCACACATATTCTGTTATGTTATGGGTGAGTACTTATGTCAACATGAAAATGGAAAAAGATAATGTTTGCAGTTAAAGAATGGTTATGGATGAGAATAGACAGATCTAAAAACTAATCCTTGACATGCCATATTCAAAATTTTAAATTACAAAAAAAAAATATATATATTTATTTCAATTTATTTTTTTAATAGGACGGGCCAAAAGTTGGCCCCATAAGCCGCCCATTCTCATTTCTAATAGAGAGATAAGTAGTAACTGAGCTGATAACCTGCTTATTCGATCTAAATTCGTCCTAAATATTTGGATATGATTTTGAATTTCATATCCATTTGTAAATTTTAGATCATGTTTGGAATTAAAGGCCAAACCTAAAAGGCTTCTCACACTTAGATTTGGGTATGCTCATATCCAAACCGGTTAAATCGATACCCTAACTTAAATATTATAGAAGCCTACTCTGAGATGATTATGTACAATAATATTGTTATGTTTTTATGATTATGGTGTTCATTAATAATTGATTATTGGTATATTATGGTAACTATGTAAGTGTTATAAGCAATAGTTAATCATAAATTCTATATTTCTATTATATTGCTTTAATTTATGAAAATAATTATCAAGAAAAATACTAGAAACCCAACAGATATTCGAAACCTAACCC